>CAJNDT010000790.1:55000-138374 GCA_905221615.1 Symbiodinium sp. CCMP2592
GCCTCCAAGGGTGCTCTTTCTTTGCCATGGCTTCCACGAGCTCTTTGTTCCATTTCGGTCAGTAGCTGCGGCATCGTGCCCATCTGAGCCGTCGCTTGCTGCACTGCCTGTTGCGCTTGAGCTTGCAGCTCTGCAACTCGGGCCGCCCTCTCAGCTCTCACAGCTTCCAAAGCCGCGCCATGTTCCGCCTTCAGGCGGGTATTCTCTTCTCGTTGCCTCGCAAGCTCGGTTCTCATTGCCACAAGCTCCTGCATCACTTGCTTTGCAGTCACCTGTGTTCCAGCTGCCGGGGCGGTAGATCCGCTCATCGCAACCGATCAAGAACTCGGCGGCGAAACTCACGACTCTGGAACAGAGTTTGCAGGTGTTGGTCCAACAGACCCCAGATCCTCTGGAGGCGCCTCATCCGATGAAGCAACCGGATCAGGCGTGCCCAACGGTCCACTGCCGGGGCTTGTGCCACAACAAAGCCTTCGTCCTCACCACCAGCTAGGTCGTCACCAGTAGCACGTCTAGCGTCCATTCAAACCGGCAGCTCCACTACCATGAACGGAGTTTAAGGCAGAACTTACACCCTAAGGTGCACTTCTTTTGACGGATTGAGCCAATATCATGCGCATATATACATGCTATGTGAAACATGCTACGTGGCACCTACAAATCTAATCAAGTGGAAGGTTCGTGTCTTCTTTTTTGTTGGTCGCATTTTGGTCGCATTGGGCTCACTTTGCTTTCAGGGCCAGATCACGTGCAGCTCTGTTGAGGTCGTAACCCATGTTGCGTAGCGGCTTGCTCATGGTCCCTCCAGTCATCAGATCGGCCAACATCGCGGCAGTTCCGACCTTCTTTTGTCGGATCCTTGCGTTGTCAACGCACTCTTGCACCCAACAGAAACAGGTGTCTATGTCCTGGCCTTTCCAGGCCCTCTTCGGCATCCCATGCTTATCTCCGTTAAACATCCATAGCTACGGCCCCGGGCAGTTTGATGCCCCAGTGGGCCATCATAGCTTGTTCGCCCAGCGCAACGCTGGCGGTGCTAACCAACCCGTAGTATTCTGCTTCACCGGTACTAAGGCTATCAGTGCTTGGCCTTTCGCAGTAGCCTTGATCACGCTGCTTCCCAGCTGGATCACCAGTCGTACTTTTTCTCGTCCGAATACAGCCAGCATGCGTGAACTGGTCCTGGTGCGGCAACAGCCGAACCAACCTTGGAGCTCCCTTGAGGTATCTGCTGCTCTCTTGAGCAGTCCCCAATGGTACGTGGTGGGCTCCTTCAGACCTTTTGCTAGCTCCCTGGTGGTGCGTAGCACGTCTGGTCGGTCATTGCCAGGTACGCTATCCTCATTGCGTAGATCTGTGGGCGCTCGCCTCCTCAGTGGTGAGCGGTGTCCCCGGACCATCACCCTCGTCCTTGACCAAAGGTGTTGTCACCGTCGTTGCTTTCCAAACCGAGGTGCTCAAGCAGAGCGCCACGCGGCGGCGGCGGGTGATATCTCCTGGGGAGCCGACCGTGACGTTCCTCAACACAGCTTCGAGTTGTCTGTTGAAGTCTTTCAAGTCTTGCTCCGTCACACCGGTCGCGGTGGTAGCACCAAGGTCCGCGCCCCTGATCTCAGCATCCTGGGCCGTGGCCCCACGCTTTGGACACCTTTTCCAAGGAACCGCCAAGCTTCTCAGGCCTTCCGATGGCTTTGGTACTGAGGACTGAGGACTTGCCCGGCCCTGGCCTTGCTGCCCAGTTTCCTGCGGCTCAAGTATACGCCAAAGCGTCGCAAGCTGTTCTTGCTGCCCCTGAAGCAGGCGCTTCAGTAACTCCTGTCTTGCATTCCCTCCTTGTTGCGGTTGTCCCGCCATCGCTGACCTAGTCTCCGTGAGCCTTCGACAGGAGTTCTGCAGAAACTGTCCCACGTTGTGGAACAATCTTTCGAGTGCCCCTGCTTTCTCACAAGGCGGGCCCAATCGGCCCTAGCTCGCTCCTGCATCACTAAAGTAACCCTCAACTCCAGTCAAAACCAAGGTGTATGTATGCATGTGTGTGTATGTATGTATGTATGTATGTATGTATATATATATATATATACACATATATATACACATACATACATAGATACATACATACATACATACATACATACATCTCTTCAGGACGCAGCGAACGAGTCGTCGCCTAGCTTAGCAAGGCAAAGCCAAATAATACATACATACATACATACATACATACATACATACATACATACATACATACATACATACATACATATTTATATACATATACATACATACATATCTACATATATATAGATATATATATATATATATATATATATATATATTTATTTATATATATATATATATATATATATATATATTATGGGTAATGTTATTTCCCCCCAAGCATTTGCTGGCTTCGCACAACAAGTCACACATTCACCACTTCACCATTTCACCATTCCTTTCCCCCATATGGTCAGGCCAGTTCACCATTTCACCATTTCACCATTCCTTTCCCCCATATGGTCAGGCCAGTTCACCATTTCACCATTCCTTACCCCCATATGGTCAGGCCAGTTCACCATTTCACCATTTCACCATTCCTTTCCCCCATATGGTCAGGCCAGTTCACCATTTCACCATTCCTTTCCCCATATGGTCAGAGCTAATTGGTGAAATGGTGAAATGGTTTTGGGGTTAAGGCCAAACTAATTGGTGAAATGGTTTTGGGGTTAGGGCCAAACTAATTGGTGAAATGGTGCAATGGTTTTGCGGTTATGGCCTGGTGAAATGGTGAAATGGTTTTCGGGGTTAGGGCCAAACTTCCCTGCCTCAGGTCAGCCGCCTGCACTCGGCATGCTCCGTGGTTCCCTATTCCCGAGAACCTTCTATACTATAACTGGGTACTGCTTGTTATGTGACTAGTTACGTATATCTACCAATTCTACTTGTCCGACGGCGAGAGATGGCAAAACAATTGTACTCGAGAGCAGGAGAAACATCACCAAAAAGCAGTTGGCAGTGCATATCAACTACTTGCAGAAAGGTGCAAACGTAGCTCGCGGAGCTAGCGGTCTGTGGAACAATGAGCTCCAGGAGAAGCTCAACGCTTGGTTCTTGAAGGCCATGAAAGGATAGAAGCAAGAACCACTCCTTGCACTGACTGACGACCCAAATCGTGAAGAAAGCAAGCGTAAGCGAACAGATGATGACCGTGATGATTCTAAGACAAAAGCCACTTCATTAGCTTCCACGTCTCCCACGCCTACACCTAACATCGACAAGCCCGTTGTTTCATCGTCATCGTCTTCATCATCAGGGTCTGAGGAGCAGAGTGAATCGCAGGAAGCCGAATCGGATTCAGACGCATCTACTTCCTCGGATGGTGCCCAGAAGCCGCGCGAGAACATTGCCTTGGATGACGACCAGAGGCCGTCTGAGAACAAGGAGGCCGCCCCCTTGGACGACGTGTACCAGTTGGAGTTAGAGGTGGACGGTTGGGACGGTGACTGGTTGGATGCGTGGCGATCCGCCGCTTGGTTGTTCGATAAGAGAACCGGAGGGTCTGATGATAAGAAGGAGATCATAGCCAATCTTCTGCGGGAGGTTCACAAGGCCAAGATGGCCTGGGATGCCACGGGATTTTCCGTGTCGTCTTTGACTATAGATGCCGGCGGGGCTGAAGGGCAAACATGCATTGCATGTTCTGCTCTATCGATGTTTGTCATGCAAACAATGCTAGGGCTGGCATACGGAGCACCAAGTTTGCTTGACAACACTGCGGTCATGCATCGACTTCATCATAAACTTTGCAGACAGTCTTTCATTTCTTCAAACCAATGTTTGCCTTGCAAACAGCGACAGGGCTGGCATAAGGAGACTCATGCTTCAATGAAACCACTTCATGGATGCATCGACTACATGGTAAACTTTGCAAACAACACGGGTTCAGAAACCCTGGGCCGGTTTATAAACTTAGCAGTGTTTGCCCACGCTTCAAAGCAATGGCTTCTCCGGCGTACATTCGTGCCTTAGAGGAAATCAAGATTTATGACATCGCACAGTATGAGGTTCCCCTTTTCTTGCGGCAGGACGACACCTTCGGTTGTGTTGATGATCTTCCCTTGAAGCATCTCGCCGTGCAGACAGAGGCCAAAAGCTTCTTAGATATCATCAAAGACGCTCCGCTGGATAATGTGGACTTTGGATTGCTCGAGGAACACATGATGCAGAACAAGTATGATGACTTGCCTGCTCCCTTTGCTGCCAAAGTGCCGTTACATAAGTCCTACAAGATGCAGATTGCCATCATGAAGTCCAGCATGACGCACTGTGTGGTACTGAAGCAGTTTACCTGAGAAAACATCCTTGCGGAATGTGAATGAGATCGCTCATGGAACTGTGTACCTGTTGGACTACACTCCAAACTAACGCGTTGGACCCCTTGCCGTGCAGTGTATGTTGAAGAAGATGTCCCACTAGTTCGCGCACTACACTCAGCTTACTCCCAAAGTTCCCACAAAGGACAACAAGCCCAAGCATAACCAACAGACTGAGTGAGCGGAAATAGAAACGCGTCGCTCTGACAGTCCCTTGAACGGCTGGTCTGCTGGTCTGGTAAAGGAATGCCTTCGCAGTCTCAGCACAGGCAATGTGTACGCCAAGCCGGACCACAAGTTCCCGCTGACCCTCCACGACATAGCCGGAGGGTTCTTGGACGAGGTGCTCATCCACATCTTGGGCGACCTGCGTTCTAAAACAATTGTGTTCGTCGTGCGCTTGGCAGAAAAAGGCAAAACACCGGTTGCCCAGGCCATCGCCATGTGTTTCTCGGAGTATCTCATTCTGAAGGATGTCATGGAGTCCGAGTATTCTCCGGGTTTCCGCATCTGCTCTTCCCTGGACCAACTTCGCGGTGAGTCTGGCCTTAAATACAGGCCAGATATCCTGGATGACGGTATTTCGTCTTCCATCCCGGTGACGAAACTGAAGAGTTTCCTGGACTCGAGCCTCGTCGAGACTCATACCGTCGAGCGGTGGACTGCAGCCCGCTTTGTCAAGGGCCAGCTGCGTATATTGCGTGACAATAAATCCGACGAGGAGGCGGAGAAAGGCACGCCCGAGGGCGCCATGAGTGTGAAGTTCGAGACGTTTATGGAGATGACGGCGCCGGCTTTTCCGGAAAAAGCTAGCTCGCAAGACAAAATGGCTTGCTACAAGCGGGCGCTTTGGATCGCCAACATGCCTGGGGCTGTTTATCTTCGGCCTGCAGGGACTTCGAGGGACGACGCTCGCCGCATTCCCTACATAGGCGGCGTGACAGACTTCATCAGCCCGGAAGGCCACGAGATCTTGGGTCGCTTGTACGACGGCATCACAGAGCCGCCTGAGAACTGGGCCACAAAGCGACAGTGGAGCCTGGATCTGATGGCTATGTTGTGTGAGTCAGGAAAGAAGCCCCCCCAACTCAGGTCATATGCCGTTCGTCCGGCAGTTCCGATCGCCGGGAGATCCAGCGGGAGATCAAGCCCAAGTTACCATTTTTTGGTTACCTTTTCTCCTGACTTTGTCCCGAAGACCGATGCGAACATCTCCTCTGCCGTTGTCCCGGACATTGACAACAACAGGTACTCAAGCCCCCAGCCGAACAGAGTCAGTGCCGCAGAAGCTTCTCTTTCACAGCCAAAGCTTGTCCAGGTGAAGCAGGAACTTGAAGATGTGCCTCGCTTCCCAATGCTTCTTTCCGCCCCTGACAAGATTATCAACCTGGACTCGCCGTCGCTGCCGCCTCACAAACGCCTTCGCTCACAGAACACCCAGGACGTGGCCGATGAAATGGATGTGGAGGACGAGGATGTCCTTCCTTCTGTTGGTGAGAAGCCGGATGAGTGATCATCGCTCGCATCACCTTCATGTAGTTCTGCCACGAAGATATCTTCGTGTCAAGAAGTTTTGATGCTAGGGTACGATTTCTGCTTTGCGCAGAAGTTGAGATTACTCGTGTGGAACCATCCATTCGAGATTTTGGCACTTTACACTGTGACTAAACTCCTGCTGCAAAACAAGCGGGCGCTGCATAGGCAACTCTGCAAGTGACGCGGAGAAGGAATCACCACTTACTGCTATACTCGTGCATGGTTCTCTCAAGCACATCGCACTAAAGGTGACATGACGAAACTCATGGGAAGGTATCTGCTTTAGTGCTCATTCGTAGTCTAACACTCATGCCAAAGTGCGCCCGGGAAGATGGCTTGCATTCCTCCGTGCTCGCGGAATGTACTTTGCGAGAGTGGCTGGAAGGACTTGACGGAGATTGTTTCGCTACCGACACTGCCTTCCAGAAGCATATCCTTCATCGCCGCCGAGTACTTGACGGCAACGGTCATCTGGTCTCCTTGTCCTTGCGCTCCGTCGGGATCTTTCTTAACTTTTGGTGTGAAGAAGTGTATCAGATGTGGAGGGCCAGCACGCTTCGAAACTCGTGATTCCAGGGGCTGGACTACATATGGGTCGACATGTAAGCGTGTCGGACACAAACATATGGAAACCCAGGTGAATGTCTTCGGTTTCTTGACGGCAATTCCAGTGAACAGCTGGCTTCCGTTCTTGCACATGATCAACTTACGACGGTTGGGAAGAAGTTTCTCGTCCATCCTGACGAGATCCTTGCTGGGTACGGCAACATTGCACGACAGACACTTGCCAAATGGCGGGATGTCTATCAGAAAGCTTTGGGGTGTGCTCTCACCAACTTGGACGCTCGCATGATTGGGGGCAAACACCAAGTCGTCGTGATGGACGAAGCCGTCGTCGGTGTTCATGCCGAGGATGGCTGGACTGGTGGCTCTCGCGGAATAAACAAAGCAAGTGCTGAACAGAACCGGTCGTCTGAACGCAAGAGCATCAACAAGATGATTAAGTCCGGGGCAGTGAAGCGACTACCTGCTCGCACTCTTCATCACAAAGAGAAGGCCTCTTCCTCATCGCTGTTCATCGTGAACAAGAGACCCGCTTCTTCCTTCGCGAAAAAGCCGGCAGCCTGTGTCATGAAGAAGCCCGCAATGGCGCCGGCCAAGCGTCCCAAAAAGAAAAACCTCAAATCCAACGGTATGTGGCTATGGTTGGGAATATACGTGGGCGCCAAGAATGCAATCTACACTCACAGCAACAAGAAGAAAAGGCTTACCTACCGACTCTTGCCCTCGAGCAAAAAGACCATCAAGGACAAGCCCCGCGGTTTCGATGAGATCAAAGCCACCGTTCAGAAGCATGTCGCAAAAGGCAAAAGGTTCTTTCCTGGTGTTTGATGGTTGGCGTGCAACCGAAAAGGCTGTCAACTCCCTCGGCTACAAGTATGCTCCACCAGTGAAACATGAGAAGCACTTTCGCGACCCCTCGACCGGCTTTCAGGAAAGTGAGAACAGTAGATTGAAAAATGGATGAGTACGTGTTCTATGTAAATGTAGGAAGCAGTATGTGTGATGTGTTCCATGGACTTGCCATGGCCAGCGGGGGTGCATGCAGCAACCGACTGCTTGCGATTGAGTGAGCTCTGCACATACGGCTGGACTGGGGTGCCGAGAAACTGATTTGTGCAGACGTGTCATCCTTGCTGAGTGCTGCGTGTGTGTCATCCCTCCGCAGGGGCTTTTTGCATTAATAGCTAGACTTACTGTTGTCCATCTGAGGTGCCTTTTCCTTGCAGTACCACTACCAGCAGCTGCCGTTCAGGGTTGTGGGGTTGCGGGGGCGTTGTAGCGGAGCTGATGATTCAGGTTTATAAACTGTGTTTGGGTTTATAAACTTTCCTGGGTTTATAAACTGTGTCTGGGTTCACAAACCTATCGAGTTCAGCGATTTAGCAGAAACGTAGGGGGGGACACTACGCAGCCCATTTATATTTGTCTGGTAACCTCCCTCCCCCTGGTTAGCCAGGTTGTGTCCTGTTCACTTCAGACGCCTTGTCCCTGATGTTTGTTGGTGTTCCTTGATCGTTGAGTCTCTGTGCAAGCAAGTTCCATTTACTATGGCTCCCATGGCTTCTAAGGTTCGTGTGTACAGTTGTTCACGTGGGAAGCCGACGTGACACAATGAATGCAAGCAAAACAAGCACAGCAAAGTCCGTTTTGCTTGAGCCAAAGTTAGTCGCACGAGTCCACTCTTGATTGTCCTGACAAGACATGTACACGTCGTCATGTACAAAGGCGCAAACGGTACGTGTACCAATAACTCCGCCCCTCAACAAGTCATGGTGGACTGTGCTATTCATGGTGGCTTGGAACACTAACAACCCACTCTCAGCAGGTAAACAATGAGCAAATGTGTAACTTGACTAACGATAATCCTACCAAGAGTTTTACCAGCACAGGTGTACGTACTCACGTAGGTTTATACTTAAAAAATGTATAAGCACAGGACTCAGCAGATACTACATTTACTTGATTTATAATGCTTGGTTGGTATTGTTAAACAAGGTTCCTTAAAACTTGAGTCAGAAATTACAAGACACCGGGATCTACATGGTGTTAAATGGGTTGGAATTGATGAAGCATGACAACCACAGTAAGAGGATGTGATAACGACAGTGCGAGACGCAGTACTAAAGCAACACTTGATGTTTTTTGTTGAAAGCTAGTGGGCAGATCCCATTTATGAATTCTGATTGCGCAGCAAGCCGTTTGGAGAACTTCCATCTATGGGGTCTTCTTGTGCTGCAAGATTTCGGAAGCATCACGTTGGTCTCTTTCGCAGCACGCTCTGGTTGAACTTCCATTTCTGGGGTCTTCTTTTGTTGCAAGCTACTGGGGAAGTCCCATATGAGATATGTGTGTAAGCTATCGGCGAGGCTCCATTCATACGCAACAAAAAGAAGTTCAAACAAAGTTTTGGTAACTTGAGTGGCACCCTGTCTGGTCTATCTGGTAGGAACAATACAAAGTTTCGGTCTGCTGTCGCTCACTGCTCAGTAGCTGTTCAAATTTGTTTTTTGGAAGTTCTGCCATCGCTCGGCGTGCGTTTTGCCGGACACTCTGCTTGAAGCTGGAAGGGGCCAGGATATGTGTGCATATAAGAAGAGTCAACATTGCATGGGCTTTCTGTGCATGAACACTCCCACGATCCCCGTTTTGTAAATTTCCAGCGTACCTGCGCATGCTTACATGGCCACACAGACGCACAGTGCAAGTAGTGCATGGCGAAGCTTCCTTCTGCATGGCTCAGTCTGCTGCATGGTGTCATTTGCAAACACTCAAGGGAACACGTGGAACATAGCAACTACTGAGAGCGAGGCATTGCAGAGGCCACATCTCGCGGCAAGAATGCTGGCGCAGGGTACTTGCAGGAATCCTCCAGGAATAACCGAACCCAAAGGGCAAGGTCTAAGCATGTGCACGACCAAACGCAGTGCCGACATGCAATGCTAAGCAATGATGCACCATGGACTCAAGAATGGCGACAAAACATGGTGTCGACAAACACGCAAGCCGTGCGTTATGCCTGCTTTCTAAGATGACAGCAAGAATCCGCATACAGTAGAAGCCCAAAAGTTGGAAACCCAATAGCCCCAATTCTTAAGAGCAATGTATAGGGAATCCCAGCACTATTTGGCCTTAGCCCGGTTTCCAACTTTATGAGGCTTACTCTAGCGGAGTAGTCTGGCAGAGAGCACGGAGAAGAGAAGACCAGATACCAGGATGAGCAACACTTGATCTCAGAGCAGGTGAAGCGCCAATATCAGGACAACATTGCCGACTCATGCTGGCTCTTTATAGAAGCAAGACCTGCATAGTCTGCGCACTCCGAACACTGCTCCAGCAGTCATCATCTATGACTCTCCAAGCTCCTGCATAAACTTGGAACTTGTTTGGGGCTCCTTTCGCACGGCCTCAAGGCATGGCCAGAATGTATCAATGCCTGTGGGACGACTCACACTGGGCCTCTGCAGCGTTTGCCACATCTTCACGAGAGAACTGCGCCACTCGCGGGGCTTCGATCGCAGCCGGCTTGCTGTTGGTATCCTCGGAGCCAATCCGATCAAGGCTAAAGCAGCACGAAGCCTCTAAGCCACGAAGACAAGCACCACCTGCACAACCCTTTTGAGGTGATGAGCCGGCGTCGCACATTGCTTTGAAGAAGCCTGGCAAAAAAGGCCCGATACTGTTCCTCTACGGTTCATCATTGCTGCGTGGGGCCGCACTTTGCTTGAGACCTTGCCGCCTGCCCCCAGAAATTGAAAGCATTTTGGCCGGAGCCTCCGCTCGAGTTTCCATGGCCGGTGAAGACGCCCTGGCCGGGACAAAGAACGATTCTGTCTGAAGTCTGAAGGTAGCTCTGTCGTTCTCACCTTTCGCTTGCCTCCGGCGTTTTGGGAGGCGGGTCCTCAGTTTGGATTTATTACTGCAGCACGCCAAAGGGAAACGCATTTTCACGCTGCCTCGACGTCGATTATCTCGATCTCGTCTCCCTTTCCCTGACAAAGGAGGCAAAGGCTCGGCAAAACGGCAGAACTCCTGACTGCGCACCTCGATGTCAACAATCTCCACTTCGTCTGCCTCCTCCGTCGCCGCATCTTCCGCATCTTCTGCCTCTGCCTCTGCCTGTGCCGCCTCCGCCTCTGGCACCTCCGCCGGCACCCTCTGATCCTTCGCCTTCGCCTGCTTTCCCCGAGCAGGCCTTTCGCTTACCTGTCGAGTGCAGAGCAGCACTCACCCTTCACGCGCGTTGCAGGGACTCCGGCCTCCCGTTGGGCCTCCCTCGTCTTGGCACCAACCTTTGTCCAGAGCACGCCAAGCTGCCCGGGACTCTTGCAACGACTCAGTAGCTGACATTCGCCTGGCTCAGCTTATGAAACAAGCTTCGTCTGTCACCAACTTGCCTCAAATCTCGTGACTCCTCCGAGTCCGATCTTTTCACATAGGAAGCAGACGAAGCACACAGGATGGCATGACCATTCGGCCAGAGGCATTTCCAGATGCAGCCGTGATTGGGACTTGGGACCAACGAAGCATGTAATCATGTAACAACACAATCAACCCGTGAATTCTGGCATCTGTTGCATCTGCACAATCGTCGCTTGCATGTCTACAATGGCATCGTGCGCCAAATATGCGTGAAATTCCCCAGCCTGCCTTGGCTGTACATCGGCAAAAGGCTCGTGACGAATCGGAGTGATCTGCTCTCAACCCGCCGCCGCGCCGCTCGTCTCACTGCTTCAGCTTGCCAGAAATGGCCTTTGACTTGCAGTGATGTGACACTAGTGCTTCTTGCAGGGATGAAAAACACAGCGCACAGCTCTCCCTCACTCTCTCAACATTCTCTCAACCAGCCTCCAAGAGTTCCTTACAGGGCTCGAAGAAATGGGACCGGCCGCTCAACTCGATGTATTTGCCTTGCTACAACTCATTGCAGTCGTTAGGCCGTGCCGTCAGGTGTCCGCGACTTGGGTGCAAACTTTGGAGCTCCTGCGGAGGGACCACGTCACACAACCCGAAAGCATCAACAGCCACCTTTCCTCAGCCACGACACGCCCCTCCGAGACAGGAACCAGGGGGTCGTCTGTGGAATGCAGCTGCACCTCGTCGCGGCACGGCAGTAATGTGGCAGTCACATGTCGGATGATGCAAACTGACGCACATGTGTTTGGCACATCGGTGTGCTGGCACCACTGTCCATCTCGGGCTGTGACGAAGACTGCGGGACTCCCCTGGTGCAAACCCCTCTCAGGTAAATGCGATCAAGGCGTCAACTCCACCACATTATGGGGCAAAACCGGCCAAAGCGTCCACTATGTGCGATCATGGCCATCTCAGATCCGAGGATGCAATGGCATAAGCCCGGCAAGTTGCAATCCACCCGGTGTTTCTTCGGATGTTGGCCTGAGCTGAAAACCCGACCTGGAGCCTCAAAATCAACTCCATGTTCCATGTTCCTTGCGGACGAGGCTCCCAGTTCCACGGCCCTCCTTTTGGCGGGTAGTATCCAGAAGCGCGCTCTCCTGCATCTCCCAAATCACCTGAGCCAAAACACCGGAAGCGTCGGTCGTGCCCCTTCGCAGCTTTTTGCATCTTGGTGGCTGTGGCAAGCAGCCACCAAGACCAAGCCACCAATGATCTGTTCCTCCGCCAGCCGCATAGCCTGGAAGTGTCCAGAACATTGAGACGTCGTGCTAGAGTAGCTGCAAATCGCGATGAGCGGCTGCTTGCGCACCGCTGGAGTGCCCGACAAGCACCTTCCAGGACTTCATGCCGCCAGTAACAGCTCCCTGTCCAAGACTTCTGGGTGCTGGTACCGTGTCAGGTCCCACCAAAAGCTCCTGGGCGGCAAGCCCACGCACTCGACTGCGACCTTTCCACCCCTTGGCCAGCCCGCCAGCCCCCCCCCCACCTCCTTCATGAACTTCAGCCAGATCTCACGCTTCGCCTCGCAAGGGTCTGGGAAGTCCCGAAGAACAACCTGCGACTGCAACGCCCCACAGATAGAACGGAGAATCCTCTGAAACAATGGACGATGGGCCTCCTCCTGAAAAAGCTTCTTGCCATTCAAGCTCTTCGCCAGCCAAAAGTACCAATTCCTTTGCTTACGACTTTCCTGATTCCGCCAATGCACAAACACGTTGACCCTGAGCTCTGAGACTCCCACGCCTCCTTGATCGGCGAGCAGCCATTTCCAGGTGCGATGACCTGCCGGGAAGTGGTCCGTGCAGCACAGCGCAAAGCGCGGGGGCGCGGAATGTGTAAGGGCCGTGCGCAGCGCTTCAGCGAGGCGGGCGAGCCCAGTTCTGTGGGCTCTGCAGGCTCTGCATCTGCAGCACGGTCACGGCGGTCACGATCAAGCCGGGTGTCCTCCACTTAGCGGATGGCACGAAGTGAGTGAAGTGCAAAGCGAAGCAAGCGACACCTCAATCGGATCTTTCCATTCCGAAGCAGCGTGGTCTCGCGGGTCACCTCCCTTGGGAGCCGGCAAGCCGCGTAAAAGCACAAAGCCCTATGGCCTGCCGCACTCCGTTTCAATCTTTACTCATCTCACATTCTAGGCTCCGACAGCCAGGGTTTTGCACCAGAAGCATGCCCTCAACTAATGTTAACGGCCAACCAAGTTAACGGCGAAAAGAATTCAAACACAGCCGTTGACGTCATGACGCCTTACGGTCTTGTATCGAACGGATGCTGCTGGACTAAGTCATATACATGTCATGCGCGCTGCGCGATGGTTGGCGCGGTTTCGATGCAGGGCATCCCTTGTTACGCTTGGCTCTTGCTTTTGGAACCGCGTTGCCCAGACCATGCGAGAGAAGTGTTGTACCAGGAACTCTCTGTCTCAGGCACGGATGTAATTCCAAGGTTGAAAGAAACAGGGCCGGACAGTGGCAGTGTGACGCTGTTGCTGGGATAGGGCTTGCAGGCAACAACCTGGCAAGCACAATTACTGACGACAACACGTCCGGAGGCGAGCGTGGCTGAGAGAAGTCGGACGTTCTGACTACCCGTTCCCGGTGTACCTTGTCTCGATTTGCAAAGGGAAAACCTTGCGCCGACCATACACTCGGACACTGGAAGAAGCCTCCAAGAAGGTCTCTACCCAGGCCGGGACAGCACCATCCTGCCCACTTGTGTGGCATCTTGGGTGAAGCTGCACAAAGACCGCGCCTCACCGTCCATGTGTCGCAGTTCAATGCCGAACTCTTGGTTGCAACCTGCATCCCAGCAGATAGCGCGGGCACGACCAAGATATCTAGCCGAGGGTCTGAGCAAGTCCTGCAACTTCAAGCACTGGGCCTTCACTGCCGGGTGCTCCTCTGCAGTGCAGAACTTGGTCGCTTGTCTATGCATGCAGCACGAATCTGAATCCTACGGAGCTCCTTGCATTCAAAAAGCTTGGCCTACTTCCCAAATGCAGGCCCGTGGCAATTTTCTCAGCCCCGAACCTGCCACGAAGCCGCCCTCGCAGACGCAACAGGATGCCAAGCGAGGCGTTGGAAGAATCATGGGTTTCTCGAGTCCAATGTCAAAGCGCAGATGCTGTCCGGAAACACTCCGAAAGACTCCACAAAATAGAAACGCTTGGCACAACGAAGCCGACAGCTTCAAGATCACTCACACCACATCTAAGTGCCGGCAGCACATATACGGTGCGCTGACCGCCACCAACGTGGATGTGCTCTGCATGTGAAATCATGTGAAAACCATCCCTGTCCTCTTCTTCGGCAAGTCTCTGCATGTACGCAGACATTTTTCTCAGGCCTTGTGCAATTCCAAGCCTCGTAACGCCGAGCATGGGGCTTCACAGTTTCCAAGGTCATCCCCGTCATGCTTGCTGTAACCACCCATGCAACCACCACCTCCCATCATCATCATCATCATCAACATCATCATCACCCGCAATCATTGCCCATCATCAATCATGAGTATCAAACTATCATCATCACGCACCAACCTCGGCTGCATGTGATCATGCCCAGCACGGATTCGTTGAGCGTGGAAGGTTTGTTCGAAGACTCTAAGAAAAAGGCGCGGTGCAAACACCGGAAAAGAGACTCCTTCTCCATGTCGCCACTCAGACACAAGGAAGTAAGCGCGCAGAGCAGCGAGGAAGCGACTTGAAGTTGCTGGTGCTGCACATGTCAAACTTAGGTGTCAAGTCCTGCAGGTGCTCTGGAATCTCGTGCTGCAGGTCATGCAATGCCTGGAGGTCGCAGTTCTTCGGAATCCAACGGCTCTTCGAAGAGCCAGCCCCGCCTTTCCCAGCATATCGCGCACGGAAGCTTCCACCCTTGAAGGCTTGAAGGATGTACGGCAAAAAGGTGGAAAGAGACTCGGCAGACTGGAATGCGCCTTTGCGGTGTCTCCCCCAGGACTTGCCAGCCTTCCGGGCTCTCCTCGCAGCTCAGCGGGATTCTCATCGTGCTTGAAACGCTCGCCGCTAGCCTTCTGGCGCCTCGTCGGCCAGCTGCGGAATCACCACCACGGCTCGAGGAGCCTTTGAAGCGACCTGCACCGGCCTCACTCTTGTGTCCTTAAAGTGACCCTCGTAGTCGCTGGGCCTTGTCCAAGTCAGATTCTTGGCAAACCTCAGTCGCAATCGCAGAAAAGAACAGGCATGGATGCCCTTCGACGACTCGCACTGCGCCGACACACCCTGATGCACCCTGTGCCCCGAGCCTGGTGCGACGCGACATGCACACGCACATCGACCCCGCTCATAACAACAACAGGACGATACTATTATGAAATCGTGACGTCACAAGTATCTACACCTGCGCCGAACCTGCCAAAGGCATGCCGCATTCTCTGTTGCATGCTACCGGCTCATCTTTCTACCCACACAGCTCCGAGCCACAGCAGACAGCTGCGAGCGAATTGCAGAGCGCCAGGAATTGTCGCAGCCGCCAGCTCATGCCTCATCCATGCCACATGGGGCTTGTCGGGAACCGTCCGACCTTGTCTGCCGTGCTGCAAACTGGAACAAACCTGCTTCCCGGGAGCAGAAGGAAGCACAGTGGGGCAGCATAAAGGTAACTTGGGCATGACACCATAAATGCGAACAGAACCAAAAGACTCCGCAATGCGGACATCCGTTGTTCAAATTGCACTGTCCGAGAGACTTCGTGTGATGTGGAGCTGTGGCGATGGCACCCACCAAGCCTCGGAGAACATTTCACAGCCCTCCTCCTGTACGTGCTGCCTTGCACTTGGCCCTGCCATGCTGCCAAGCCTGGGCCCTCAAGGCCCAGCCCAGTTCCTCTCCTAGCAGAATTTAACACACTCGTACAGGCACTAAAAACAATTTTGTCACGCGACACTGAGCTGGTTTAGCAAATCAACCTAGAAGCCCCACCAGCAACCCAAAAACACGTCCCGATGCTGAGAATGCATCGCTCAGATTCGCTGCCGGACGTGTGAAGGGAAGGCCCGATGCCAGTGGAACATTACATGCAATGCCTGCGTTCACCATGACTGGCACTCTAGCACCAGACCGGTACAACAGAATATGAATTGGGGTTAACTGGCTCAACGAAGCAGGCGATGCTGCAATGCCTTCTTTCGGGAGACGGCTACCTGCTACCTAGCTTGTATAAACACGGATGATATGGGGCAGGGCTATATGAGAAAAGCTGAGCCAGCAGCTCTTCGTAGGCACCATGACGTTTCCGATGCCGCATTCCTGGTGAAGGCAACCAAGCAGCCAAACGAGTCGCTCTGTTGCTGTCACCCGGCACGAATGCGCCTGGGCCCGTACGGGCGGGACCACGTAGAGGGCATGACCAAGGCACGCGGCCACACCCATGCGTTCCTGTTGGCCAGGTCCCACACTGCGAATCGGCACCAAAGAGAAGAGAGTCCTTCTTTGTGAAATAGTCGTCGTACTCGTCTCGCAAGGTCTGGTCCTTAAGGGAGGCAGGGTGCGCTGCTGTTGCTCCCTCCCGTTTTTGCGCGAGGCTCCGTCGCCCGTGAGCGGAACCAACGACAGCACGGCTTTGGGTGCCTCAAGTTATGGTAAGGAGTCCAGCAACAGCCAAGATGCGAAATTTGAGAAAGTGCAGTCCACCACATCAATCCAGGCAGTCTTCACGGATGGATGCGGGCGAAATCGAAAAACAACCCCGAGACAAGGAGGCTTATGTCGGAAAACAACAAGAACTGAGCACAAGAATTTCGGCAAATACAAGAACCCAGGAGCGATTCAGCAAACAAACGACAGCCCCACTGACAGCCTTGGAAACAAAAAACTCAAGTCCTACTCCTCCTCTTCCTCTGCCTTTCTGCTGCTGCCTGTGTTGCTGTAGCGTCGCGAAGTCGGGACTTCGGGGGCACGACGCCAAGGACAAGAACACGAGTGATGGCCAGTGAATTTGAGCCGAACATGCCAGTATGGGTATGAACTATTGACATCTTCTACAAACGACAGCCCCCGCGCATCTTAGAGCAACGGAGGCCGACACCCACAGGACCATCCCATCGGTGATGTACAACGCAGCATCAACGACTCGGGGCAAAATTTCTGTATGGTGTTCCTTGTTGTTGGGACAATGAGCTGGTCCATCTCTCAGTTGACTCATAGTTCACTAGATAGTCGGGAAGGCTCGTGTACCCGTCCAAGTTGCGCAACACGTGCCCTTTCACACCAGGCTTCATCCCTTGAATAAGGGTAGATCAGGCTATCTTGCACTTTTTCTCCTGCTGCCTTCTCTTACTGTTCGATGCGTTCCTCATATTGGAGGATGTTCTTAGCTATTGCTTTGTTCTGTGCAAACCTGGAGTTGAGGATGTTGTGACACAGCTCCAAAGATCTTGCACAATTTGGAGGCTGATATTCCCTCATCAGCATACGACATGCTCTCATACCGTTTTCCGCTGCTACATGCTTTACAACACGGTAGGGACGACCCTTCGTGTACGAACAAGGAACACTGTACAGTCTTTTACTGGCATCTTTGGCATCAAACGACATGTCACACATCTTGACCATTTTGTCATCCGTCATGTCTCCAAGTCCATGATCTCGACCATCTTTTCGTCGACTGCTCCAAGCCGAATCCTGATCCGGGCTTGAAACTCTGTCCAGCCGCTTTTCTCTTCTTGCCATGTTCCAGCTCCAATCTCCTCAAAGGTTGTAACTGCATTTGCTTGTGGTGAGTGCATCTTGTGCTGCTGCCTGCTGTGTCGGAACTGCTGCTATTGTCTCTTGGAATGCTTGTGTCAATCCTGCTTCTTTTTGGCTGCCTGACGCTGCTGAGTTCCTGATCTCTTCTGCTAGTGTCGGTATTCCTTGAAGCGTTTGCGCATTGATGTCTGCAAGTGCTTTCAATGCCACCATGCCTTTTGCTGTCTCCATGTTACTGTAGACAAGTGCTGCTAAAAGTAAAGACTTGTATTGCTTCCTGTTCACTGTTTGTGCTCTCCTTTCTCCTCTTGTCTTCTTTCCTTGCTTGTTCCTTCTGCTTGCTGCGTGCGTCTGCCGCCGCGCGGGGTGTGTCGTTTATTCTGGGGAGAATATTGGATCAAAAGCTTGAAAACCCACTGAAAATCCAACAAGACGATGCTTCGGATTCTTTGTTTCCATAATTATTTGTCTTGTTTTTTGGTTACGTTTGTTTCGAAATTGTCGCAAGTAGCATGCTTTTCGCCGTTTACGTTTGATGATTTTTGAAGTTTGTTGCGACGTTTTTGTCTGGAAAGCCTCAAAGATTCGAGGTTTTTGCATGGTTGACGTCTTGAATGTTTAAAGCCTTTTACCAACGTCACAACTTAAGGCACAGCACACGCGGTCTACGTTTCTCCCGCAGGCACTTCTGTCTTGAGCCGTGGTACGGCCTACGGAGAATACGCAGTGAAACGCTTTACATGGGCATAAGCGCTCAAATGAAACGTTTGTTACGTTTCAAAGGTGAAGCTTCAACAACAAGCGGCAACAAGGGCTTCACAGAGCACCCGGCAGCGTTTGAGAAGTAACGCAACAAAAGAAACAGAAGACACAAGCGGCATTCGCATGGACGTCATCACCCCCCCCTGTGCAGCTTAAACCGGGTCTATTTAGCAGCTGGAATCGTCTGTTTTGAAAGGAACCACACAACCAGCTGCTAAATAGACCCAGTTCTGGTTTTGCTATGTGTGCACGGCCGGAATTGAATAATTTAAACAATGTAAATATTGGGCTGGGTTCCGGATTAAAAATATGTATTTCGGGCCGGGAATTAAAGAATTCAAATAATTTAAAGGATGAAAATCCTGGGGGAGGGTTTCGGGGGGGGTCCAGGAGCCCGGGAATTAAATATTTCAATTATTTAAATCTTGGGGGAGGCCTCCGGATTTAAATATTTTCTTATGTAATTCCCGGGCTCCCGGACCCCCCCAGACGCCCTCCCCAGGATTTACATTTTCTAAATTATTTAAATTATGCAATTCCCGGCCCGAATTAGATAATTTAAATAAACAATCCTGGGGAGGGGGTCCAGGGAGGGTCCGGATAAATTAAGTAGCTTAACTCCGGTGCCCTCTCCCAATCTTTAATTCCCCGGCCCGGCCCCCTCCGGGCCCCCCTCAGGACTCAAATTATTTAAACTATTTACATTATTTAGTTCGAGCCGGGAATTAACTAATTTAAATCCTGGGGGGGGTCCGGGGAAAAATTGTAAATAGGGGGATTCAGGGGTTAAGGCCTCCGGCCTCTAGGGTCAACTTACATCCTTACTCGTTTTTCATCACACATTTTCATACATCATTTTCATCATCATCATCTTCTTCGTTCTTCATCATTATCTTCTCCTCATTCGTTTTATGCTAGGGGTTTCTGGGGTTTTATCATAAATTTCCTAAATTTAAGTCCTTTTATCATCCTCTTTCATCACATCTCGCCCTCTCGTTCATTTTTCATCATCATATTTCAGGGATTATCATAATGCCTAGGTTTCTAGGGTGTTTTACCCTCTAGCGTTTTATCAAATATTCATAATAAATTTTATTATGAAGCTTTGTTAGGGTTTTTGGTCTTGAAGTTTATATGTTAGGTTTTATATTTGTGCCTTGGCTTCTTCATCGTCTTCAAGAAGGCGACACTGGCAAGTTTAACTGCAAGAGACTTTTACAAACAGTGATGTTGTTTCTGCGGAAAGCATTGAGCGACCTGTATTCATATCTTCAGCAATTCGGATTCAAGAATCACAAAGTCAAAAGAAGGTAGCACATCACCTGTGAGCGATGGCACCAAAGGTTAATCAGGAGAATGTGAAGGACGATGTGAAGAACGATGGCTACAATCAGACGACAAGCGATGCTACATCTTCTTCAGCTTTGCCAGAGCGTCCAACGAAAGAAGCAAAGTTCCTTGTCGCGAAGCATCAGGTTGACATCCTTAAGACGAAGCTTACGGAGGATGAAAAGGCTACTTTGGCGAACATGGCAGATGCTGACATTCCGAAGAAACTCCAGAGCATCAAGGATAACATCATGAAGCTGATGGCGGAGGAGTTGTTCATCACAACAAACCGTGAGAATTACAAGAAGTCAAAATCCAAGCCTCCAGCCACAAGCATCAACATCAGCGCCCACTACAAAGGCGAGGTGAAGGAATTGACGATCAAGAGCGACTTGAATTTCAAACAGGTCAAGGACGCCATCTTCCACGAGTTTAAGATTATCAACGACCAAGGAAAGAAGCGCTTTTTCCAGTTGAAGAACGACAACGTGCACACAAAGGATCTTGAGGTGTTGATGAAGGCAGAGATTACAGATGTTCACGGAAAGAAGTGTGCAACGGTGGTTCTTTCCAACGGCGACCACATCCGTGTTGAGTAGAAGTGAGCCCCATTACTTCTACAAATGGTGATGAGCGGACAAAGTCCTTTTATGTATAGTATCCTTTTGTTTGAAAGGTCTTTATGCTTGTCACTTGCAAAGGCTGACAACTTCAAGTTGCAAAGTCTGACCGCTTCAGTTGCAAAGTCTGACCGCTTCAGTTGCAAAGTCTGAGCGCTTCAAGTTGAAACATTGTAGCATTTATTGCTTAAGTTTTTGTTAGGGTTTCTGTAGCTCTTCTTCTGCGATGCCGACCTTACCCGTTCAAAACAAGTTCACCAAGAAGAGTGGCATTAACAAGCTTCTGAAGAAGTCGGGGGAAATCCTGAAAAAGCGCGTCTTCAACAAGGACTTCAAAGAGGAGGACGACATCAACTCATCACCTCCAGCATCCATGAATGCAGTCATTCAACCTTTTCAGCAGAAGATAGACGAGATGAAGAACAAGG
Organism: Symbiodinium sp. CCMP2592; assembly: GCA_905221615.1. Taxonomy (NCBI): domain Eukaryota; class Dinophyceae; order Suessiales; family Symbiodiniaceae; genus Symbiodinium; species Symbiodinium sp. CCMP2592. The sequence continues at coordinate 75,729 of CAJNDT010000790.1, forward strand.
TTTCCAACGAGACCCCCTTCATAAAGGATGTGATGCGCGTTCTTCCTGAAGCCGGTCTTGAGGAACTACAACAAGTCTTCATCAACAAGATGGGTGGCTATACTGAGGAGCGACTTTTTCAATCCATGTATATATCTACAAATATTTCTGAACTAGATGCTTCTATAAATGCTCTTATTCGTTTGAGACAGCATTATGTTCAGACTTATGTTGAAGCATTTGCTAGTGAATATAATCGTAAACATGGTATGGATATTGCTTTCAATGTTGAGGGTTTCTGTTCTGATATTAAATCAGAGTTGGATTTTCGTAAAGGTTTACGTCGTGCTCATGAAGCACGTGCAAGTGAACAGAACGAGGAACAACAAGATGTTTCTCAGAACTCTTGCTCTATAATGTGAGAGTTTTTCATCGCTTACCTGTGTTGGTTGTAGTTTCCCCACTTTCGGGAAACTCATCTTGTAAATCCCTAGTTTCGGGAAACACTTTCCCCACTTTCGGGAAACTCATCTTGTAAATCCCTAGTTTCGGGAAACACTTTCCCCAGTTCGGGGAAACTCAACCAATGTAGAAAAGACGACAATAATTCCTCACTCTGTCTTCTAAAATAGAACAGAGATGCCTCAGAGTGTGTCCATACATCTTATGATGTATGCTTCAAGTCATAATTTCCCGTCCACGCTACAAAAGCGGTCGTGACGATGACCAGAATTGAAGGAGGAAGAATTGGAAATGAAGAGCCAGAGTTCCGGCATCACACTTTAAATGCATCCTAAAACCCCTAAAACCCTAAATTATAAGATGAAAGCATATAGTATTTAGAAATATACCTCTCCCCTTAAAAATAGTGGTAATTCCCCTACAAAATACACCCAAAATATCAAAAATAATATATATGATAGCCCGTAAGAAATAAATTCAATAATCCCCGTCTTACCCGATGCACTTTATGACCCCTTAAGAACCCTAAAACCCTAAAATATAATAAGATAAAAGACATAAGCGCTCACGCCAGGTCACGACATCCTACGATGTCCGGCTCTTCCTATCACTTGCAGTGCTGTGCATGTGGTTTAGGCGTTCAGGGTTTTGTGTTTGTTTGGTTTAGCGTTCAGGGTTGTTGTGGCTTGGTTTAGGTTAGGCGCGATTGTAAAAAAGGAGCGCCCCCGATTATTTTTATTGTTTCTTTTATACCTCGTTGTTTCTCCCCCCATCGTGTAAAAAGCGCTCCTTTTTTCAATGATTTTATTTTTTGGGGGCTGGTTTAGGTATTTTGGTTAGCGACCGCGACCCCGCGACCGCGCGCCCCGCGCCCCGCGCCCCAGCGCCCCTACTTAAAGGAAAGTTACCCTTATAGGGTATGGCGCTAGACCCCAGAAATACAGGCTTAAAGGATGAAACCCTATATATTTATATGGAAGATACATTAAAAAAATCCGTTATGAAATACGTCTTATCTTCAGAAATAGGTGAGATTAAAGTTAATGATAAAGGAAAACCATTAAAGAAAGTTATTATAAACAATAAAGAATATCCATATAATCCATCAAAACCTTTTACAGAGCGTTTAACAAAGAAACTAGACAAAATATCTAAAACTCCAGAATACAAACGCTTTAAAATATTAAACGACGCTTCTAAGAAAATTATGGTTCGTCAAGCTTTAAAACTTTAAAAAGTTATGCTATCAAAAACAAAGCGTCAATAACAGATGAAAAATCCGCCTTAAAATCTTATGCTAATTCTTATTCCATTTCAAACATAAATCTTTCAGGCTTTAAAGGTTTATCATACCTTAAATATCAAAAAGAACGCTTAAACGAATATCTTAAGAAACACAAGAGTATGAAAGTTTTAATAACAGTTGATTTGATATTTGAACATGCAGATGATGAAGAGGACGACTCGGACGAGTCCTCGCGAGGCTCTCGCGACGTATCACACACAATAGGAAGTAGAAGATACAATATTTTAAATGAAGAGGATTTAATCAATGCAATAAATAATAAGGCTAGCGATATTGAACTTCTAGTTGAAAACAAAAATCTCAAAAAATCAGGGTTAAAAGTTAAGAAGGTTAATAAAATATCAATACATTATGATAAATACGATCCAACAAGAGCGGGTAAATTTATACAACTACCCGACTGGATAGCAAAGAAAAAGGCATGTATTAATATTAAAAATGATGATGACTTTTGTTTAAAATATTGTATCCTATGTAGATTTTATGACATCTACAAAAAAGACCATCCAGAAAGACGTTTTCATTATGCAAAAATAATAGATAATGAAAGTTTAATAAAATGGGATGGTGTTAATTTTCCAGCTTCAAATGAAAATATTCAACAATTTGAAGAAATTAATAACAATACAATTTCAGTAAATGTTTATACAAAAGATAATGATAATAACAAAATAAGAGTAGACAAAGTAACAACCATAGTTAAACCAAATTTTCATGTTAATCTTTTACGTTTAGATGAGGATGATGGAAGTCATTACGTTTATATTAAAGACTATTCTCGTTTAATGGGTTCACAAACAAACAAACACAAAGAAAAATTATTTCATTGTAGATTTTGTCAAAAAGGTTTTCAACAAGAAACATTATTAACAGCACATACAATTAAAGGTTGCATGGCTAATGAAGTTCAAGCGATTGAGATGCCTGAAGAAAAAGAAAAAATGATGTTCCAAAAGCACTACAAAAAGTTAAGATGTCCTTATGTAATATATGGTGATTTTGAGTGTTTGACTACATTATCAAACGAAGGTTTAAAAGGCTCTTACACGGAGTTAAGCAACCCTTTAAAGGGCGCTTACCAAAATCATATCCCATCAGGTTTTATGTTAAATGTTGTTAATTCAATTACAAATGAAGTTAAACCATACATTTATAGGGGTGAGGATTGTCTGGATAAATTTTGTAAAACGATGAATGAAATTAGAGAAGAAATATTTGATAAGATGAAAAATCCTAAACCAATGATTATAACACACGAACAAGAAAAATAATTCCAAGAGTGTAAGAAATGCTTTATATGTGGTGGTTCATTTACCAATTCTAAAGATAAGAAGAAAGTGCGCGACCATTGTCATTTTACAGGATTATATCGTGGATGTGCTCATAACAAGTGTAATTTAGATTATTGTTTCAAATTCTTTAAAATTCCAATATTTTTTCATAACCTTAAAAATTATGACGCTCACCTTATAATATCAAATCTTGACAAACTTAATACTAAAAAAGATGATGTAAGTGTCATTGCTCAAAACAGTGAGAAGTTTGTTACCTTTTGCTTAAAACAGCTTGAATTCAAAGATAGTTTTAGTTTCTTATCATCATCATTAGATAAGTTAGTTAAGTTAACAAAATATGAGGATAATAAGAAACGAGAGAACTGGACAAACCATTTCAAATACAGTAAAAATAGTGAATATGTAAAGGATGATTATGATTTAGATTTATTAACAGATAAGGGCATTTACCCATATGACTACCTAAAAAAGAATTCTACAGTCAACTAGCTGAAGAAGATATTAAAGATGAAGATTATGAAAAGGCACAACATATATGGAAACATTTTAACATTAAAAGCCTCGGTGAATATCATGACCTTTATCTTAAAACGGATGTTTTATTATTAACAGATGTTTTTGAGACTTTCAAAACTAAATGTTTAGAAGATTATGGTCTAGACCCTGCTCATTATTATACTTTACCTAATTTTGCTTGGGATGCTATGTTATTAAAAACGGGTGTTACTTTAGATTTAATATATGATGAAGAGTTATATAAAATGGTTGAGAAGGGATTGCGCGGTGGTATGTGTCAATCTTCTATTAAACGCGCTGAGGCAAATAATAAATATATGGGTGATTTATATGATAATACAAAACCTTCTACATACATTAGTTACTTAGTTATTTAGACGCTAATAATTTATATGGTCTAGCAATGTGTCAAAAGTTACCATACAAAGACATTAAATTCATTGATGGATTTACTGAAGATAATATTAAAACTTGGAATGATGCCAATGTAGGTTTTATATTAGATGTTGATTTAGAATATCCAACAGAATTACACGATTACCACAATGACTACCCACTAGCGCCTGAAATTATGAATGTTGAAGCAAGTATGTTAAGTCAAAAACAGAGAGAAATATATAAAGCATATTATCACAACAAAGAACCAAGAGACGAGAAATCACCAAAACTGATATTGAATGTAAATGATAAACATAATTATGTATTGCACATTAAGATGTTAAAATATTATTTGAAACAAGGATTAAAACTAAAGAAAATAAACAGAGTTATAATGTTCAAGCAGAAAGAATGGTTAAAACCTTGGATAGATTTTAACACAAATAAAAGAAAGGAAGCAACAAGTGATTTTGATAAAGATCTCTATAAGTTAATGAATAATTCTTGCTATGGAAAAACGATGGAAAATGTAAGAGAACACATTAACTTTGAATTAGTTGATACTCCAGAAAGATTTCAAAAAGTAGTCAACGCACCTACTTATAAGCATAGACACATTATAAACGAGAACCTTGTCGGAGTTGAGAAATTAAAAGAAAAAGTAAAACTTAATAAACCTATATATGTTGGAATGAGTATTTTAGACCACTCAAAACTTCATATGTATTCATTCTATTATGATGCTTTAAAAGAAAAATACAAAGATAAAGTTCGTTTAGTGTATACTGACACTGATAGTTTTGTTACATACACTGAAACAGAAGATATATATGAAGATTTTAACGATTTGGAAAAACATATGGATTTCAGTGATTATGACAAAAACCATAGATGTTATGATGCTACAAATAAGAAGGTGCTCGGCAAATTTAAAGATGAGTGCACAGGTAAAATCATTATTAATTTCATAGCTCTAAAACCAAAATCATATGCTTTCAAGGTTTATAAACAAGATAAAGAAGAAAAGAAAAATAAAGGTGTTCCTAAACAAAAAGTAAAACGAGAACTGAATTATAAGAAATATTTAGAGACACTTGAAGACAATAAATGTGATACTGTAAGTTTTAACAGTATAAGAAGTAAAAACCATCAAATATATTCAATTAATCAAGTTAAACGAAGTTTGAGTTCATACTGCAATAAACGCTATTGGTATGATAAAATACACAGTTACCCATATGGTCATTATCGGACATTATCTAAAGAAAAGATAACATAAGATAAATAGGGATATGAACAAATAATTGCAAAAATTTATAAAATAACTGACATAGGATATAATAAATGCTATATTGGTAGCACCTGTGAAGAGTTAAGTCAAAGATTTGCAAGACATCGCTACAATTATAGGAATGCTAAAGAATGGAATACATTAACAAGTTGTAATAAACTTTTTGATGAATACGGAACTGAAAACTGTAAAATTGAACTTATAGAAGCGTTTCCATGTGAAAACAAAAACGAATTACTAAAAAGAGAAGGATATCACATTCAAAACAATAAATGTTTAAATCGTTGTGTAGCAGGTAGAACATTTAATGAATGGAAAGAGGACAATAAAGAACATCATCAACAACAAAGAAAAGAATATTCAATTAATAATGAAGATTATATTAACCAAAAAAGTAAAGAGTATTATGAGAAACACAAAGAACACATAAGGGAAAAGACTAAACAGAAGATTGAATGCTCATGTGGTTCATTGGTAAGACAATACGATATAAAAAGGCATGAAAGAACAAAGAAACATATAGACTATATAAATGAAGAATAATTTTATAATTCCTAAAATTATAAAATCAATCTTTTAAAGCTTTTGATTTCATTTGTTTTTGTGCTCTACAGAACTTGCAAGAACGAGATTTACAAGAATTATTATTTACTATAAACATATTTGTTGGCAAAAAATTACCACAAGTTTTACACTTTATAAATTGTTCTTCATCTTTGGTATTTTTATTCAAATCTATTTCATTCTTCATTAGGACTATAATATACTTTATCTTTTTGATTATATTTAATCTTATAATAATCTAATGTAGTTTGTTTAGGTTGTAATATTTCCTTGTTGTTCAGTTTTGTAAGATAAACATTTTTCTTATTCTCATATGTGGCTCCTTTATCAGTGTTAGGTTGCATGTATCTAGGCTTAGTGTTCTTTTCTATGTTTTCAATCTTTTCTTTCATTTCCTCTAGCATTTTCATTATTTCAAAGGTTTTAATAAAACATGTTTCATCCAATTCTTCTGTTTTATTCATATATGTATATCAAGAAAATAAGTTTTTAAATAAAAGTTTTTATACAAAGTTTTATATATTATTTTTAATGTTCAAATTCTTGAATCTTTTGTTAGTATCCTTTATGGACGCTTCTATCGTTGGCTTATTCCATAATATATTTTTAGCCCACATCCCCGCAGTCTCATAATCTTTCCAGTCTTGATTAACTTTATGTCTTGCTATATATTTTTCTTTCCTTTCTTCGTCCTTATGTTTTGTAAAATCACTGTAGCCTTTAGCACCAAATGATACCTTTTTCTTGCCATCTATAACAGCATCATATTTTTTATTAGGGTTTGATGACTTTTGAATAACAACTTCAGGCATATTATTAATCTACTTTAGATTTTACTGAATTAATAATATTTATATCTTTCTTAATTTCATCAACATCTGTTTCTAGCTTTTCCATTCTCTCTTCTAATTCTTCAGGTGTTACTCTTTTTGAACCCCAACCGGTATCGCAAATTTCAACTGAACCTATTTGTTTGTTTTCTTCAGGTTTAAAAATGTCATCCGGTGATTGATGGCGACCATTCCCGCCAAATTTCATATTACGCTTGTCAACAACTGTCGTTGTTGTTGTCTTGTCAGTTTCTGTTATAGTTTTAGTTTCCTTGTGGTATAATTGCTTTTTGCATCTGCAAGGAATGCACGATACACCTCGTGTATTTATTCTAAAACCTTTGTCTTTGCTACTGTCTTCTGTTGCATCACTCATATTATTAACAATTAGATTAAATGGTTAATAATATGATTTTACAACTTGCGACGATAGGGGTTTTCTAAAAACTAATTCTCTAATTAACACTTGCTTATGAAGTGTAGAATTTGGGGGCGGGTTTTTTTTATTGGCAATGATGCCTTGTACGCGTTAGCACGCGAGGCTCGTTGCTCTCGCGTCATTTATTTAATAGAAATTTATTTCTAAATGTTTATAATGATAACTCCTATAGTTAAACCTGTTAATGTTAAAGAATATGATTTTAAACAATCTAAATATGAAATAGCACCACGACTACCATTTAGTCAAATAATTATTGGTCCTTCAGGAAGTGGAAAAGGTATATTATTACAATCAATGATACTAGATATTTACCGTGATGTCTTCGCTAGAATATACATTTGGTCACCTTCAATTTCAGTTGATAGCAATTGGACACCAGTTAAAAAATATATTCAAGACAATTTAAAGGTTGATTTAGAAAAGGAAAAATGTATGTTTGATGAATATGTCCCTTCAGAACTAGAAGCAGTGATAAAACGCCAACATAAAGTAATAGAATATCAGAAAAAGAATGAACATAACAAATTACATTCAATATTAATAATTGTTGATGACTTCGCAGATAGTAAGGCTTTTTCAAGAAACTCACCGCTTCTAAATCAACTGTATGTTAGAGGTAGGCATAATGCAATTAATATTATAACAAGCACACAGAAATTTAACGCATTAAGTCCTATTATTCGTGTCAATAGTCGTCAGTTATTCTTTTTTAGGTTAAGGAACTACAAGGAAATAGAAACAATGGTTGAAGAATTGAGCGCGGTATTAATTAAGAAATCAAGTGTAGCAGATACTAAAAACCTACAAGAAGCAAAGAAACTATTATTAGAAGTGTATAATATAGCTACTGAAGAACCATACAGTTTTTTATTTATTAATCTAATGAAATCAGATGTTAATGAAATGTTTTATAAAAGATTTGATGCTAAATTGGTAATTGATTAAATTACTACTTAAATACAAAAAGGCCTTATAATAATAATGAGTGACGATAGACATCAATTATTTGACCGATTATGTTGTTGTTTATTAATTCCTTTTTACCCTATCATATTACCTTTTTTCCTTCCATATTATCATTATTGTGAATATAGGGCAGAAAGAAATATTAGAGAAAGAAGAAGAAACGATAATAGAAGTGGTTATGATGGTTTCCAAGAAAGAAAGAATAATGAAGCTAACAATGATTAATAATATTATAACTAGATAATATTATTAATTATATTATTGAATAATTGCATAAGTTCACTGGTGGTAACTTATAATACATTTTATCACTCTTCTTTTCTTTCACTTCTTTCATATCTTTTATTATTTCTTTTAATGCTTTAATCTGTAATTTATCAATATTACTTAAGTCTAATTCATTTTCATTAATGTTATTTATTTGATTAATACAATCATTTTCATTATCACCTTTTGATATTCTACTACCCATATATTATATTTAGATAATAATTAACTTTTACTTTTAGCTTTCGGTTTCGCTTTTGCTTTTGCTTTTGGCGAGCTATCACTGTTATTATCATCTTTTTTCAACTTCTTTATTTCTTTCTTTAAATCATCTAATTCATTTAATGAATGCTGTAAAGCAGACCATAAAATCGGCACACACATACTGTAATCAAACTTTAAATATCCATCTCTTCCTTCTTTAACAATGTTCCCCCATTCTGAAGGCATTTTATCAGTTAAAAAATCATTAGCTACCATACCCACACAAGGCCTGTTGCCATATTTTTCTTTATCAATAAATTTGTATGTTTTCGGTTTAATATACTTCACCATCTCAACGGCTTTATTTATTTCTGTTTATCTCTTTTATATCTTCCTTTAATCTTTTATCGGAACTGGGGGCAATACCTCCTGTATAACTAATGTCACCAATAACATCAATACCTCCATCATTAACTGTTAAAACATTTTTAGTTCCTATTTCAATTATTGTATCTCCGTTCGTGTCAGGATTTCTGAAAAATATTTGGTCTATTGGTCCTGCTAATTGTGTATGTGTAATACTTGCTTTTTCAAAGAAATTAACGCTACTACCTAATACTCTAAATTCTGGCGTTCCTGTTGCTCCTATATCTACATCAAATTCGCCTTCACTTGTAAATTTACCTATTGTATTAACTGTATCATTAAATACTGTTGGTTTATTTAATGTTATACCGTTAGTATCATTTAAATTTATAAATATGTCTGATGCCGTCGGGTCTACACTTCTGTTACTTTGAATACAAAAGTTTTGTTCAATTGTTGCTATATGATTTAATGAAAAATTCGCGTTTGATTGTTGATATATTCTACCTCTACTACTAATTAATATATTATTTTGAAATGTAATATCACTACCATTAAATACACAATTACCACCAAAATTAGCACTACCTCCACCTGCTACATTTAGTCTCGTTGCTCCTCCTGCTATAGCTCCTATACCCATATTATTACAATAAACGGCACCACCTGCTGTAGCTGTATTCAATAGTAATAACGATTGACTGTCATTTGATGTATTATAAGCGTTAATATTAAATGAATGCATTTTAATATATCCTTGTGCGTTCTTAACTTGTAAAACTGGCGATGCGTCTGTAGTATTTTTAAATACTTCAATACCATTATTATTTGTTGAAGTTATTGTATCTCCGTTCATTGTAATATTATTATCAACTTCTAAACTATCAACTTTTGTAGCTCCTCCTACACTCAAAAAATATCCGCTTTCGTTTGCTTTTCCTATTCCTACTTCTGCACTTGTTAAGCTTCCTAATCTCATTCTGTTAGAATTATTTGATGAACTATTATCATTTAATATCATAATATTCCCGTCTTCGCTGTTGGCGTTAGTGCATCTAAAATTATTGTTAACATATATCCATTGTGCTGTGCCGTCTCTAATTCTTAATGTTGGATTGCCGTTATTTGATACTCTCCATAATGAAATACCATTAGTAGAAATGGGTAATAATATAGTATCATTATTAAATGTTGTAGCTCCCTCTAAAAATATTTGTTTATGAAATACTGTTCCGTTTGTTGTATTATTACATTCTAAATATGTGTTTGTGTCAGTGTCGTCATTAGTTCCATTAATTAATCCTATACCACTTGCTGTTTCATTTATTGATAAATCTAATGTAATATTTGATTTTGTGGCGTTTGTGTATCTTTCAATACTTGTATTGCTATTTACTAATTCAATAGGATTAGTAACACCACCTCCACCACCACTAATTAAACCGTCTACTTCAGTTTTATTATAATATGATGTTGCAATTTGTGCAGATGTTAAATAATCGTTTGTTAATGTAGATGATAGAGCATATGGAGCTAGTGCTGTATTATCAATCCAATTATTAGCGTCTATTTCTGTTTTATTATAATAATTTGTTGCTAGTTGTGAATTAGTTTGATAATTAGCTGTTAATGTTGCTGTTGTTACATATGGAGCTAGTGCTGTAGCATCAATCCAACTATTAGCGTCAATTTCTGTTTTAGTATAATATGAATTCCCGATTTGAACTGATGTTAAATAATCGCTTGTTAATGTAGATGTTAGAGCATATGGAGCTAGTGATGTGTTATCAATCCAATTATTAGCATCTATTTCTGTTTTAGTGTAATAGTCGTTATTTAACTGTGTATTATTTTTATAGTTATTATTTAAATTTGTATTAATACCATTTATAGCATTAAAATTAGTTAATGCTTTACCATCAACAATAGCAATAGCGCTATCAACTTCTGTTTTATTGTAAAAATTAACATTTAGTTGTGCTGTTGTTTGAAAATTATCAGCGAGATTATTATTAATATCAGTAATTACTAAATTCTGACCATCATTGACTGCAATAATTGGATTTATTGCATCATCTAATTGTTGTTGTGTTATTCCACCTCCTCCATTACCTACATTAATATTTGATATCTCATTATCTACATAATTTATTGTGGCATACAAAGAACTTATATCAGTTCCATTAACAACAACCCTATTAGCTGTTACTGCGTTAGTGTTATTCAATGTTAATGTCATTATTAAATTAATTTAGATAATTAATTTAACAATGTTTAATCGTAAACTTTAAGCCCTAAGTCGGCTTTAGCCATTTAGGATTGAAGCCGTCTAATCGTAAACGGCGTAGCCCTTTAGGATTAAATCTTTGATTTAATCGTAAACTTTCAATCCTAAATCTTTTATTTCAAGTATCTGTTCTGAAAGCATCGTTATATACATCGTATCCGCCATTTCAATAGCGGGAATTGTTGCTCCCGCTGGTTTTACTCTTAACAACATTTGTTGTCCAGCACGTGTGGAAACCCCTGTGTAGCTACTGTCTTGAACACGCTCGAATGAAAAAGCAAATATAAATTGACGGTCGCGATACTGTTTAAAATTAATATTCAGACTATGTTGATGAAATACAGGTAAATTAAGCGCTTTTCGTAAATGATAAAAACACTGCGTTAGTGAATTACAAGGATATTCAGGATACAGTTTAGAACCTAATTGAAATTGGAACTCTAAATCTTTGTTTTTGTCATGAATACCTTGGTCTAATGCATCGTGTTGTTGATGTGGATGATAAAATCTACAAAATTCTTTGTCACAGTATTCATAACCAGTGCTTGGACGACTTTTATCATTACCAGGTTCATACTTCTTATAGAATGTAACAAACGTGGCAACAAGTTTAGAAACTGAACGGATTACAGGAACGCTTATATCAGTTAAGCCTTTAACCGTTTGAGATTGAGTTATAAAAGTTGTATAAGTTATAGGAAGTCCTTTTCCTTCTAAAAGATGTTTAACATATTCATTATTTAAATTATTATCAAGGGTGCAAACATCACATACAACTCTTGGGTTGGAAATTTCAAAGTCAATTGCTGTATTTGTTGCCTTACCCACATCACCCGCTACATCAACAGTAAAACGATTTACTATATCCTCTGTTGGAAATGCTCCTTCAATTCCAGGAGCATCAAAATCATTAGGATTAATTATACAATCAGTAGCATTTGTTACCAGTTCTAATTCAATTGTTAAATTTCCCATGTATTTCAATGGCAAATATTTGAACTGAGAAAATAAACCACATAAGGGTTTAAATCCGACAGTCATTTCATTATGAAATCCTTGACAATTAGAAGCGTTAACTTCATAAGTCAAGGCAGTATTACCAGCGTTATTTACCAATGTTAGTAATTCATCGTCATATCTATATCCAAAGCCTTCATTTGCTTCATCGCGTCTTGCTCCTTGTGACATCATTTTAGAAAACATATGATGAACTCGGTTGTAATTATCAAAATCTTCAAGAACTTGAGAACCAGCAATGATTCTCATTCGTCTGAAAAAACAGTAATGAGATGATAAAGGACGGACTTTTTTGAAATTACCACCTTCTTTATTACTCAGTGTAAAAAATATTCTTACACTTTGAGGGTCTAACCATGTGTTATCTTCACCATTCAATGAAAATTTTAATACCCTTGCCCCCGATGACGGTTTATACACGTTAGAAGTTGAAGGAAAGAAGGATACGCTTCTCCTATCATTTATGTATGAACTACCTTTATTCAATTTGAATGACAGGTTGTCAATTAGAATATCTTCAGGACTGAGTGTTTCCATAATTATATATTCAAGACTAGATAATTAATATTTTTATAATATATTTAATCAAATATATTAAACTTAAATTTAATATTATTTTCATTATTTTTCTTTCCTTTCTTTGTGTTTATTGTCTCCTTAAATTGCATTTCTCCTCCCTCATCAACTAATTTTCTTATTTCTTCATAACTGTTCTTCTTAAATTTATTATCTGGCTTCGGCTTCTCTACCTTCTCATATGATGTTGATTTATAAGTAAACATTATTAATATTTTTTAGAATTTAATCAAACTGCTGTAAAAACTCTTCTTGTGTTATAGGTAAATTACCTGGTCTATTATGAACATTGCCTATATCTTGATATGAATGATTTTGTAAAGGGTTTAATGTTGATTTATTTAACGTTAAACTGCCTTTATCAAACATACTAACTGGGTCTCCTGCTTTTCTTATTCTTAAATTAGTTCCTGTATCTTCTGGACTTTGTCCTGAAACCAAAGGAGAGCCATAACTCCTACTTCTAAAAATGTTACCATAATCATTATTAATTTGTTGTCCTACCGCTGAACCTAAACTGTGACTAATAATATCAGTAATACCTGTAAGTGGTTTACCGTCAACTTCTATAGTTCCATCTTTAATAAATTTATCAACATCTTTATATCTTTTAGTGTTTCTTGTTTGATAAAAAGGTAGCTTTAAATCATCATAAAAATCAATTGGGTCTTTTGTTCCTGCAATGTATAAAATGGAACCATTTTGATAAATCCTGTCTGGGCTTTCATAAGCAAGTCGTAAACCTTGAGTATCAATTAAAAATGTTTCAGTTCCTGCTAACTCTTCCCGAACATCATTAGTAATTTTATTTCTTGTATTAGGCGCTTCATATGGTATACCTTCATTTCTTCTTTTGTTACTATGCATAATATAATAAACTTATAAAATTATTTTATCAATTAATTAATAATGCTTAAGTCTAAAAAGGTATATATTGATAGTAGCTATAAAGTAAGTGGCACTTCATCCGATTTTGTAATAGACTTACCTGAAACGGTTCAATTAGAAGATAATGTAAAATGTATAGTTCATGAGGTAAGCATTCCACATTCTTGGTTTTCAATACAACAAGGGTTTAACGATAATCTTTATTTTTATCAGTTAGACCCTAACGGAGTAAATCCTGATATTATAGATTATCGCATTTTTCAATTGATGAAGGTAATTATTCTGGCGCTGAACTTGCTGAACAAATTCAATTTTGGTTAAATAATTATTTTGATAGTAGAAATCCTGATGTTACTAGAACTGACACTTATACAGTTTCATATAGTGCAAAAACAAATAAAATAACGATAGCAGTTAATTATGCTAATCTTATATTTAATGTTTTTACAGAAGCTGAGGTAATAACAAATCAAAACGAATTTACTGGTATTGATGTTAGTAATTTAAATTCAATAGACAAAGTATTAAATATCGTTGATACATCACCTACTCACGGTATAGCCTTACCTTTTGTTAGTGGCTTTGTTGATTTAACTCCAGTTAAAAATCTCTACTTACATTGTAATGAATTATGCAATTACAACCAACTGACAGTAGCGGGTAATTCATCAATAGTTAAGAAGATAAATGTAACAGTTCCCTATCTAGGTATTATTAATGACAACGAAATAAGCGACTTTGATTATATTGATGTAAGTAATAAAATTCTACGAAGGTGTCAATTTAGATTTACAGACGAATTCAATAAGACAGTAAATTTTAATAATGTTGAATGCTCATTCAGTTTAACCTTTTTTAGGGATTGAAATGTATAATAATTTTCTATATAGAAAATATGGAAACCATTAATGAGGAGGTTGAGGAGGTTAAAAATGAAGAAGTTAAGGAAGTAGTTAATACTGAAATTAATGAAGCAACACCTAAAGAGGAACAAAAGCAAGAAGAGGAAATTAAAACTGAAGAAGTAGAAGAACAACCTAAAGCGAAAGCTAAACCAAAGAAACAAGCGAGAAGTGTTAAAGTTGTTGAATTAGTAGCCTGTCCTGATTGTGATAAAAAGATGCTACCAAAATCATTAAGACATTCACACCCGAGAAATTGTAAAGGACAACCAACAGAAACAAGACCAGTAAACAAACAACAAAATTCTTATGGGACTAAATTAAAGGAACAAATGAGAAAAGAAATTGAAGAGGAAATGAAAGCCAAATATGTAAAGCAAGAACAACCAAAACAAGAAGAAATAAAAGAACAACAAACAATAAAGCCCGTTAGAATGGAAGAAGCGTCACCACAGCGCGTCCCAACAGCAAGAGAACTTTTAGCGTCATCATATGCAGAAATAAGAAAAGCAAAGCAACAGGAAACGATGGAAAAGATAAATAGCTTTAAATCTAAAATGTTTTAATTATTAATAATATTTATAATCTAATATTATTAATAATGAGTATGTTTAAGAGTAAGCCAGAGTTTAAAAGAATGCCACAAGTTCAACAATACTACGATTTAGAAGATACAATAGGAGTAGCAAGTAGGAAAAAAGCTGTTGAAGACATGAAATTAAGAGTTGAAGAAGCAGAAAATAGAGGTAAAAATATTGCTATGAGGAATGATTGGGTGCAACATCAGAAGAAAAGCTTATATCAGGGTCAGTTAGATGACATTAACAGACAGCTAGAGCGTCCTATGATGCCAGTAAGAACAAAAGAAGAATTAGAGAAGAAACAAAAAGAGTTAAAAGGTATTATGGCAAATTTAATATAAGTTACATTTTAATATAATTTATTAAAATCTAACTTCAAATATAATAATGATACAAACATTAAAATCTGAGTTGAAATTAAGACCTACTTATGATGAATTAGTGGGTATGATTGAAAATCAAGGAGACCAGAACAGACCATCAATAGAACAAGTAATAGACAGGAAAGCTACAATATTTAGGCATAATCAGTTTGGTAGTCAATTTGATAACATTGATTTTTTAGGGTTAAAGAAACAAGAAGAAGACAGAGCCAAAGAAGACTTAAGAAGAGCAACAGTAAGAAAGGCAGGTATAGAAGCAGGAACATCATCAGGTTTAGTGGGTATTGATACAACAGGTTTTGTTGAACCATCGCTCGCTTCAGGTTTAACTACACCAGCTGAAGTTTTTGAAGGAATGGAACAAGAGGAAATGTATCCAGACTACATACAAGATTTAGACGGTGCATTGAAAAGGTTGCAGTTGTTATCAGAAAAAAGAAAGCATATAGAAGATGCTAAAAGTGATTTAGACGATGTTCACCATCAGTCATTACCTGTAGGCGTTGAAGTTCATTCAATGGATGTTCCAGTTCAAAGTAATCAAGGTTATCCACCACCATTACCAGCACCACCACAATCTGAGGATAGTGAAGAAGAAGAAATAACAGCGTTAGAACAAAAAGTAGCGTTTACTAGTGGTGTTGAACCTGATAAGGTATTCAATGATGATAGCATAAACTATAGAGCATTAATGTTTCAACTACATGTCAGAGACTTATTAACTCCAGAGACTATAGAGTTATTAAACAAGATACCGACAGACCAGAAAAAGAAACAATATTTAGTATCACTTATGGAGGGTCTAAAAGAAAATGATGAATGGAATGCAGATTTTAACAGTCAAAAATTAAGTCGTAAAATTAAAGAATTCAAGAAAATTAAAAGACAAGTAAAATCAAAAGTTGTTGAACCTTCAGCATCATCAAGTGGAGGAGATGCATTAGTCCCTTCACAACCATCATCATCATCAACACCTTTAAGAGACATAGCAGTAGCGGGAGCAAAAGCAGGAGTAGAAACACTAGCAAAAGCAGGAGCAACAGCAATAGCTAAATCATTTTTACCAGTGTAAAAAATATATGTAATAATATAATGTTAAGATTACGACCTACTTTTGAACCAATTGAAAGGGAAGCAAGAACACACAGATTAAAAATATTACCAGAGAGGGAGAGAAGAACACAGCAAGGTTTATTATTAGATGATGTTAATTTTGATGATTTTGACTTAGATAAATATGATAAGAAGAAAATATTAATGAATGATAACCCAAATAAAGGAACACAAACGGATGTATTTAATGAAACACCGAGTGTAATAGAAAGTGAAAGCAGAAAAACACCAGAAGAAGACGCGAGGAACGAGCCTCGCGTGCTACGCGACGCTTCGGCAGAAGCCTCGCGAGGCATTCGCGACATTAAAGAGAGACTAACAGATGAAAGCGTGGAAACTGTTAAAAACAATGAGAAAGCACGAGAACCAGAAAGAGAAAGAACACAAAAGAAATCAGTAATGAGAAGAGTTTATGATGGTTTGGTAAGGACGAATTTAAAGAAGAAAGAGAAGAATTAAGAAACATGAGAGAGCAAATAGAACAAGAAGAAGAAATGAGAAGTGAACCATCTATAGAGAAACAAAAGACTGAAGAGAGCGATGATGATTTACCTATGAATGTTAAGAAATCTTATGAGCCTTCTTCATCATCAAGTTCTAGAAGAAGTTCAAACAGAAGCGTTTTATTACCGGTTGATGAGGACTCATCAAGAGCAAGTGAGAACTCACTTCCTGTTGAAGAAGATGCATTAAGTGAACATGTTAACTCCTCTCCACCTGAAACAGTTCAAAGTTCCGTTCCTAGTGATAGAACAGTTGAATATGTTGATGATGCAAGCCCACCACAAAGTATAGTAAGTTCAAGACGTTCACAGGAAACAATAGAATATATTAGAAGTAGAAGCAGTAGAAGAACAATAAGCAGTTAATTATTACTTTATGGAGGGTGCTAAAACGCCCCCTACTTAAAGAAGAATAATTAACATTAAACAGTAAGATGAACTCCTGCTTTGTAACGGAAAAAGGCGAAAAATTAAACATTGATGATGACCTTTTTGATGTGTTATGGAACTCGCTAGATGAAGATAATAGCGAAGAAATAACACAAGCAAAAAAGAAGTCACACAATGATAAAAACAATGAAAAATACAAACAAAATAAATACTTCAATGAGTATTATAAGAATAATATTGAATTCTTTATATGTGAACAGTGTGGAAGAAAAATAAGTAGTAATACCAATAAATCTAAGCACATGAACACTAAGAGATGTAAAGAGATATATCAAGAAAGGCTTGAAAAGGAAATGATGGATAAGATAGGAAGAAAAATATTGTTGTGGAATTGATATTATTATCCAAAATATAATAGTATTAATTATGAGTAAGAATAATAAGTTATCGGAGCTATATTATGATATTGAAAGTGGTTTTGGTAGTGCAAAGAGTTTATATGATGATGCCATAAAAGCGGGTTTGGTAGTAACGCTTAATGAAGTAAAAGAATGGTTGAAAAATCAGTCAGTAAAACAGAGAAGTAATTATAAACAATATAACAGTTATTCAGCTCCTTTTGCTCGTTCTATTTATTCAGTGGATTTACTGAATATGATTAGCTTAATGAAAGATACTGACACTTTTAATAAAGATTATCCATTATATGGTTTTGTATGTGTGGATAACTTTAGTAAAAAATGTCATGTCGTTCCTATGCATAATAGAGATGGTGGAACAGTATTAAATGCTTTAAAGGAATGTTTCAAAGTAATGGGTCATCCCCAGTCAGTTTATAGTGATGATGAAGGAGCATTGAATGATAAAACATTACAAACATATTTGAAAGATGAGGGTATAACACATAATACAACTTTAACTCATGCAAATGTAGCTGAACGAATGATAAGAACCTTAAAGGAAATGATAGGCGATAGGGCACTTGTTCATAAAGGAGCGTGGACAATAATGTTAAAACCAGTTTTGGATAAATACAATAAACAAATGGTTCATTCAACAACGGGAATGATGCCGAATGAAGCACATAAAGATGAGCATCATATAGAAGTTAAAGCTAATTCAGTAATGAAAGAAAAATATTTGAGAAATTATCCTAATATTAAAGAAGGTGATAATGTTAAAGTTTTTACAAAAAGTGGTGGTAATTATACCAGCAGAAAAGAAACAAGGAGCAAATGGAGCGAGAAAACATATGAAGTAAAAGAAGTTGAGAGAGACAAGCAGTTAAATAAATATTATGTTCTTGAAGGATTACCTAAGAAATACATGAGACACGAACTATTATTAGTAAATAAGTAAGTAGACTTAAGAAAGAAAGCCCTAGAATAGTAGGAACTATGACCATCCTAGATTATAGCAAGTGCGAAGCGTGTAAGAAACTTAAAAATACTAAATCAATAACTTTAAATAAAATATTACCTGAAGTTTTAGTTGATAAAATCGTTTCATAAGATTGTTGTTATTATTGTGGTGATATGAGAGCAAAAGAACAAGAAAACATTTTTAACAAACACTTAGATAAAGTTGGAAAACAACTTCATTATTTCAGACGAACTAAATTTTCAGCTTACAATGAATACGGTAGAAGCAAGAAAAGAGAAATGAATGCATTAATAAACATAATTGAGATAAGCAACAATCCTTTCAAGAATGTCTTAAAATCATATTTAAGAAATTGTTATGTTATGATAAGTTTTTGTTTTTGTAGAATAATAGAAAATCTTTATGACAAGGAATGGTTAAAACATTACCTTTCAATGTATTCAAATATACCAAGAATGAAATATAATTTTTATAAGAAGAGATACCATGATAAATGGTTATGTAAACTAATTGTTTATGAATATTTAAATAATTTAATTAGTAATGATAAAAAATATATTGATAATAATGAATTAAAAAATTATTTGAATGATTTATTTGATGATTATAATAATTAAACTTCAAGACCAAAAACCCCAACAAAGCTTCATAATAAAATTTATTATGAATATTTGATAAAACGCTAGAGGGTAAAACACCCTAGAAACCTAGGAATTATGATAATCCCTGAAATATGATGATGAAAAATGAACGAGCGGATGAAATGTGATGAAAGAGGATGATAAAAGGACTTAAATTTAGGAAATTTATGATAAAACCCTAAGAAACCCCTAGCATAAAACGAATGAGGGGGAGATAATGATGAAGAACGGGTAAGATGATGATGATGAAAATGATGTATGAAAATGTGTGATGAAAAACGAGTAAGGATGTAAGTTGACCCTAGAGGCCGGAGGCCTTAACCCCTGAATCCCCCTATTTACAAATTTTCGGGGAGGGTCCGGGACCCCGGGAATTAACTATTTTAAATATTTAAGTCCGGGGCCCTCTCCCAATATTCAAATTATTTAATTCCCCGGCCCGGCCCCCTGCGGGACCCCCCCTTCATGGGGGTTTGGATGAAGCCATCTTCTCTAGTTTTTGTTCTGTCCCTCACGGTTGGAATAAAATGAAAGAGAGCAGGAACTAATGGGAGTTCCGCGGAAAACGGTGTTAGCACCGCTATAGTGACACATATTCCGTGGAGTCCCTATAACAGGTACCAAAATTCAAATCGCAAGCTTGTCCCCCGGCAGGGTTTCGCGCAGAACAATCCACGGGTGGGGGGGTGCCGCGGTGCTACCACCAAAAACATGACACATTTTCCGCGGAATACGTGTCACTAGAGCGGTGCCAACACCAAAAACATGACACATCTTCCTCGGAATATGTGTCACGATATCTGTGCTAACACCAAAATTATGACACGTTTTCCGCGGAGTATATGTCACTATAGCGGTGCTGAAACCAAAAACATGACACATTTTCCACGGAATATGTGTCACTAGAGCGGTGCCAACACCAAAAACATGACACATTTTCCGCGGAATATGTGTCACTATAGCGGTGCTGAAACCAAAAACATGACACATTTTCCACGGAAGATGTGTCACTATAGCGGCGCTAACACAAAAAGCATGACGACGCATTTTTCCACGGAATATGTGTCACTATAGCTTTGCTAACACCAAAAACATGACACATTTTCAGCGGAATATGTGTCACTATAGCGGTGCTAACACCAAAAACATGACATGTTATAGGGACATCCCTGGCGATCTGCGAATTTTTGACGGCCCTTGCGGTTTATGATTTGGGCATTTATTTCTAATACAAACCTGTAGGGAGACACTCTTCGCGATCCGCGATTTTGGGATCTGCGTTTCTTCCAAACCTAATGGAACACCCCTTGCGGGCCCCAGCCCCCAGCCCAGCCCACCACCGCATGTGTTGGCAAAATCTGGCGGAAGTGAGCCGCCACCGAGCAGAAAGCAGGTACATACCCCATTAAAGCAAGAGCTAGGGATTTCACACATCTGCTGGCGGAAGTGAGCCGCCATCGAGCAAAAAGCCTGTAAATACCGCATTAAACAAAGGGCTAGGGATTTCACACGTTTGTTGGCAACATCTGGTGGAAGTGCGCTGCGACCGAGCAAAAGGCTGATCACAGCTCACTTCCGCCAGATTATGTGCCAACAGATGTGTGAAATCCTTATCCCTTCGTTTAATTAATGCAACATTTACGGGCTTTTTGCTCGATGGTGGATCACTTCCGCCAGATTTTGCCAGCAGATGTGTGAAATCCCTAGCTCTTGCTTTAACGGGGTATGTACCTGCTTTCAGGCCCCCCTCTCCTCCACTACACACCTTTCTCCCTTCCCCGGCACCCCACCACCCATGCATTATTCTCCGCGAAGCCCTGCCGGGGGACATCCCTTGCGGTTTGATGATTTCGGTACCTGTTTCGCGCAAAAGCCTGTAGCGGGACACCCCTTGCGATCTGCGAGTTTTTATCAAGCCTTAAGGGGAACCTTAGTGTGAAAAGCGGAGGATTCCACTCACAAAGCCCAAGGCAGCCGATCGCAGATCAAAGCAAAGCAAGCGGTGCAGAGCAGGACAATCAGAGATTAAAACCGTAAAGGTGGACGCTCAGGTAAGAGGCAAGTCCTACAACCCCCAGGTCGTAAGCGGCCTTTTCCTGGGACTCGCAACAGCGGTCCTTGAGCAGTCAAGCTGCGTAGTGAGACAAAGTTGGTCTGATTCCTAACCAGAAGGCAGAAGCACATATACGCATGTCAGTGACAAATCACACCCCCCTCGACGCGAGCTCACGCGTGAGAAGAGCGGAGTTTAGGAGAGTCACATCCACTGATTGTGCACCGAGCCACACCTCTTCCGGCCAGCTAAGCTTGAAGCAATTAAGAACCATTAGATGTGGGTCGGTCTCTGCATCTGGATCATACCTATGTTTCACTTCTGTACAAACGCAGCCTTCTTGTGATCGTCAGGCGCATAGCGAGTTGCCAAATGATCGGTGGCAATCGGATGTTCCATCGGATCTATGCGGGTTTTACATATTAGACTCAATGCGCTCAGAGTGAGAACTCGGCAGCATCGAGTGTCCGTAAACAGCGAGGGACACACGAGGAAAATACCATGGCTAGCCATTGTACCCCTGTGGGTCTTCTCAGCGCGGCGCAGGCAAGGAGGGCTGAGGAAGTAGCGGAAATTGTATCATAGCCGGGTTTCACCATCAGAATCCGCCTGACCCGAATGACGTGTGGAGCATGGGTCAGAAAGACTCAACCGGATTCACCTTGCAGTGACACAATGCATCGCCACGCAGGTCGACGGTCGTTACCTACGAGTCGTGGGGCTACGGGTACGGTCCTTGTTTCCTCGTCCGGAACCGCCCCTTCCTTTGTTTCCCTTATCACCCTTCCCTCGGCCTTTCTCCTGCTTTCCTTTTCCTTTCTCGGTTTTCCCTCTTCCTTTGCCCTTCGTCGGTTGATTCGTGTCATCAGCTTCATCGATGAGGCCTGTCACGTTTGAGCCAGTTCGGGATTTGCCCTTGGCCGTTGTTTCTTTGGCCGGGCCCATCGTGCGAGATCGTGGCTCAGTCGAAGCGGAATCGGATGGAGCTGGAGGTGCGGGATCCGCAGTCTCAGCAACACGCTGTTGTGTACGCCCTCGCGCCTCTGCACTACCCGACCAGGAGTTGGCCGCACAATCGAAGGAGCCCATTTCTCGTCGCGGGCTGATTTCGAAGGTGGGTTCGAAGCGGTGCGAGTATTTGGTGCAGGGAACTTGGGGTTAATCCGTTCCTGCGTAGTAGCGGAAGTGCCTCCAGGCGAGGCAGCTCTTCCCGCTCCTGTTTCCTCGGCAGAGGGAGGAACTACGCCAGCCGCCTTCATATTGATAGGGTCATCGGGATTTGCATTCATCGAAATGATGACATTGGCGACTTTCTTCCTGACAACAGGCAGCGTGTTCGGTGCGTGATACATGCGAATAATATCTTCAATCGTCGGGTTGTCCAAATCAGGCTCCGGAACCCGGGTCTTCATTCGCAGTACCAAGGGTAGACCCATTTGATCGGAGTAGGGTGCCCTTCCTGAGACCATCAGTGTCTCCCCTTCAGCGTGGGGAACATTGTAGCCCGATTGCCTCGACGTCTTCCGACTCGGTGGGTTAGACGGAGGCGGCATCTCGCGAGGCGGAGGCGGGTTCGTCTCAGGAGCGACACCTCCGAGATGCTCTCGCCCAGTGCGTTGTGACTTCGGGCCGGGTCGGATCGCCCGTTCGAGCTCAGTATCATCCTCGTCCTCGTCATCCGGAGGAACGGGGACGGCATGAGCTTCGGGGATCGATGCGTGCCGTTGCTCAGTGGCCTGTACTCTGCGCTGAGGCGCATCAGCACGTCGTCGTGCCCGCTGAGCTGCGACGTCGAATAGATCTTGAGGCTCTTCTAGTTCATCGGGTAGAGCCTCGAAGACATCTTCGTTCTTTTTCATAAGAACAGGGTCAGTTCTCTTAGTATCGGGGAGCTGATCCTTTACGCCTTCAACAAGATTGAAGAACGTCTTCTCAGTCGCGCGATCATCGTCGAAACATTCCTTAATCTTGACAGAGTGATCGCGAATGAACTCCTTGAATTCCTTACGCTTCTCATCCGTTCGGGGGCATCAAGGAGTGCCGTATTCCCATCAGCAAAAATCGTGAATCGGGAATCGGTATGGTGCGGGATGAACTTCCGCCCCAAAGGGTCCAAATCACGCCAATTGATGGCTTGGACATCGGGTTCTTCTTCTTCCCCTTTTCCTTTCCCTTTGGGCTTCTCAGTTGCCGCCGCAGTTCCTTCGATCTCCTCTGCTTCATCGTCAGAGATGTAGCCAGGTTCACCTTTTATCGGAATGCCGTAGCACGTCGTGAGGGTAACCTTGGCAAGGAGCGCGGAAAGGCTTTCACTATCGACACGCATGTATCGCTGATACTTTTGCGTGTCCGTGATAGTGGCACGGAACTCATCCAACGTTCCGAACTCGGTGGAAAGTCGAATTTGCCTTCTCATCGCCAGATTGGCGTTCTGCAATGGCAGATGCGCAAGCCGAATTTTCTCGACCATGTCTGAGTCGACGGTATAATCGATGGTCCCTCCTGTGTAAAAGGGGGAGAGATAGCCGCGCGACAGGCAGACTCGGTATGCGCGCTGACAGTGGATCGACCATCGTGCATAGTAGCACAGCGGCTTCTCGCGGCATGTGGCGAAGACCGCGCCGAAGTGCTTGACTATCGTGATTGCACAGGCGATCGACTGCGAGTTGAGGAACTCTTCCACACCGCTCCGAGCTTCCTTGCCAGTGATACCGGCAACAAGCCTCTCAATGGAGATGTCCAATCGAATGGCGCCTTGAATCGCTCCGCGCACGCTCTTCTTGAACAATTCCACTTCTTTCGGCGATGTATCAGCTGCAGTGCATTTGATCGGTGGCACCCCGAAGAACGCGGTTTGCCTGTGGTCCTCAGCGATTGACCTAGACACCGGGAAATTCCTCAGCTGCTTGATTGCAGGGTACTCGTGAAGTCGGAATTCTTTAAGCTCGTTTCGCTCAATGAGCTCGTTGAGCCATTCAGCATGACTTCCATAGTACTCGACCTGAAATGGGTTCACAGGATCGGCGTAGAACAAGAGTGACACATGTGGAGACCCACCGGGAATGATGCTCCGCACATGGGGCAGTCGAAACTAGCAAGCGGCCACGTTCTCGTTTGTGGTCTCCTCTCTTGGGGCCAGTGCCGAACTTTGGGCCTCCAACATATTTGAAGGCCGTGTTGAACACGAGGGATCCCGTGTCCATGAAGTATGCAATGGGCATACAGGCGAGAGGGATACTGTCTTTGATCGCATAATATCCCCTCGGGTGGAATACAATCGGATTGATTCCCGCCGCAATCATGTGCAAATCAATCGCAAACACGATCATGCGGTTGGATCCCATCCCTTCAGGGAGCATGGATTGTGATGACGCGGTGTTCGAAAGCGTCTCACGCCCCGGGTTCATTCGGACGTTCATGTACACCTCTTCCCACTCATTGTTGTTCCCAGATCCGGGAGCATACGGGAGCAGAGTGAGGAACAGCCGTCCTTTCGGAGGATTGAGCTTGCAATCGCTCATGTACCCGAAGAATTCGCGAATCGTTGCGCATCCCCATCCATACTGAGGATGGTATCGGGCCACATTTCTTTTCCTCTCGCCAGCGACGTAATGATCCTGAGCGAGCTGGATAAATGGCCCGTGCTGGCACTTGGTCAGCAGTCGGAATCGGTTGAAGTTATCAGGGCCGAAACCGTAGGTGGCTCGAATGCCGACAAATTGAGGACTTCCATCGTTGTCGATCGTCGAGTAGAAGAACCCAAACATTCGGTTGTTGTCCGTCCGAGCGATCTCCATAATGCATCGGGTAGTGACCTCGGTCGGTTCGCCTCGCTCATCCAGAATATTTGTCTGGAGAAGAATTCGGCCATCGTTCTCTCCGGCGTTGGCCTTCATGTATTCCCTCTCACGCTCCATGTACATCGGAATGACATCGAAAGCGATAATGCCACTCTGGTCGAAGCGTGAATACAAGGGAATGCCTCTTTCTTGATCCTGGGGGCGATTCTGCGTTCTCTCGGCAGTAGCGGAAGGATACTCCTTCGTTTGCGTCAGCACTCGGAACAGCAGTTTCCGCACCAAGTTGATCATTCCTGCGTCCGGAATCCTGGCAACAGGGATGTTTTGTGCGTCGTCGATCAACAATCGGCTGCACGACACGGATGTTCCGCCGACGGATCGGAACTTTGCCTCCTTAGCATTGTATGCTCGGACAGCGTCATGGATCTCGCGGCAGTCTTCGTAAGATTCCGGTCGGAGGAAAGAATCGTGATCTCCTTTTACCGGTTTCTTGTGAAGTGCGACGTTCAAGTACACCGTCTGATTCGAGGACAGCATAGCGAATCGGCGCCTCGAATACTTGCGCTGTTCGTCAGTCGGTGGGAGACAGGTCGCGGAGACCAGCCGACCATGGACGGAATCATCGATGCCCATGTCGAGTCCCGGGACGACGAAGTCAGTCAGTGCAATCGGGACGGACGTCATCTCATACTGCACAATCGGTGCAATAGAGTCGACACCCCTCTCGGGCATCTGGTCAGGGCGATGAATCGTTGTCGCCTTGATACCAGGGCCCTCGATCCGGAAGTTTCTCGGATCATTTGCCGCCTGATCGGCTGTGGTGCTGGCCGGGTCAATGTCGGTGTCCGGCCCTCGAGCACCGGAGAGCGCGGCTCCCTGAGCAACCATGTCATTCGGAGGACTGGAACGCAGGCCGTGTTCCGGAGGGTTCTCAGCGGTTCGGGCAGCTGGCGGCGGGGCCTTGCCGGGGACCTCGTCTTGCAGCTCCTTCCCGCTACCCATATCTGCGTCCTCCTCGGGTTTCTGCTCGGGTTTCTGACCGGCCGTGTCATCATTCATTTTGGTATCATCGTCATCCTCCTTTGCACTCTCTTCGGACGCCCTCGGAGGTGCTGCCGCAGTAGGCGGAGGAGGAGGAGCCACGTTTGGCGGAGGCGGCGCAGTCGCGCGCTCAGATGCAACACTAACCTGTTCAGTGGACGGAAGATCGTTGTCCGCCACGCCTTCACCCTGACTACTCAGGGCACCTGAAGCATCACTGCGACGCGAGGAAGAAGCGGCAATAGATCGGGCATGCTTCTGGAACTCACTCGCAAGGAATCCAGCAGTGTTCCGCAGCTGTACTGCCATACTACGCTGGAACTGGGACAATCTGTCATCCCCAGATCGACCAGTAGTGCCGTAGCTCAGGTCATCGGTGAGCCCCATCAGGCTCTGCACCGGATCTTCCTCCGGCTTACGGAACTCAGTCACTCGTCGTTGCATGGCGAAGCCCGGTGGCAGCTTGAGGTCCTCTCTCGTCAACCTTGCCGCCGTGTTATTCACCAGGGCCACCCGCATGGATTGAATGACTTTTCCAGGGGTAGGCGCAATGAGGTCCGGCCAGTCATCGGGAGTCGGAACCTCAAGGTCCTCAGGCTTGAACACCATCTGTTCAAAGGACATCGCACCCATGCCGCGGTGTCGGATGGCAATCTGCAATGACTGGTATGTGTTGAGAAGCGATCGGGCCATACCATACGTTGAGGGAATGTGCGGATGGAACACAGGGAGGGTCGACATGCTTGCAACAACTGCATCCAGGTTGGAGATAATCGCACCAACCTTAGCTTCGAGCTCCCCCCTGTTTCCATACTCCGGGGTCCACCGTGCATCAATGGCGGACACAGTCTCACCAGTATCTCGGTTGATGAGCACAGGCGTAAATCGGTCGCTGGCCATCTCCCTGATGAGATTGCTGTTCGACTCAACTCGGCGTCGGCCCTGGGCCAGCCGGTTCGTGACAGCGTCAAGCGCATAGTCACCCGGAGGATACATGGCACCCTGGAACACATTGTCATCGTTGATGTTCGGGTCCATGACCCTGGCTAGCCCATCGGCAATGGATCGGAGGTGTTCGGCATTCTCAACTCCCGTGGCGCCCTTCGCCACTTCCGCGATATGCGCCTTCATTTTAGCAGCCTGTTCACGTCGAGCCTCAGCTTCACTGACTTGGCTCTCGAAGTGCGCATAGCCTTGGCGACCCTCGGCAGTAGGTCCCGCGGCTTCCACACCACTGAACGGCTTTGGCTTCTTCATCGCAGATAGCGGGATCGCCGGCACGGCAGGTGGTCGTGCAGCGTCCCGATTGGCGGCGACTGTTCGCTCTGCATCCCGGGGAATAGGCAAGTTCTCGAATGCTTCAGTCATTCCTTCGAGAAGCTCATTAAACTCCTCATCGGATTCCTCTTTCTTGACCGCAGGCATCGCTGCATCGCCATCCCCTTGCTGTCCGTCGCCATCGGAGCTATCGCTAGACTCTTCATCGTTCGCAGCAGCCGGAGCAAGGCCGGGCGACACCGGCATTGCCTGGCCATGCACAGGAATAGCGAACAGCTCAATCGGATCCGGATGACGAATACCCGACAGATCAGCCAAAGACGTCTGTTCCTGCTTGATCGGATTCTCAGGAGCAGTCGGACCTGCATCGTCAGCCATCTCTTCTTCATCTTCGTCATCGAAGCCAAGCTGACTCATGTCAACGGTCTTTGCGGCTCGATGATCGGCGCCGCGATCTGCCCCTTCGATAAGGTCCTGCACTGTGGAGTGCACAATGGCCTTCACCGTGCCAGTCGACCTTTCCTCCGGAACTGGAGTGCGCGCCCACATCTTATCGTGGGCAATCTGATACTCCCGTCGTGTAGCGTAAGACGGAAATCGTGCGAGAGCCGCAAGTGTAAACATCGAGCAGATACGGGTACACAGGACCCCGATCGTTTTGGACTCATGCATGATGTGATATCCTTTCAGGTATGGTAGTCCTTCCAGGATAGCGTCAAACGACAGGGAAAGGAAGTTGGACCTCCTGATTTCGTCCCAGATCGACCTCATCTCCTCTCTGTATTTCTCGAAGAGAGGGCCAGGAAGAGTCGGAAGGAAACCCATGCTCGGTGACACTGGTCCGCAAAGGGACACCGATCCGTAGATCGTGTTATACTTCTCAAGGGCGTCCCGGGCGGTCACTTTGGCATATTGTGATCGTGCCATATCGATGTCACCAGTCAGCTTATTCCAGCCTTGGTCCATCTTCCACAACTCGTCTCCTTTCCAGAGGATGAGGATGTGAACGTTCGATGGCGGGACAGATGGGTCACTCTGCATCAGCTCGAGAGTGTCTACCAACTCCTTGAGCTTTTCGCCCTCATCAAACGCCTGTACCCGAACTTCGGACTCAGGGAATCCAAAGCTTGCCAGCGCGTTCTTCAGATGGGTGTTCATCTCACCAGCGTGCCAGGATTTGGCAGATCTGAAGGTTAGCAGGCCATCGTGCATGACAACGAATCTCTGCGGCTTGCTGGGTACTGCCGGCTTGATCGTTGGCGGAGCACCTCCAAATGCAATCGTGGATGCCATGGTCGTGACCGTTCTGATCCCGTGAATCGAGACAGCCACAAGGGCATCGGCTGGGCTCCAAATAGGCGCGCCAATGATATCCGTCGTATTTTCTTCATCGTATACGATACCCTTGATGTTCTTGGCGGACGTGTAGCCGAAGTTGCCGAGCAGAGCACCGTATGCCTTTCGGTAGTGCCTGCACCATGCCTCCCACTCTTTGGAGGGTCCTCCGGCTATTGTCTCGAGCTTTGTAGGCTTTGGCAAGCCTTGGCTGCCTTCCTCACCCAGCATGGGTGCACGCGACTGAAAGAAAGGAGCCAGCTCGATTCGGTAGCTAGAGGACTGGAGCTCGGATAGCAATGCATACCTTCCACCGACAGTGGCTTGCTCACTCGTCCCGTACGAGTCGGGCATCCAGTGATTGCGTCGAAGCACTATCGGGTTGACGGTGATTCGCTCCGTTGCCTCACCACCACTCGCCGCAGCCTGATCATCGGCCGCGGTCGCCACAGGCTGCTCCGTCTCGGTAGATGCAGCCTGTTGGGTAGTGTTGCCCCCCTGAATCGTTAGGTCGGCAAACTCAACATTGTCGCGCGCGACACTGTCTCCCAGCAGCTTCAGAATGCGAGGATCGATCGGGCTCGCCTCCATCCACGGGTGCCAGGCCACGGCTTTCGTCCCATCGGCACTGAGGAATCGGTGTCCGTGGATGACGTAGTTCGGGGAAGTAGAAACCCCTTGCTCGCGGTCATCCAAGAGGCGGAAGGGCCTGAACGCGATTCCGCACAGCTCGAGAAATCGAGTTCCTACGCGGATCTGTTTCTGGGATCCCCCCAGCTTCTTCGTCGTGCGACTGTGGCTGTTCACCATAGTTCGGGAGACGCAGATCATCACCTGGAACCAGTAGCCTCCGCCGAGGTACGTGCCAGATGCATAGCTACCGGCAGCCTCGGGGGCGTGTCCAGTCACCCAGACGCAGGGTTCGTGACTTCCATGATCGTCCGTCACGTAATCCTCTCCGAACAAGCCTCCGTGAGCAAGAATCGACCAGAGGTATCGGAGATTCGTTCCGTGGAGGTACGTTTCCTGAGGATCGTATATGTCCGAGTTCATCGCTGGGACATACACCCATCCGTCAGTCGGGCGGATGGTGATCTGTGACGCACCGTCCTCGTAGGTCATTTGGGTGCTGGCTCCCCAATTGAGCGTATCATCGATGCCGACGCATCGCCCGGGGTAGGCCTCAGCCATCGCATTCATGAACGAGGCCCACCCGCGCATCAGCGGGTTATTTTCATCGTCGTCTTCGTTGCGAAAGGCGGCCACTTCACCAATCCCGTTCGCATCCACGGCAGGGAGATCGTAGCCGTGTTCCTTGCGATCATTCTCGAGGTGAGTCGCTTGCTCTTTCAGAGAATTCAGCGTGGGAAATCGGTTAAGGGCCTTGATTGCCAGAAACGCTCCAGGGATGAAAGAAAGTGTCGGCCTGAGCTGCAGAAATCCCTTGAAGAACTTCGCAGCTTCAGCCGGGTTGACCACATCCCTTGACAACTCAATGGGCGACAGCTTGGTGAGGTCGTTGTGCTTGATACTCGTATCGGTCCTCAACCATCGCTGTTCCGCAGACGAACTGCTGTATCCCATGAGATTTCGATTCCAACTCGCAAGAGGCGACGGAATGTAACAGGTTCCCATGAGGCGGAGCGTATCGTTGCTCAGTGTCTCTCGCGACCCCTTAAAGGTTTGCGCTTGGAAGTGCATACAGTGGCGAGCCAGTGCCATCGTAAGGTCCATTTTCTCGCGGACCCCTGCGGCATCACCGGACAACGTTGCCACTCGGGAAAATGCAAGAGCGCACATCACCCTGTATCGATCGATGAAGTCCATAAACTCTCGGGGGTACTGCTTCCTCTGCTTATCCGCAAGCGGATGATTAGAGAGGAGGAAGGAGTCAACTAGCTGATGCAGCTTTTGGTCGAAACGAGAGTTGCATGCCAGCTGTTCGAGGCGCTGCCAGATTGAGGCCTGTGGGATCTCTTGGACCCCAATCTTCAGCATCATTGCTTTCATCCTCAATCCTATCGGAACGTCCTCGGAGCGCTTCCCACCCCCAGTAGACTCATCTCTCGGGGTCTGAATCGGGACTGGGGCTTCATCGGCGCCCATGTTGGCGTCATCCTGCTCCGTAGGGATCGGCGGAGCAGGAGGCCTTTCCGTAGTCGGCGCAATCGGGCCGCTCGGAAGGCCTTCCCCGCAAGGCGAGGGAGATTTCGGCTGAGGTGATCGGGCAGCCGGTGTCTTGGCGGCAGCCTTCTTCGGTGGCTGCTTGTTCTTTCCTCCCATCGTTCAGCAGCGGCGGCAGCGCGGAGAAGTTCGCAGCCCGTGGCAGCTACAACCTGTCCTAGCAGGGAGCGCAAGTGGGCTATGGACTGAGTCGTAGTAGAGGTGGTCTGTGATGGTCGGTTGATGAAGGTGATCCATGATCGTTGCCCTTAGAGCTCCTTACCAGGCTATAGTCAAGTGTGAGTGTGTAAGTATGTGCATGGCCTTGGCGTCTTTGTTTAAGCAATCGGCAACGCGGATTGCTGTGAGCCAAAAACCGCAGAATTGATGAAATGTTCTAGCACAGCCCACAATGCAAATCGAAGCTCTTTCGGGTCGACCCTTTTGGCCTTCTTGTGATTGCATGCAAATCGTGACATGAAGATGGGCCCAAACCGGGCAGGCATGAAAATCTCGCACATCCACGCATGCTGAGAACATCGACCAGAGGAGCACGAACACAGCTTAACTGGGCAAAGCTCGTGCGATTCAGACCATCGTCTTATGTACTCCCTACCCCACAATGGGTTTCCCTTCGGTAGCACAAGGAATGCAGGGATTCCAGATGACCGGGCAGCGGAAGCGTACCCGAGTAATTTCTTGGCTTCCCATCCTTTTTCTTTGAGGTCGCCCCTCATTTCTTTCCAACCCCTGCTCTTGAAACCGGCTTCTCTTTTGTTAGCGGTGCCAGCAATCGGAACAGTAACAATACATACCGCAGGCGTAGGCGGAACCCTGATGTTCGAAATAGCAATCCCCTTTGCATTATCGTCGAGACTGAGATTGATACTTCGAGCATGAGGGAATCGGATTATGCCTTCGCCTCCGATATGAATACATTTTATGGCTGCTCCGAATTGGTGAGCATCATCAATTGAAATACCCCCCTGACGAGACATTTCGAGGATGAAATCGTTGAAGGGACTGTGACCAGTTTCAAGATGTACCCCCCTGGTTGGACAGACAGAGGGGAGAGCAGAGAGAGCGGGAGCGGCAGACAACATACCAGAGGAAACAAGAGTACCTTTGCGAAAATGACCAATAGACATAAGGTTGCGACCCCACACTTTGGCATCAGTGCAGGCCTTGGTCAGGATATCACCAGCCTCAAACTGAGAGGGACACGTCACAAACAGAAAGTCACCAGCGTGGTAGCGTTCATTCAACGCAGAAATATCGATACGCTGGGTACGAGACATATGACGCATATTAGGATTGTGACCAGTGATAATGACTCGGATGGCAGCTTCATTGTCTTCCATGACACGCAAACGGAAGCGACGGCCCAACATATACTCCCACATGGAGAGAGCGGGCAATCCCAGTTTATAGACGGCGTGATCAAGGGAGACAATTTCGGCTTCGGGAGTAGACTTTGACACAGAAGTCTGCTTCTTGGATAGCGCATTAAGAGGCATAAAGCTACGCGGGCCAAGAAGACACATGAAGACACCAGACGTGCTCTTGGAATCAGTGCGGTCGCCCGCAAGATCAGCATCGCAATAGAGCACAAGCTCTAACATCTCGGGCGCATCACCAATCCAACCATATAAATTGAGATCGAGGGTGGAATTGATATAACACACCAATCGATGGAGCTTCTTGTCACACAAACCATCCCACTTGGTGATGAGACTAGCAAGTGCCTGCACAGGACGGATGGGATCGTGTCGCCCCATGCGAGCACCATACAAGATTTTCATCAGGACAGCGGCAGCGCAGTCACCGAGAACGCCCTTACCAGGAGGTATAGGCGTATCGGTGGGATGGCCCAACAAGCGGTTCACCTCGGGACGATCCGGATTAGTATCGAACTCCGGTCGTGACTCATCGAGAAACGGCGTGTCAGCCGACCGCAAGGTGGCTTTGTATTTCGGACCACAGAGCTCAACATAGCGAGAGACACATTGCTCCATGAACGATCGCATATCGTACTTGATCATTCGGATTTCGCAAGGACCGACAGAGCCCTGAGCGACAGTAGTGTCACGATCGCCAAAAGTGAGCTCGGGAAATGCCTTCTTGGGTTCCTCGAAACGCGTCCAATAGGAGCGCGGATCAAAAGAATTAGGAACAACATGAGAGAAAGTAACATGCTCACAACCCAAATAACGTTTGATGCTCGAGGGCGGCTCCAACTTAATCTTTGATGCCATGAGCTCCCACCCTGTGGCCAGATTGGCCTTTGGTCCACTGAGCTTAAAATCATCGACGTAGACCGCGAGCATAAGGTTAAGCTTGGGATGGCGAAACACGCTCTTCCAGTCAGGGCATTGCTCGAAGCCAACAGAGCGGAGAGCCTTTTCGCAATGCTGTTCCCAGAACCCACCGGCATCCGGGTGCCCATAAAGGGCCAAGACAAGACGCACAACCGGGTCATGATACTTCCCATGCCATTCGGGCAGCCATCGATCTTTGGGCAGTCGCACCCATGTGGCGGGGCCACCAAGCTTAGCTTGAGTGTAGGCGGACTCGCCGTCAGCAACTTGTATTTCGTGACCGGGCAAGAGACCGAAAGCATCAGCGGCCTTCCCTGCCTCCATGGTCGCGGGGCATGAAGTTATCTCGGAGAAAATCGCCCAATTGTTGCCTTCATCTTTGACATGACAGCCCTCAAACACGACACGACCCTTAAATTTTCGATTTGGATCGGATTCTGGAAGCTCGGAGTTCTTTTCCACGCATATATCGAAGATACGACCGACATGGGCCGTCTCTCCTTTCGCCATGGCCTCGTTAGATACATCGCGCCATTCACGCACTGAGGCGTAATCCCAGCAGCCCTGGTTGATAAGTTTATTCCACTCCTTATCAAGGGCGGCCTTGGCCTTGGGATTAGCGGCACGTTCTTTTCGATCAACAGGCCGTGCGACACACGCGCTGTAAAAGAACACCGAAGAGTCTGGAGAGCGATGCGAATGAGGATCGGAACGAATGGACATCGCAGGTGCTGCATCGGTATCCAGACAGTCGTTGGAGGGCTCGACCGGTGCAGAAGTACCATCCCCGGTATCCTCATCCGTGAAATCAAGTTCAACTGCGGCTAGCACGGAAGTATAAAACTGAACCACTGCCACATCCTGTCCTGGTTCGACAATAAGATCGGTGTCGGTAGGATTAAGGACGTCGACCCCGGATTGGGTGGCCCCTTCGTTGTACGTATACATGGCCGGACAAATATCGAGGCCACTACCGCGAAGCGGCTGAAGGCGGGCCGACATGCCGCTTGGGGGATCGAATTCAAGGTCGGTAACAACACAGGCGCGGGATTTAGCAGGGACTACAACACGTCCCTTCGCACGTAATGCGTGGCCATAATAGCCGTTCGCCGTTTGCACTCGGCGCTCTGTTCCGTCGTTATTCGGCAGACTGGTTCGAACCTTGATCTGTGTTTGGGCAGAAGAACCGAAAACGAAAACGGTCTTTCCTGTCCATCGACATGGCAGAGATCGCACATCGGATGATCTCCATGAATCCTGCAACGTAAATTCTGTGCCATCGGTCATGGCCATAGTCATCCTGACATCTGTCAAGGTCGCAGGATCGACAGGACAGTCCTTCACTGAGGTGGGATTAAAGCGCGCTCGGCGCTCGATCACATGAAATCGGGTGACCGTGCCAGCTGCGACATCGTGATACCAATAATCCTTATCATGCCGTTCAGCACCCGACTCATATTCGGAATCGAAAGCGATGTCGACAGGAGCGGCATCGCGAGAATCCTCTCGGGACATGGCGTGAGACTCAGCTTCTCGGCGCTCAGCCTCGACATACCCCTCCCGTTCGGCGCGATTCATGCTGCGCCAGGATTCGGAGTCGATAGAGTTCGGTTTTCGAGACCCTCTGTAGACACGCTCGGAGCGCGGCACACTCTGACGGTAAGGCAAACCCCCCTCGCCCTCCAGGATCTCCGACCCATGGTAAGGAGGTAACTTCTTCTTGGATGGGGCAAAGCCATCATCAAAGAATTCGACAGTGCCTGTCCAGAGTTGCATCAGTCTCGTCTTGCCGAAGGCATAGCCGGTTTCGTAGATCGTAACCGGGCTTTTATCCTTATACCGAACATGCGAAATACGCACTGCGCTCAGCTTCCACGGATCAGGCGACTCGCCAAGAGATCCGGGAGTCTTACTGGGATGAATCATCGCCTTTCTCGGGACGACTACGTGATAAGTCCACTTATGACTCGATGGATCATATTCCCAGTAATCGACACCTCCTCCATGAGAAGATTCGGCTCGTAACTCGGCCTCACGAGCCCGCCGAACATCTTCTTCGGTCATTCGGGTCGGCTCGTCGAGGGCAAATATTTCATCGATATCTTCGAGTTCGAGCATATCAGAGGCGTCAAGGCGCTCACTAGATTGAGGCGCACAGGATTGCATCGCAGGATCGTTGATGCACATTGATCGAGTCTGCTTGTCATACACAGCGAGCATCGGGAACGTCCATCGCTCCTTGGGTGAGCAGTATATCTTCTTGACTTGATGGACGCTCGCACGCAATGCATCGCGTTTGAAGTCTTCCAAATCGGCGACAATGTAGTCACCGTCCCACTTGCCCCCGTTCTCAAAATGATAACCCAGAAAAATACCAGGCTTACTCGTAGGGGAGAACTTACCGGGGCGTTGGTAAGACGACAAGCGTTGATCAACGTCGGCGCCCTGAAGAGTGCTAGATTGATCATTGTCTCCGTCATCAATCCACTCTAAATAACCATCGTCATCGAAACCAATTTCGACATCAATCAGTCCGTCGGCCCCAGGCGCAGGTACGGCGTACTCCTCACCATCGCCGAGGACAACTTCATCTCTCTGACTCCGCCGGGTCTGCTTTCGTGCCGGCGTAGGATAGAAGTCAACAAGGCAACCAAACGGCAGAATCTGACCGTCAAACTCAACACCATCAAATCGCATCGCATAGGCACTCTGACCCTCGCGCAACTCGATGTTGCGAGCATGGCAGAAGTGCTTGCATGCATAAGGCCAGAATTTGGCGCTCAATCCCGCTTGTCGTAGCGCCACACGTGCGCCATGAAGGACAAGCTTCACCTTGCTCTCGGCAATGGCATTAGTTCGAGGCATTCCCGGGGTGGAGTGCTTCACAGATATGCCGACTTTCTTGCAGGTCGATATGAACTCACGGGCTTTATCACAATAGATCTCCCGAATCGCAGAAGGTGCATACCTCCTCTCCACATCCATGGAGCACGAGTTCACATCTCGAAGATCGCCAAAGACCTGCTGAAATGCTCGGAGCGTATCGGCATTCGTTCTTCCCTTAACGGGAACGCTCTCCAGCCACTCGGTTGCTAGATCGTAGAAGACGACAGCATCCGTCTCCCCATTATTCCCGCGATTGCCGAGCCCATGCAACACCATGGTATCGATGGTAACGTGTTCGCCAAACTTCTCAAACCCTTTATCGCGCGGTGAGTCTTGACGAAAGGATTTAACATTTTCCATCTTTGCACGTTGGCAGGCATCGCAATAGGGGTTCTTTGGGAGATGAGTCATGAGATGACGGATTGACTTTGCCTCATCTTTCAGATCGCGCGCTCTAGGTTCATCAGGCGGCGACTGAGGCTTACCCTTGTCGGGCACCTTCTTGTTATCGTCAGGTGCACTCTTCTGAACGCTCTTGGCGTTGGGCATATCGAGATCAAGTTCTCCGACAGCGTCTAATTCGCTGCCAGGCTCCTCACCAGCTGCAACGACCTTTTCGTGGACGATAATCGGTGCTGGGAGGGCCGGATACACACGAGGGAGATCAGGTCGGCCGGCCACTACCTCTGTCTCACTTGGAGCAAGATAGGGAATATTATTGATCACGTCGACCTTGAGGCGTTTCCCTTTCGGATCAAAGAATATCGGATCGCAAAAGGGCTCCCAAATGAATCGATAACCAAGCTCCTTACATCGTTTCCCAAGGGAAAGGAGACTTGGCGTGCTTTCCAACACATAAGCTTCAATCAGTTCATCGAGACCATCGATGCGCATATGCGCGACACCCTTGGTGTTGGTCTTCCCACTGGCTGTCCGAAGACTGATCTTAGCATTCTGGACGATCAGATCCCTTTCCTCACGGGATAAATCACCGAGACCAATAAGGTCTATACCGCAACCGGAGTCAAGCATGAGTCTCCGTACCCTCTTAATAGACTTGACAGCAGCAGCAAAGACTTCGCAAGCGCTCCGCTGAGAAAGCGTGAGCTCAAGAACACAAGCATCATTTCCTAACGTTTTGGCATCAATGTCATCGAGCAAAACCTGCTCTCGCCACAGCACAGCCTTCATATGGGCTCTTCGCCTCTCGCGAGCACTATTCAGACCACGGATATTTTCCGGCCACGAATAGCTCAAATTCCTCTCGCGATTGACGGGGCCGAAGGCCGGCTCCGGGAAAGAAGACTCTATCATGCGGGTCTCAGTGTTCCCAAATGACACTGTCTTCCGCTTGACTGACGGACATGCCATATCGAATGATGCTGCACAAGCGAATGCAAAGTCTCCAAAGGAGGATGCTGTCATTGCCTGAGGGTTGCGGCACGCCCCTCTCAAAAATCCGAGGGCGTTGGCGCCGGGCTGTCAACCCGCCTTGATGTCGGCGCGGGCTCAGCAGGCGCAGGAGCGGCAACAGAAGTGCTCTCAGCAGGAGCACCAGGCTTCACATGCTTATACGGACACTTATCACCTCTTGTGCAAGATCCACGGGCATAGTAGAAGCATATGCCAGACTCCTTTGATATCGGTGACTGGGATCGAGGCGGGAATCCTTTCGGCGAGGAGCTTCTGCCCTTGAGGTTGTGAGAGAACTTACAACCGCTTCCTCGCGTACATCTGCCGTTCTTGAAATCGTAGCAGATTTCCCGCCCTCGTGGAGATCGTGACGCAGGGCGCGTCGGAGCAGGAGCGGCCCTTCCCGGACTGCGCGGCGAGTATCGCCTCGGCGAACCGCGCCTCGGGGAGGATCGTCTGGGCGACGAGCGCCTCGGCGAGCTCCTTCGGTAGGGACTCCCTCTTCTTGAGTCTCGGTGTCCAGGAGATCTAGATCCCCTCTTGCTTCTTCAGAAGGATCTGCGTGGGCTACCATGTGCAGGTGCAGCATACCGTCTTTGCGCAGAGGTGGATCGAGTAGCGATTTACATCTTCTCCTGGTTGCGACGCCGGCGCCAAGTTGTAATCGCATTGACGCAGACAGTCCGCAAGTACGCGTAGTTCCGGACAGACACGTCCCTGTCCCACAACTGCATATCGAGCTCGAGACAGCGGAACTCACGTACCTGCTCATAGAAGAGTGCGCAGAGAACAGGATCCTCGGGACGATCGACTGAGATACCAGCGAGAACATGATCCCACCGATTGGAGAAGGCTTCTAGCCTCTCCTGCTCGGATCCATGAGTAAACCGATCAATCGTGGTCTTCATCAGATCGACGAGCTTGAAGGTCGAATCGCCAGTGACATGTGGTCGAAGGAAATCATACAACAACCACAAGATCTGCCTGCTGCCGAGTCGCCGATTTATCGTATGCATGCGCTCGGTTTCGGTCTGGATCTTATTCTTTAGTGCAATGGATTTGACGCACTCGCGGAATGCAGAGTTGCATTCATTCTCAAGCATTCCGTACTTGCACTCATCAAGAAGGTCTTCATATCGTGTACCATCGGGAATCTCAACCCACGAGAGTGCGTATCCGGGATCGTACGCGAATGCATTTGCAACTCGCTCCTTCATGTCGACGATCCAGCGCCGCAGCTGAGCGGGCTCCGGCTCGGGATCGAGTCGGAAGGACTTGCATTTCGCCTTCTTAGCCTCGCTCAGCGATCCATCGCCCTTGGGTCCACCGAATCCCGTATCGTTGGGACCGGGCGGATTCCCAGTCTGTCTCTCAAGACACACGAGACAGATTCTCAAAGGATCTCGGCAACATCCATTGCAACACGAGAGTCGGCAAGATATGCACGATCGCCGCACGGTGGTTGGGAAAGTTCCGGTGCATCGCTCGCACTGGAAAGTATCATTCCCACTCGGCCGGCCGGAGGGCCTGATGCTAGGCGGATCAAGTCCACCATCAGTCGGGCCATTCCCGTCAGGAGGGCCACCACCACCGGGCGGGCCACTGGGCGGGCCACTGGGTGGTCCACCACCGCCACCTGGGCCGAAACCGGACCCATGGTGTCCATGTCCACCAAAACCACCACCATATGCACCCCCGTTATCGTTGGGGCCACCACCACCGAAAGAACCACCGTCACCGCCATGCGCGGGCGGCGGTCCGCCTAATCCGGATGGCGCAGCACTGGGTGCAGGGGCGGATGTTCTAGCATTAAAGGTGGGCATCGGAGGCATAGTCCATCCATCGACATCATCAGTGGCAGCAGGTCGAAGTGTCCCAGTGACGCTTGCGCTCGGTGCTAGCGTGAAGGTATCAGTCTCGCTTTGGAGAACAGGTGCACCAGAACCGCTGCCAATGAGATTGGATCGGCCAAGCATTGCATCATACCATCTTGAAGGTCCCTTTCCTGCCGGAACAGTTCGCGTATCATATGAGATCTGGCACGGAAATGTAGGGCTCCGCTTGGGCTCTGGAGCAAATCTCTGGGTTTCAGGGTCATAGCGGACGCCACTGCGAATGGCCAGATCATCATCGACAGGGAAGGGTCTGACACTCGGAGCTTGGCCGGATGTCGTTCCGGCGGCATTTGTGGACGGAACGGTCGGAATCGGAGATCTTCCTGAAAAAGAGGCAGACGTTTGGCCATAATTTTGTCGGACGGGCTCAACAGGATTATTTTGCCCGCGACTTTCAGGAGGATGATCATCAGCGACTCGTTGCTGCGCGCGCCTCAGAATGTCATCAAGATTGATGCCACTCGTCTGAGAGTGCACCGTTGAGGCCTTTTCAGCAGGCGCAGCATTGCATCCCGGCGGAGAGCCATGATCAATCGGACCTAACAAAGAAGATCTCGGAATGGCTGTAGTCGGTCCGCCAGGGAATAGAGCACCAGGAACTGGCGGCAAGTCCGCGGGACGTGGGATATCCCCATCATGGTCACTGATGTCGAAGAACTGCGTCCGTTCCGGACGCGAAGGTGTCGACATGTCAGAACCACCCCTGCGGACATGAGAGCTCTCAAGATGCTGAATGCGAGCAGTGAGCTGATCGATGAGAACACGGTTACTCTCCTTATGATCGTAGAGAGCACGGCTCATTTCGGTTCTAATGACCTCGATACGGTGAGTAGCATTCTGCTCAACCGTAGCGATGCGCGCCTCAGCATTTGAGATATTGATCTGAATTTGCTGCAGCGCATCAGGGTAATGCTTGATGTGGCGGATCGTCTCAGCAAGCTGCATGGATATCGATCCAGCACGCTTTTCGTTGAATCGGTGGATCCGCTCATCAAACTCAATGAATCGATCGTTGACCATCGAGTTGAGCCTCGCAAAATGCTCTTCAAGAGTTTCATGATCCGAAATCCGCCTTTCGCGGACGGAGTCCTGAAAGATCGTGTGTAGTTCACGCTCCTTCCTCATTTCGGCCTGTAGAAGCTCCCACATTTCTCGGATCTTGTCTTCAAGTGCTTCAGCAATGTCCGAGACGCCGATCCTCAGGATATCGAGGTCGGCTTGGGTGTCGGATACACCCTGCGCGATCGCCAAAATATCGGTGGCGATACGCGCGGATGCTTCCGACCCAATGGCTTCATCGACCAGGGCCCTGACAGCGCAGGGACCGGGAAGCCTCCCGCCGTTATCGGTGGCGGGGGCAGCACCACCATGATCCGCCGCGGTAATCGTTGCGACGGAAACATGGGGTGCACCCGGGTGCTCGCTCATAGGCTCGTCGGGGAGCGAGGCTCCACCGCGGCCTGCCACCGGCCCATAAGAATCGGGGCGCGGTGGACGGAAGGACGCCGGGTCCGAAATCGGTGGACCACGGCCGTCCGGCCCGGACCCAAAGAGGGCCCGAGCGCCCTCTGGATCCCCGCGAAGGGACAGAGGACAAGACAAAGAATCGGTCGGAAGAAGGGCAGGTGCGGAAGCAGCAGGAGCAGCGGACGCAGAAAAGGCAGGCAACAAAGGCAAAGCACGAGCGGTGGCAGGAGCAGGCAGCATGCCGGCGTGCATCGTGCCAGGCGTTGCGAAAGCGGCAGCAGAGCATGGCAAAAGCGGCGCATGGTGCTGAGCTCTCTGATCGTCCTCAGCAGGCGGCGAAGCAAGCAGCGAAGCAGAGCGAGCGAGCGAAGCGTGCGAGGCGGGTGCAGTGCAGCGAGATGCGTGGGCACTATCATCGGGCTCCACGACATCCCGAGCAACTGGCGTCACTAGTGAAGAACCGACAGTCGAGGGGACACGGGGAGAACCGATCGGAGTCGCCATTCTCTCGGTGGCGTGGCCAATCACAAGTTCCGAACTTGGTCTGAGCCAGGAAAACGGTAGTGATCAGACACTGATTGGATCAGGCGGTCCGAGTGCCAAGCAGCAGCAGCGAAGCAGCAATCCACAATCGGATGCGGAGGCCTTACGGCTGATAACCTGTGAAAAGCGGAGGATTCCACTCAACTCTCGGTCACAAAGCCCAAGGCAGCCGATCGCAGATCAAAGCAAAGCAAGCGGTGCAGAGCAGGACAATCAGAGATTAAAACCGTAAAGGTGGACGCTCAGGTAAGAGGCAAGTCCTACAACCCCCAGGTCGTAAGCGGCCTTTTCCTGGGACTCGCAACAGCGGTCCTTGAGCAGTCAAGCTGCGTAGTGAGACAAAGTTGGCCTGATTCCTAACCAGAAGGCAGAAGCACATATACGCATGTCAGTGACAAATCACACTTAGGACAGCCCTTCCGGTTTATGATTGGGGAACTTATTTCTAACACAAACCTGTAGGGAGACACCCTTTGCGATCCGTGATTTTGGGTTCTGCGTTTCTTCAAAACCTAATGGGACACCCCTTGCGATTTATGATTTTGGGATCTATCTCGCGAAACAACCTGTAGCAGTCATTTCTTGTGGAGGATGAGGTAGACGACTTTTCTTTTTGGAAGCTGGGGAGCCCTGGCTTCTCTTGCTAGGAGCGAAGTCTCTTCAATCTTCTTAAGATAAAGGCGACTTACCAAGAGGCAAAGGCT
Organism: Symbiodinium sp. CCMP2592; assembly: GCA_905221615.1. Classification (NCBI taxonomy): domain Eukaryota; class Dinophyceae; order Suessiales; family Symbiodiniaceae; genus Symbiodinium; species Symbiodinium sp. CCMP2592. The sequence goes on from CAJNDT010000790.1 coordinate 118,155, forward strand.
CTCTCTGCTAGAATGAAGCTCTCGTCTCTTACCATAACTTGGAGTGAGCTCTCTTCCTCTTTCACAGGGTAAGGTAGGGGGCTTGGGCTTCTCTTTCCTTGTGAAAGCCGCGGGGAGGACCAGCCTTTCTCTTGTCAGGGTTTGACATTTGGAAAAGCTCCACCCTTTGTTCTTGATCGTAAGCTCTCTTCCATGTTTTTTCAAGAGGAGGAGATGGTCAAGAGCTGTCGCTCCTGACGAAGAGAGAAAGAAGTTTTCTTCTTATCGCCCGAGAGGCAGTCGGAGCTCTCTTTTTCTCGTGATGCTCTGTTATATCGCCACGAACAACCTGGGGGAACTCTCTTCTTGTTTTGGAGCATGAGGTCTTTTCTCTTGAAGGCTGGCGACTGATAAGAAATCTCTCTAGAGAAATCTTCTCTGGCCAAGAATGATGTGGAATGAGAGAGCTCTGTCCTCACTTCTTGAGAGCTATCTGTCTTCTATCCCTTGGAGAGGAAGTGGTGGCGACAAGGAGCTCCTCTCTCTTATTGTCGACTAAAACGCAGCTGGAGTTCTCTTACTTCTCGTGAAGTTCGAAGGGTTCTTTTCTGATTCAGAGGATGGGGTAGAGGGCTGCTCATATCTTGTTGAAGGCTGAGAGGAGGATCAGGCTCTTCTTTTGAGGATTGAGAGAGCTCTGTCCTCACTTCTTGAGAGCTATCCCTCTTCTATCCGAAGCGGGGGCGACAAGGAGCTCCTCTCTCTTGGTTTCGACTAAGAGGCAGCAGGGGTACTGTTATTCCTCGTGAAGTTGGAAGGGTTCTTTGCTCCTTGGAGATGTTGCGGTAGAGGACTTGCTAGGGGATTTCTTCCTTACCCATATAGGGAAATGAAGCTCATGTCTTGTCGATGACTGTAGGTAAAGGAGCTCTCTTGTCTCTCGTTCGTCTTCTTGAAACTGGAGGAGCTTTGAGCCTTGTCTTCTTCGACTTGAAGCGAGCTCCCTTCAGTTCTCTTCAGAGGGATGGAGACTTACCAAGAGGTAGAGGGGCTCTCTGCTGAATGACTTGGTGGGACCCTTTCCGTGTTGTCGTTGAGGGTTGGGGGAATCTCCACCCTTTCTCCTTGAGTGTATGCCCTTTTCCGTCTTTTGAAAAGGTACAGGGAATTCTCAGGATCTCTGTCCCTTGCCAAGCGAGAAAGGAGGTGTCTTCTTGCGCGTTTCTTCATTGTAATCATACCATGCACGCCATGTAGCTTCAGCATGATCCCTTATGCACTCTGTGCATGCACAGTTCATATGTCCTTCCTTCTGTCGACTCCATACTCCTTCGCCGCACCACACACACATTTGACCGCAAATTCCTTCATAGCTTCTTGTAACTGCTTCTTCCTGCGATCTTCTTTGTGGGCGGTCCTCAGGATGACACTTCCAACAGCTTTGCCGGAACGACATCTTCCAAGAATCGCCCTTGAGTGCATTGATCAACAATGTCTTGTGCCCATGACCAACCGTCGTCTTCTTCATGTAGAACATTCATTTGTAGATCGATCTTGCCACACTGCACACTCTTGCGAAATGTCATATTATCCAACACCTTGCTCACGACTTTTCTTCCTATCGCGGCTTTCTTCCGGTCCTTCTTCGCAGCACGAGCTTTATCTCGCTTATCCTTCTTGCACGCTGCTTTCTTCTCGGCTTCGCTCATCTTCTTCCATGCTTCGGGAGTGTATGAGTGAATAGGGCGCCGTGAAGGAAGTATCCGTCTTCCGTCGCTACCAACCTTGTACGGGACTTCCCGTTTGTCGATCTTGCAGGCTTCGTCATCGTCCGTCAGGTACACCTTTCCATCGCCCTTCAACCCCTTTCCCCAATGTTCAATCTCATCAGGAGCCAACTTCTTATCCTTCAAGATCTTGATGATCTCTCCTGGTTCTTCGCTGTCCCCTTTGGGAATGAGTCTTCCGGATGGACCGACTTCGTCAAGCGAGCGTCGATCGTCCCCGGATCCGATGGGTTCAATGGTTGGTGGCTCAGCGAATCCTGATGCCTCCTTCTCAGCTCTTTCAAGTATTCTGTCACCGATTGCATCCATCGCTTCATGTTCCATGGACTTGACATCGTCACCGTGAGGTTCTCCTTCCACATCGGATGGATCCATATCAGCCAAGTCAGGATCTTCTCCAGGATCAGGCGGTGGAAAGAGATCATCAGGATCATCATCTCCGACTCCGCCTTTACCACCTCCGGTCCGCCAGGAGGATTGTCGTCACCGTCATCAATATCGTTGATCTCCTTGCCTCCGAGATCCACGTTATCCTGCAAAACCTCAAGTGTTTCGTTTTATTCTTTCATGCTCTGCTTTCAATGGGTGATCTCATCTGGGAGGTAGACGACCTCCGTCTGATACGGTTGCGCCAACTTTCTGGGCACGGCTGCGTCCATGGACAGGTTCACATGAGCAAACTCTTTCATGTCCCACACGCGATACTTCCCTGACCACCCTTGGCCCACTGTAACGACGTACCCTGCGAATATGCAGGGTATCCCCTTTGGATCAAACTTGTTACCATATGTCTTCTCCCTCGTGTCCGTGGGCTTGAAGAAAACCTTGGCACCAAATGGAATGGCTTTCCCTTTGAAATCAACTCCAGCCATTCTCTTCCATGACGAATCCCCGTCACCCTCTACGTTCTCAATGTTGAGGTTGTGCGTCAAGCAAGTCAGCGCAAACGTCCAATATTGTGAGGGTAAACCGGCATGTAACACGGCGGTTGCGACCGTGTTGATAATCTCCTGATTCGTAATTTCTGCGAGAGTTGTTGCTGCGCTTTCCCGGTAGCGAATGATCCAGTGGTATCTCATAGCTGCTTCGAAAATCACGAACATCATCGCTATAAGCCATCTTGACTTTGCGTCTGCCAATCATTCTCTTGAGCGCAATGACGACGTGATCGGTATGCCTGGACCCGGTCGGGATTGCAGCAATCATCCTAGTTGCACTGTCCCTGATGACCAGAACTTCTCTCGCTCCATCATCGATTCCGATTCCTGCGTCAGCAGCTTTGCGCATGTCAAGGAAGTCGAGCATTATCAGGGGACGGAAGTGCTTCATCTTTGCACGAATGCATGATTCACCATAAGGATTTCTGTAACGATGAGTGCACAAGTGCTCAAGCTTCTTGGCTTCGGCTTTCAAGGTACCAACTTTTGCTTTTCTGCTTGGTGCCCCTTCGCCCTCAACCTCGATAACTTTCTCATCGTCATCATCTAGAAGAATATCTCCGACTCCTCCTTGAACATCGTCCGGAGGTCTCCCTGCCCCGGCTTCTGGTACTTCTTCTCCAGGAACTTCATGCGGATCAGGATCAGGCGGGCGCCCATGCGCAACGCCTTCCTCATCACCTTCTTCTTCACTCGGCGCTGCCTCTGCAACAGCTGCCACATTGGCTTGCACTTCGTTGTGGGACATTATCTTCATGAAGACTTCAGAGATAGCTGTTGCCTCGGCATCATCGTGAACCAGCGATTTGCTGCTTCCAGCTCGTAGATAAGGAATATCACCGTTCACGAAAAGAGAAATCCTCTTTCCTTCGGGATTGATCATGAAAGGCTCCCTTCCAGGAGGCCACACGAACCCGTATTTGTGATTCATGCATCGTTTTCCGATGGAAAGCACTGAAGGTGTGTCTTCCAACACATAGGCATTGATCGGCTCCTCAAACGATTCGGTCTTGAAGTTTGACACGGGATCAGTGTCTTTCACACCGTTTGCCGTCTGGAAGGATATGGGTTCTGGCGTAACGAGCGCTTCTAGCTCATGCTTTTGAATCTTCTTCTGCGAAATGAGATCGTGACCACAACCGGTGTCCATCAAGAACTTGATCTTCTTGCGCAGATGAACAGGTTGCCTTGTTCAATGACTTTCTTGCTGTCTGTGGCTCTCAGCTCGCCTTCGACAACGGTGTCCTCACCATCATACAATGCGACTTCTTCCACTCGAGATGTGCTGGGTATTCGCACGAACGAAGTTCGATCAGCTTCTCGGTCATCATTGATCATGTCCAGCATGATTTGAGCTCTAAACCTTGCTTTGTGCTTGGCGAACTCCAACTCGACGGAACGACTTTCTCGTTGTGTAAGTGTCTCCATGTTCACGATGATCACTTCCTGCCTCTTCTCTTTATACGTTCTTCTCGGTCGTGGCGATTGGAACTTCACATCCTTCGCGAAAGACACTGCGCACTTCTTGGGTGACCTGGTCGGCGAAAACGTACCAGGTACCTCGTCGTCGGTCGAACAATCTGAGTCAGCATCACTGTCAACGGAAGAGCACTCCGATTCATCATCATTGGAGTGTGGAGATCTCTTCCAAATGGCAGGAGCGGATGCATTCCACCTTCGGCACAATTTGATCGCAGGCGCTGCCGGCTTGGCTTTGGCTTTCGGACCCTTCTTGGCTGCTGCTGCATCTGCTTTAGCCTTTGGCTCCGCCTTTGGCTTTGCCTTCGCCTCTGGCTTTGCCGCTGGCGTTGCGGCCGCTTCATGCTTGAAAGGACAATTCTCTCTGGAACGCGATCCAGTGTTCTTGAACGAGAAGCATATCCGATTGGAATTTCCACCAGATGGACTCGGAGTTCTTGATCTCGGCGTAAAAGGTCGTTCCGGAGTCTTCTGGGGGTGACTGAAAGGACACTTGTCACCGTTTCTGCACCCCGTATCAGTGAAATGGAACTTGCAACGTATGTTCTTCTTGCTTTTGTCATCTTTCGTCTCTGTTGATGCACCCCCCTGGCCTTCTTCTTTGGCTTAGGTTTGGTCTTCGCATGCGCCTTGGCCTTGCTCTGTGGTAACACTGGAGCTGCATCATCTGGCTTCGCGTTCGCCTTGCCTCCACCCTTAGCTGCTGGCGCGGCGTTGTTCTTGCTGTGAGGAAGTCTGGCAGGTGCCGCTAACATATCCTTCCCTTCAAGCATCTGACGTAGTCCAACTTGCGTTTGGGCAAGATTGGATCGTTCACGTCTCCGCATGATCGTGCGGTCGATGATCTTGAGGAGGTTGTTATACCACCGGTCTTCATGATCATATGATAGATGTTCATAGTGAAGACCCAGCTCCATCTTCATGGCCGCAGAATTCTTGATCTTGTTGTACAAGAAATGTCGCAGCACTGTTTCGGACGGAATGTCCTCTGGTCGCATCCGAGAAAGGATTTCCAACCACGTCTGCTTGAATTGATGAAGCTTGTTGTCACCTTGGTACTGGAGCTTGATAAGGTAATCCAGTGACACATGTCCAACCTGTCACGAGTTCTGAAGCTTTCGTACATCATCGCGATGATTTGTCGTCCTTTAATGATCCTACCTTCGAACGACCGGATGTACTCATTTGCCTTACGATTCACCTCCAAATACAGATCGGCTGCTTTGTCACTCCCAGCACGCAGCATGGCAGTCATCGCGACACCAAGCTTGACGTCGATGCTTTTGAACTTCCTGTGACCTGAATCATTCAAAGCTTCGATATCGGACGGAATGCTGGACTCAGCCAAACCATCCACTCCACATGCCTGAAAGATCCGATGCGAATAAAATTACTCCCAACACGAAATTAGCAAAAAAACGGCAGTAATTTTTTTAGGCGCAAAAAAGTTACTCCCAAAAATTTACTAGCCTGCGAGTAAATATTGGGGAGTAAATTTAATGACGTGCGAGTAAATTTGGGGAGTAAATTTACTCCCCAAAATGTGAATAATTTTTTGGTGAATAAATTTACCCCCCCAAAATTACTCCCCAAATTTAGCCACAAAGCGTTGTGGGCCAAATTTTACTTCCGAAAAAGCATGATTTAATCCACAAAAAAAAACATGGTTTTACACTGGAAACCCTCTGAAAACGGCGGGATTTTAAGAGCAAATATATCGAAAACATGTTGCTTTTTGTGGCTCCGACATAAGGGCTGCTTTTCCAAGACCAAATGCAGAGAATCATGCGACAATTTCATGTATACACACCTATATGGTCATGTTCCCAAGCTCTACACCCACCTGTTCGAATCGACTCTGCAGGCTGCCTCCATATACAAATACCAGAAGTTCCTTTCCATCATGAACAACTGTGGATGAAACCACATAAACGAGCGCTTTCCTTCACATCAACCGGACAGCTCTGTAAATGAAACTTCGCTTTTACAGGAGCTAAAGGGCAGTGCACGAGAAGGTTCCTCCGTAGCAAAAATATAAAAGAGCTCCTTCAGCCTTCTTCTGCTGTGAATCACTCTTTATCCGTGTGCAAAAACAAAAGAAGCGCCTTCTTTCCCTGAAAACTGAGGAGAGCTCCTTTTACTTCGAAAGAAGGAGCATCGGAAGGCTCCATCTTCCGAAAACGATGGCAAAATTTATGAAGGTTCCGAAAATCTTCAGGTGTGCCCTCTTTCATACTTGGCGATCAGAGTAACCAAAACCCATGTTGAAATGGCAAGGCTATTCCGTCAAGACTGGAGAAAGCTCCTTCTTATGATAGAGTCTAACGCACAGTCATGGTGTCCCTTGTTCGGGATAGGAGGGGTGTAGAATTTTCATTTGCCTTTTTTTTGCCTTTTTTTTTCCTTTCCTTTGCCCTAGGCTCCTGCGTTCTCCGTATTTGCCCAGGAAAACAACTTTATTCCCTGGTTTTCTCTGTATTTCCACCGCAAAACATCTCTTTTCCCTTTGTTTGCCTAGGAAAACTTCTGTTTCCCTCTGTTTTCACAGGAAAACCCTCTGTCTTCTCTGTATTCTACTAAGCAAAGAAACACTTGGTTTCATTTGCATGTCCACAGGAAAACCTGTATTTTCCTTCTTTTCGGATAGGAGAACTTCTCTTTTATACGACAACCCTCCCATCTAGAATTCGAAATCTAAACCCCAAGACCCTGGGTTCTCCCAAGCGCACCCGCTGCACAGAGGGTCTTGCGACGAGTGATTATTAAGCTATTGGGGATTGGGGTTGGGGTTTGCACTGAGGGTCAGGCCTGAAAGGCCCTCGGCCTATTGTCACGACAGCAGGCATCAGCGTCGTCGTCAAAACTTCCGAAAACCCAAGAGAGAAAGTTTTTCGCACTCAGTGACCGATGCTTTCCGCAAACTTGAGGCATGGTTGTTGAGCGGAAACTCGTGTCTGAGACACATGCATGCGCGAACTGCTTTCCGAAACTTGCGACATGGTGTGAGACGTACAAACTACATCTACACTTGTGAGCTGCCCCGAAGCTCTTCCGCACTTTTGTCCTTTCTAATTTCGAGGTCTTGTTCATTTTTTGTCGGCCCAGTGGCTCTCCTACTCCTACCTGCCCTAAGACTCGCACTGACATGACAGGTCTGGTGTTGTGGCTGTAGATGTCGATGTTGCTGCTGAAACTATTATCAACGATGTTGTCCTTGTCGCTGTCGCTGTGCATATCGTTGTCGCTGTCGGTGGTGCTGTTGTCATTGGTGGTGGTGGTGGTGGTGGTGGTGGTGGTGGTGGTGGTGGTGGTGGTGGTGGTGGTGGTGGTGGTGGTGGTGGTGGTGGTGGTGGTGTAGTGGGTGGTGGTGGCGGTGGTGGCGGTGGTGGTGGTGGGGGTGGTGGTGGTGGTGGTGGTGGTGGTGGTGGTGGTGGCGGTGGCGGTGGTGGGGGGTGGGGTGGTGGGGGGTGGGTGGTGGTGGTGTGGTGGTGGGCTTTGTATCCAAACTCTTGATTTGTGAAGGCGACATTTTTGTTAGGGGGAGCATTGATTGGGTGACCTGCAAACGCCATGAAGTCCAGCGTTGCGGAATCAACAGCTGAAAAAAAATTGCGAGAGTTTTGTTCCCCGAAGGCGTTGAGAAGAAGAATTGTCATTGCTTTTTTTTTGGCAATGTTAAACACCAGCGGCCTCAAAGCGCAGCAGAAAACGCGTAAGTAAAACGCGCTAAACGGTAAAACGCGCTAAACGGGTGGTAAAATGCGCTGAACGCGTAAAACGCGCTACAGGCTAAACGCGCAGAACGCGTAAAATACGGAAGACAGTAAGCACGCTACAATCATGGACTTCACAATGTATATAATAAATTATATAAATTCACTACTTGACATAAAGTGACGCCTCGCGTCTGAAACCCAGTACCTGCTGCCAAAAAAAAGTTTCTAGAATTGCTATAAATCCATGAAACCTAAGCAAAAAAGCCACGAATCGAAGAAGCTCTTAAACACTAACCCCAAATTCTCAACATACAATAAACCCTACCGCTACCCAAATCCCTAACACAAAGAAGGCCCTAACCCTAATCACTATGGGTGTGGTGCTACATGTGCCTTTAACCGAGGCCCCAAGGACAAAAAAAAAAAAAAAAAAGGGAAAGAAAAAAAAAAAAAAAAAAGGTCAAGAAAAATTAGGGTCCCGGATAGGAGGGGTGGGAGCTGCAATATCTCAACTAACGGGAGTCTGTTGCTGCGAAAGGAAACAACGGTCGACTGCCATGAATGAAAATTTGAGGTGAACACAATTCTCTGTTTGCTTGTTGATAAATTAGGCAAAAGTTTCCAGTACTCTTGCTTGGCCCATCTTAGTCTATTCCTATTCCTGTATTTCATATTTCATATTAAAAACATTGTAAAGGAATGCCTCACATCTTGGTAGTCATTGGTGGGACAGTGGAGCCTTTTTAGGCTTTCACTATGAAGCAAAACATTTTTTTCATTTCTTCATTGATGCTGTCTATCCTGGAAAATACCGATCCCTGTGTCCATGGCCGTGTTTGAACCTATTGCTGTCATAGAGGTAACACAAACATAAGGAGAGTTCTCTTCAACAAGATGGCATTTTCAATCCTTGAAGTCTGAAACGAGATCCTTTTAGTGTGATGTGATTTTTTTACGTGCCCTGAGCCTCGCAAAACATTGCAATTCTCGAGAGATTCCAGTATTTCCCAATCCGAAAAAAATTCACGAAACAATGTAATGCTTGAAACATCACAAATCAATAAACAAAACTTCCAGTCTCTATGGCTGGGTGGGGCTGAAACTTCCCGAACTTTGTCGATGGTGTAGTGTGGGTACCTAGGATTTTGGGGTGGTGGTGCGGCGGCGCAGGGGGTGAGGTGTGCGGGTGTCGGGCGGGGTGCAACGTGGGCGGTGGTGCGGTGGTTGCGGTGGTGCGGTGGTGGCGTGGTGCGGTGGTGCGGTCGGTGGGTGTGTGGGGCGTGGTGGGCGTGGTGGCGCGGGTGGTGGTGCGGTGGTGCGGTGCTTGTGGGTGGTGTGGTGGTTGTAGGTGGCGTGGAGTGGGCGTGGGTGGTGTGGGGGCGTGGCGGTGGCGTGGGTGGTGTGGTGTGGTCTGGGGTGTGGGTGGGTTGTGGTGTGGTGTGGGTCGCTGTTGAGAACTGCTTGGTACACTATTATCAAGCCTCGACAGGTATCGCTCCTATTATATTTCACGGGCTTTGACGCGTCCTCCAAATCACCCTTGGAGTATCGGATATCTGGAAAACGCAAGCACGCTTCTAGCTTTCACACACACTTGTGCCGTCTGAACTAAACAAGGTTCACATGTCGGGCCTGTAAGATCCTATACATGCCGAATGTGGACTGCTACTTGCATCAACACAACTACGTCTTACATCAGCATAATCGACATATATCTCTCTGTCGCCAAAATGGCGGAATATTTCGGTCGCATTTCAGCGTCAGTCGTCGAGTCGTATTTTATTTCCGCTTGTTTGTTTGTTCCACAAAAGTGAGATATCGCAAGTGGTTTTTGTTTTTGGTTTTGTTGTCGCCTGTCGTCTGTCCTATCTCTTGTAGCCGTTTGGGTCCATGCGCAAGCCTGATCACAATACACACAACTACACCAACTCCAAGACGGAAAGGAGATGTGGCTGGCAAAAACCTTAGACCACAAAAGAGAAGGACATTACCGGCTAGCAAAACCAAACGCGGAAAGGAGATGTTGGGTTGGCAAAACCCAGACAAACTGAATTACATGACACGCCTGGCAAATCGCAAAAACCTGGGACAGTGGATACAACCTCAAACGTGCAGTGAGTTTATCTTTCGCACGATAAAAAGGACAAGAAGGAAAAACTTCTTTGCAAACCCAAAACCCTGCAAGAAGATATTGTGGCCACTCCCCACCTGCGGACTCTGACAAAAAAAGCTAGTAAGCCAAACCCAGATATTATACGGCAAAAAACATTGCTGGCAGGGCGCAGGCAAACCAAATATTATTGCGGATCCGAGTCTTGGCGCAGGCCTGCAGCAGGAAGAGCGCGCACAAGCAAAAAAAGCTGCAGCAGCAGCAGCCGCCAGCAGCAGGAGGAAGAGGAGGGAGGAAAGCAGGAGCACTCTTGGGCTTTCAGCTTTGAGTCGCCGCGGCGGTATTGCGGCGTTTCCAACTTCGTTCTTGAGTTTCTCTGTGAATGGTGGCACCGACTTGAAAAGCTCTGCTTGAGCCCGAATGCTGATGCCAAGCATTTCGCGTGTGCGAGGACGCACTCAAAAATCATGAAACCAAAAAAGTTCGACTCCTCCTGGGCGAGTCGGGTGAGGCAGCCACATGCTTTCCAGCTCGTGGAATGGGACCCGATGGCCTGAACAAACTTTGCCATCATGAGAATTTGGTCCGGATGCTTGCAGTCCAGGGGGTATGATCAACATACGCCCGGCGGGCTTCGAAGAAGGCCTCTCTCAGTTGACAAAACTCGCAACTGTGAATCGCTACTTAGGGATCTTGCCTGAGCTGCCACGCATCGCCCTGCAGCCCACTTGGTTTTTTTATTTTGGATTTGAGTCGCGCTTGTGGAGTCGAAGAGCCTTGCCAGCCTCGGTTCCGCGAAACTAGCACGAAGGCTGCTCTTGCGGTCTTGCGAGTCTAGCTGGGAAAAATTCGCATGGAGCAGTAATTTAACGTCGGAGCCGCACCTCGCCACGGCGCAGAGTCAGGAACGTGGGCCACGGTGCCACGGGACGTGAGGGCACCAAGAGGATCGGTACAGCACACTACCCGTCCAAGACGATAAGAAATCCCAATGAAGCCCTGGAAGACTAGATTCCAAAAAGCCTGAGGCAGCGACAGGGCAACGCCACCCATCTTGGCCTCCGTCGGGGGGGGTGGCAAAGGCCTCATGAAGGCATCTGATCTTGTGTTTTAATACTACCGGCAGCAACACCGCCACATTTCAGCACATACAGCATAAAATTACCTTGCACGTTGCTCATCAGCAATTTCCTCGTTTATGTTTCCTTCGAACCTGCACGAATGGTTTCTACTATGTTCTTACTCATGTTGTAAAAACGCCCTCGTTTGATGGCAATCTCATCCGGCACACGGACTCTCTGAGTTTTTTCAGCATGCCCAGCATTTGCCGAGTTGACAACTCAAGACCATGTGGGGCCCGAACCAGAACTGCTTTGGCTTTGGCGGCTCTGCTCAGCAGCCTTGGCTGCCGCCACCCAAGTGTGCAGGAGGGGGGGGCCTCTTGCGGACCATGACAAACCTGTGTTTCCTTGCTTTGTGGCAGACAAGAACTCCTGCAGAACAAGCAACTTCAAAGCCTGCGGTGGGCGTGGGGCGCGGAGGCATCACGCATCGTGGCGCAGGAGGCGCAAGCTTCGTAGGTGGCGTAGGAGCTGCTGGGGAAATGCCGAGCCTGACACTCCATCATGCCAGCACGAGCTCCCGCAACACTCAGAATTGCGCAAAATCAAGTGCCTCTGCATGATGACGCAGGTGCCGTCCACCACCACACAGTAAACATTTGCAACATGGCATCAATCGCACCGGCGGGTCGCCAGCACGAAAAATCCATATTTGGCCACATTAACGGGAAAGCGTTAACACGTCACAGGCCTCGTAATGCTGGCCCACGCATCTCTGCAGGGTCACTGTTGTGTTGGCACGTTACGAGCTTTCAAGCGGAAAGGAGCAAAAGGAGCACCGTGGGCCCACTGCCAGCTCATGTTTTACGTCAAACTCTCCTCTCCTCTCCGCCTCGAGTCCTCCCTGGGCTGGGAGGCGCCGGCTCCTCCTCCTGCGATTGAAATATTCAGCGGAGCCTACCTCTCTAATTCCTCTCGAACTGAAGACTAAGTTCTGTGGACAGTTTCGGTGCGTTGATTGAACGGCACTGCTGAAAAGCTCGGGGAAAGAGGAAAAGCAAAATGTCCTCCTAAAGAACACAAAATGTTATCCACCAAATTGTCCCTGACTCGCAAATCATGTGTTAGGCAGAAAGCCCTTGCACAAAGAGCCCTCGAGGCTCCATGCATCGAACTCGGGGACGGTTGCTCGGCCGACAAGCCTCCGAAGTCAAAAGTAAAGAACTGGAGCGGTCATCAGACGAAGCCAGAAAGAAAACAAAAAAGCAGCTGGCACCAGCACCGATGCAATGCGACATCGGTGCCACGCCGGGCGCGGTGGGAAAGCAGTGGGCACCTCCAGGCCGAAAGCGAACGAATCGACCACTTATCTTGTCCATGTATTGCACTGCAATGCATGCACTGCCATGGCTGGGAAGCCATGGACATGAGGGGACATTGACCCAGCAGTCTGGTTTTATTGAAGCTGTTCCGATCCTCCCTCTTCGAGTTTGTAACCTGCGACACTTCATGGACGTGTTGTGCTAATTCACATGGGGCTGAATGAGTAATTGTTTTCACGTTCATGCAAGTTTGGCTGCCAGCGGGGAATAGCTGGACTGGCAAGGTAAAATTTGAAGGTAAGGTGCACAGCACATCCGATCCAGTTGGCTTATGCGGCAACACAAGCACCGGTTTGGCACGAAACCTTGCATTGGATGTTGCCTAACATGGTTGCTTTGGATTCCGCAAATCCAGCCAGCTAACCATCGACCAGTTGATTGTCAAGACGGGGTTGTTGGCTGAGCTGTGACAAAAACTACGGTTTGCGGGCACCGTGATTCACCTAGTTCTGGGGGCAGTGCGACCAAAAACGGACTGACAGACCAACAAAAGGTTTCACTGCGGGACAAGCCCTCGGTGCAGTTTTAGTTTCGCTCGACAAAGCAACCAATCATCACAAGATTGTCATGCTCATACCCATCGTCCGCAACAAGCGGCAACAAGCGGCGGAAACGGTGCGCGGGAAACAGGGAGGGTCTTTCCAGGCCATGTGTGGTGCAGTAACTGCGCCGTACATGAGCATTATGACCGAATCAAGCTTGGCACAGCGATGCAAAATCAAGCTAAGCGCAGTGCTTTGTGACCAATGATACCAGGCAGTCTTTGTCTCCGCAGTCTTGTTCTCCGCTTAGCTTCCACATGGGAGACAGGAATCGTGATCTACAGCTTGATCACTCACAGTCAGCCGCCACAAGGACTGCGTGCTTACCATTCAATCGCGGCAGCGGCCATCAGAGCTCCCTGAACAACCAGGGAAAGGATCATCACACGGAAGCGTACCCCAAAGTACATGCTGAGTTGAAGACCCCGAGGGCAGCCTGCCATGGGAAGAATGCCAAGGATTTCAATCGCGACGATGCTACGGTAAGGACAAGCCATGCGCCGAAGTGATTGCCCTCGTGAATGAAACTGTTTTGGTTTACCGCCCGTCGGAACTGATCCCTTTGTCGACAGATTGCACATGCCCCTTTGAAGCAGGAGCCCTGCTACTGCAATGATTGCGCGCGAAGAGACATGCTTGAAGACCGCGAATGCTGCGCTGCCTCCGATTGCCTTGCCCCGGCCTCCAGCAGTCAGAGTCTGAATCACAAACTCGAAACCACGATATGCGAAAAAACTCGTCGCTTCTCTGTGAAGAAGGACATACTGAGCAATCCCGACGCTGCCCAGAAGAACATCTCGTTCGACTTTCCGGAGATTGCCTTGCAAGACATTCACAACATGCTAACAGCGTCGCTGGCTTCCCTGCACAGGAAAGCCCGCCATGTAGTTTCCGCGCCAAAGTTCGACCATGTGCGAGCAGCCCCGTACTTGGCCCGTTGTTGAAAAGATAACCACAAATGAGCCACTGGGCTCAGGTAGTCAGTCGAGCCAACAGCAACACCCAAAAGCAAAGTCCCAACTGCACATGCCAAAGCTGTTTTGTTTTGCTTTGGCGTGGAAACGAAATCCTTCGTTCGAGCAGCGAAAAAGCTAAGTGTTGATGCGGCTCGCATGAGCCAGGTCCGAGGTGAAACATATGGTGTAGATTCTTCCACGGACTGTGTAGCTTAGTCTGGTTCCACCAAATCTTGTGTTCTCCAACGCTTTTTTGCGTCCGCACACAGTAGGACCTACCGCTGGGCAAGCCAAGCTCGGGGTGCTCGCACTCTCGAGGTCCAACACGTCACCCACGGACCGCGTCGGGGGGGCTGGCGACGGCTCGCTGCCGGGCCAACCGACAGCACACTCCATGCAGAACCGTGCAGGGGTGGCTGGGGCACGTTGGACACGGAGCAGGAGCAGGGTACGGAGGAACCGCTGGCACTTGTCGCTCCAGAATTAAGGAATATGCGGGAACAAGTTACAGACTCAAACGATACGAAAAGCTGCATTAAAGCCCATAGGCTACAACACCTGTGGAAATAGCACGAACGAAGAAATAACTGCGCTACAACGCATGTGGAAGTAGCAGAAACAAAGGTATAGCAGTGTGCCTCGGGTGCCGCCAGCTCTCGCAGCAGCAAAGAAGCAGCTAAGAAAATACCTGGAGACCACAGACGCGTCTCAGCCTGATGATTGCCCAAGCCTCTCGACCTCGAGGCCTTCATTGTCAACCCGAGCACGCCACGGCAGGCCCACGCCAGGGACTCTCTATCAGCCCCCATGACACCACCCCGCAGCGCCAGGGCGACCACCCCGGGAGGCCAAAGGAATCAGAATCAAGGCATGACGTCTCCAACTCGGCGCGCCGCCGCAGGGCGCGCGGGCACGGAAAGAGCGCACGACGACATTAAGACTCCTGAAGGAGCGAATCATGCAGAGGGCCTGGCTCGGCACCAGTGCGGGCAGCGGACGGCCCCAGCAATTTGGTTTGAGGGTGCGGCTGGCCAAGCTCCCAATGCCCAGTCGTTCTCAACAACCATAGGCGCGAACTGGACCTTGCGCCTGGCACGCTGCTGCCGTGCTCAAGGGTGGTCCTCTTGTGCGGGCATAACTCTTCCGCCGCGGGCACCGACCTGCATCTTGCCTGAGCTAGGGTTGCCTGTCGCTGTGGCGTGACGCGAAATCAAATGCAACAGCGCGAACCAAGCAAGCAGGCAAGCAAAGTCGGCGGGGGGGCGCGCCCTCCAGCCCCTCATGTCTTCGCGGGACTGCGGCAGCACAGACCAGGACCCGCTCACGTTTCAGGATGAGGGCCGGCCTCGTTGTGTCCAAAGTGAAAACAGCGTCACGGATGGTTGTGGGCCTCAAAGTGCGCTCGACCCGCCACGCACAGCTGGCACTGGCAGCTGATGGCTGAAGAGGTCAAGAACAGCATCACATTGGGAACACCAAGTGTCTTCGGCCGCATCTGGCAGTCCAAGGCGGAAGCGAAGCTCTGCCACGAAGTCTGGCTTTTTCCATTTCATTTGTTGGGCGACCAGGAAGGCAGAGCCGCCGGAAGGCTCGGGGGCGCCCAAGCCAGCTTCGGACCTGAGGACCGCTCGCTCCGACGGTTTAAGTGGCCGGGTGCCGGGTGTCCCATTGCCGCCTGATTCCAGGAGCTGTGAAAGCTTTCAGGCACGGGCGGCCGGCAACAGTGAGTCGCTGAGCGGAGGCAGCCTGGGCGTTGAAGTTTCCAAGGCCGCTTAGCACTTCGGGCGAGGCCCGCCACTGTCCGCAGCATTGAACTGAGGCCCCCAGCTCGCGGCATACATCCAAAAACGGGCACCCAAAAGAAGCCAGGTAGGCCGCAAGGGCATGCTCCGAGCACAGGACCGAAACCCCAACCCGGCATGGGGCGAACCCACAGAAAGCCTGAGACCACTGTTGCTCTGTCAGATGAAGCCCAGTCATGCCCAAAGCAGCCTTAACCAAGCCCGTCAAAAGTGTGAATCGCCGCCGCTGAGCAAACAGGTGGGGCACATCGCATGTATGGCCTGATCTGGATCATCATGCGGCAATAGCCTGCGCACGGATCACGGAGAAGCGCAAACCCATTGAGGGATTCAAAACTCAGCCAGCTTCTGGACTTGGTGGGGCGTCGACAAAAGGCTCCGAGCCAACCGGCGCTCTAGATGAACTCGAACTGCCGCAAGACTCCGCTGAGCTTCAGCCCGCCTCAGTAAAGCGAGAAGGGAATGCATCAGGCGAGAAGCCTCCGTCCCACAGAGACACAGCCCACACTCGCACTTGAGAGGTTGAGAGTAAGGCCCCGACTGCGGAGGCCTTGCTTGCACGAGGGCGAGTCCCGAATCCCATCGCCAAAGGTTGTAGGGCAGCCGAAAACAGCAGCCGGCCCAGAGGGTCGCCTGTTGAACGCCGGAGCGGGGAAAGCACCAGCTTGGTCACCAAACGGCAGACGGGGGAGTGTGGCCCGATAGCACCAGGTTGTCCAGCGAGCGAGTGCAGGGAAGGGCTGCGCGCGGGATGTGAAAAAAACCTCCCTGCTAATCAATTAAAAAGCATTGCTAAAATCAAGTTTGTAAGAAGCACACTTGTCCAAAGGCCGAGGAGTGGCGTCGCATCCAGGCGCGCAACAAATTGGACAGCTTTCTCAGCACCCCCTGGCACTGCCACACCAACTTGAACAGGCCAGGCAATCCTCGCGAAACAACGGCCATCAAACATTTGCCTAGTGTCAGTCTCCTAAAGATCTCGCCCGACCTGCGATTGGTCGCACGCCACAGCTGGCTTTGCAACGCGACCCGGCACCCGCACCAGCCAGAACCGGTGCTGCCTCGCCCTGAGCGAGAAGGTTGACGACCACGGCCTGTGGCCACCCACCTGTTCACACTCCAGCCAACATGCCTAGCGCAATGTTGCACACGAAGGCCAGTTGGGCCAGGGGTGCGAGGATTTTTTGTAGGCTACAGTAGCTTAAAGTCGTTTGTAGCAGTAGCTTGCTTGTCGAGAGTAAAGGGGTTTGATCAAGGTGCTTGAGCCGATAACCGCAGCCCTTGAGGCACAAGCGAAAGGAAAAAAGTGAGCCCGAAAAGGGCAAAGGATCCGGCCGCCCCGCCTCGGAGAGGTCGGGGAGCCGAACGCCCCCGGTACGGGGGAAAGGGGTGCAGGGGAAAGCCGCAAAAGGGCAAGCCTGCAAGGGAGCTGGCAGTCCGGCCAAGGGCAAGCCAGCTCAGACTAACAGAGGCGCCGAAAGGCGCGAAAGAGAGGGCACGACCGGTCGTCCAGCAACAACCCCGCAGGTGCCGGCAGAAGGTTGAGAGCCCCAGCAGCGCAGAATCCTCTTTGGGCAACCACTGCTGCAGCTTTCTTCTGGGAAAGCCCGGCAGAGCGTTGCCCCGCTGCCTCCGCAAAAGGGGCCACAGAGCAGCGAGGAGGGCAAAGCCCTAAGCCGCGCCAAAAGGCTGCGCCCAAAAGCTTCCGAGCCCAACCGGCAGCAAAGGCTAAGGCGCGCCGCCGCCTTGACTGGGACCACCGCCTCCGCTCAGGGAAGCTCCGAGCAGCTGCTGGGGACCAGATCACCAGGCTATCTTCGATATCTCCAGAGAGAGCCAGCAACAGGCTCAGCCAGCTTGTGCAGGGCCGACCGTGGTCGAGGCCCTGCGCGGTGGCAAAACTTAGGGGTTTGCTGGAGAGCCACGCAGCAGATTCTGCAGGCTGCGATTGGCGAATTGCGGCCGAGACAACAAAACAGGGCCTAGCTGCAGCAGCCGCTACGGCGGGCACCTGCCCTGCGCCCGAGCAGTGAGAGCGAGCGGTGGAGGGGCACTTGCTCAAGAGCATGCGGCTCCCTATACCGCCTTTAAGGGGCGAGACGACTGGAGCGCTTTGCCTTTCAGGAGAGTCTTTGCCTGCGGTCGAGAACCAGGTACCCAGCAGAACTGGAGGTGGCTCGGAAGTGCAAGGTGCCACTCCAGATGGGCGCCATGACCGAAGAAGTGGCGGACAATGAGTGTCCCTCGTTGCATGCTTGGCAGCGGACCAGGGACTTCCGCCACAGCTGTAAAGCTGGCGCGCGGACGTGCAAAGGCAGAATGGGTTTCGAGCTCTGGGTCTCCTCTGGCAGGAGCACAACCCAGAGAACGAGTCCAAGAACCTCACCTGGAGGCGGACCCTGCTGATGCCGAAATTCCCCGCCAAAGAAAGCGACTTCTCCTTGGCTCTGCAGGAAAATGGGAGGCAGACGTGGACCGAACGCATCCGAGTATGGCGAAGGGCGCGCACTAGCAGATGAAGACGCGGCAGTTGATGGGATGGAAGAGAGCCCAATGCTCTTCGAAGCAGCCTCGCTATGCACGCGGGAGGTCTTTCGACTTATGCCGAGGGACAAAAGGGGAAGGGAACCAGCAAGGAGGCAGAGACGGCAAAGACAGATGCCCCCATCTGCTGGAAAACGGGGGCACACCGTAAAGGAGGTGCTGGTTGAAAACCATAGGGAAAAAGGCAAAGGCAACAAGGGCCAGGTGGCCCAAGTGGCCGACGACGCGGCCACGACGTGTCAACGGCCTCCTGGCGGAATGCGGGCCCCTCCGCGCCCCAAGCTGCAAGCGGTGCCCCGCCTCATCAGTTCTACAGCCGGGACGGGAAAGAAGTTGAGGAAGAAGCGTCGCTTGCCACGGTGCTGAACCTCACAGAGAGGGCCACTGGCTGGACTCTGTCAGTTCCCGTGGCGCACAAAGGGCACAGACACGCGGCTTACGCCGCAGGGCTTGTGGAGCAGTTCGTGGACCGCCTGGGGTACGACAAGTTCACCCTGCAGGCCGACCAAGAGAACGCTATAGCCTCTGTGGCCCGTGCGGTCCACCGCCGGCTGGGAGCTGCTAGGGTGCGTCTTCGGGACGCCCCTCGCGGGTCACACCAAAGCCAAGGATCCGTAGAGGGAAGAAACGCACATCTAGCAGGCGAGGTTCGCACTTGGCTCTCGCAGCTAAGAGCGGACTACCCGCCTTAGAGTGGGACACTTCGTCCAACCTGTTCCCGTGGCTGGTCAGGCACGTCGCCTGGCTGCAGGCCCGTTTCGGGACCAAGTCAACGGACGGGGTGACACCATATCGGGCAGCCACTGGCACCGACTATGGTGGAGCGCTTTGCTCTTTTGGGGAAACCGTGCTAGCCAAGCTCCCAAGGCCCGGGAACAAAGCGCAAGTGCGCTGGGTCAAAGGGGTCTGGACTGGCAAGCTGGAGCGCGACGACTCCCACGTGGTGCTGACCGAAGCAGGCGCACTCAACGTGAGGAGCGTCAGGCGACTCTCGCCGGAAACCCGGCACCAGACGGCAGCCGCTCTCAAAGCGTGCGGCCTGCCTTGGAACCCCAGATTTGGCCGCGCAGCGCCAGCAGAGCGCAGCGAGCCGATGATGGTGCCAATCCCTCTGGCCACGCCGGCCGAGGAAGTGGAGCGGCTAGAACCGCCCGGTGAGCCCTGGCTCTTCAGTGACGGGCCGCGGCCTCGTCGTTCTTAGTCGAAGGGGCCGAGCAGGCCAGCAGGCTCCCGGACGCCAGCCCTACCGAGGAGCTGGCCAACGCAGACGTGCCCGACTACGAGCCGTCAGACGTGGAGGCAGCACCTTCCGCAGCAAGCGCGCTGCCGCAACAAGCGGCAAGCCCCGCCCCAGCCGCCAACGACGGCTCAGGCGAAGGGGGGCAGAAGCGCGACTCTGCGGGTTCCTCCGCGAGCGCAGCGGCAGCACAGCAGCCGCCTGCAGCAAAGAGCCGGGTGGAGCCCAAGAAGGCACCACGGCTAGGAGCGCTCACTGAGCGCGAGGTGTGGCAGCACATCGCTGCCTTAGCCGACCCGCCGCTCACCAACCACCAAAGCGGGACGCGTGGGTCGGGCAGGTGACAGACGAGCGGGACGGGTGGGTCGGGCAGGTGACAGACCTGCTAGACCGGATGCTCGACCCCAAGCAGGTCGAGCAGGCACGCAAGGAGCAGCTAAGAAAGCTGTGGGACCGAGGCGCTTTCACGCCTGTGCTGCGGTCTGAAGTACCGCGCGGGGCGCAGCTGTTCAGGGCAAAGTGGGTCGACAAGTGCGACAAAGGGCGGTACAAGTCAAGGTGTACCTGTGCCGACGTCAAGGCCCGCTACAGCCCAGAACAGGAAGCTGGCTTGGACGTTTTCGTCCCAACGCCAACGCCCGAGAGTCACTCCCTACTTGAGGTAGCAGCGCTACACAACGAGGGGTG
>CAJNDT010000791.1:0-235520 GCA_905221615.1 Symbiodinium sp. CCMP2592
TGTTCCTGGCAGGTGCTGGGTGCATCTTTGCCGTGTCGTCAGAGTCATTTCAAGCTTAGAGTCCTATCTTTCGCAGCCCCAATCGCGGCTCACACTTGGCTAACTTCAGCAGGCATGGCCTGAAGCGAACCGTACACTTCTTTCGAGTATGTAGTGTGTAACACCTTCGGCTTATCTCCGGCAGCACCCAAAACTCAGACAGAGGTGCTGCGGTCATGTAGCGGACCTCGGCTTCAACGGCCACTGCAGGCCCCCATCTATAGTCTATACATATGGCATCAAGCCTCACATGCCGTTCGAGGAGCGAATGCATAGCCAGGTGCCGTCTCGTCCGTCTTGTGCCGCACGATGGCGACCTACACAAACGCCAAAGGTTCATGGACAGGAAAAGCCTCCTCAATGCCGCGCTTTGAGGGGAGTATGGCAACAACGAGCAGCTTGCGCGAGAGCTGTCACTAAGCAGTTGCTGAATAAAAGTCCTCCTCCTACTCCGCCTCGTACTGCTGCGTATGCTGCTCTTCTACATCATTCCTTACTTGCAACGGCATCGCTATCCTGACGAGCGTGGCATAACCATGACCACGGTGATTGTCATGAGCACGGATTGAGAAGCATCCTCAAACTTTCTTTCCTCTCACGCATGTGTCAGGCTGACTTGCCTGTTTGAGCACTGGCACCCCGTCAACTTGCTCTCGCTATCATCTGGACTTCGACTAACAGAAACACGACCCCTCGTGCATACATGTTACGTCACAGCGCAAGTCAGTATGCCATGACAGCAGCGGGCCACGTCAGTGGTGCTTCGAGGTTCCGGGTGCATGTGCTTCAGTTCAAGGATACTGGTGTTCTGCCAGGCTCCGCTGCTTTTCGCTCTCATAACGGTAGCAGTATCCACCTATGTGGACACACGCACGCACATGGGCAAGCTTCCCTTGCCTCTGTCAGCCCCTCGATGGCACAGAATATGCCGCGAAGGTCCTCTTCCGACGCTTCTACAGGAACGTTGCCCAGAAAGAGCTTGCCTTCCATGGATTCCGTGTACAAAATGAATGTAGAGACCTTGTGTCCTGCGACCTCAAGCACATGACCAAAATATTCGTATTAATATTGATACTAATATTAATATTAAGATTAATACTAAAAGGCCGAAGCTGCTGGGGGATGGATCCCACTTCGTGCGACCCTGGGCTCGGCTCGATCGCTGCGCTCCACGAGGTCGTGGGGCTCGAGCGAGCAACCATTGCTGCCTCTTGTCCTCCGCAACGTGGGAGTTTCCGAAAATAGGGGACCCTAGTACAGTACCCTAAAAAGCAGGATCCTTATTATAACGACCCCAAAATAAGGTACCCCTCATTTTCGGAAACTCCCAAGTGCTCTCTGCCACACATGCGAGTACTTAGACGGTCAATCGATACAGGAGACTTCGTGGCAGTGGCGGATGTCGATCCAACATTCCCCATCGGCAGAGGCTTTTACATCTTTTCTTACATACTATAATAGATAGTAGATACTGTATATTATATGTACTATAGTATATATGACACAAAGCTTGCGGCACCAGGGGACCTGCTCCAAGTCCAGATGGAGTCGGTTTCCCAAACAGTAGACACCTTGAAGGGTGTCGAGAGCCTGGCAGCTATATTCAGTCTTGCATTCCGCGAGAAGTCTATCTTATATCATAGAGACCCTTAGGGCGGTAGGGGGGAGCGGGGTAGGGGACAATACTTCCTTAAACAGGCCTTATTAGGTCCTTATTATGGGTATTAAGGCCCGCTACCCACTCTAAAGATTGCTGGAAATTGTCTTTCCGCTTCTTAAGTCGCAACTCATAAACCTTAAAACCTCACTAGCAGCTAGCATCGGCAGCTATGCGGCTACTCTCGCAAACCGACATGGCCACGCCTTTGCCGCGTCCTCGGGACACGTGAAGTCCACGAACCTTTCAAACGAATGTTCAACGATCGGCAGTCGGAAAGCGGCCACCACGCCCTCAGAACGCCCTACCATACTTCCTACAAGGCCTCGTCCCGCTTTACAACCTGCATGGAACAACGACCCAGTTTCATAGCCACGCGGCGCGATAGACCCGTTTCTCTGCCCATTCCGCAAAATCCGAACGCCAGCGACTTCACCGGCAGGGCTCAAAGCCTCTTGCACATGCGCCTCCTGTGCCTCGTACCTGAACAGGTTTGGAAGATATTTACCCTCGTCAGAAACGAACCTACATCGAGGCGTCATGAAGCCTTTCTGCAGTCTAAATCTCAGGGCACGGGATTTTGGCCACGAAGAGCGTGCAGCTGTCTGACGCTGGCTTCGCAGGGCTGACTTGGACACCTTGTTGTGCACACAAACACAACAGCGACGCGACCAGCGTACACGGACGTGTTTGCTCGCTTTGACTCACAAGTCGGTCTCGAACCACGCCTTGACCATGGAGGGTCACTCCCACCAGCTGCGTAACGGCATTCTGTGCTTGTGTCAGAGATGCGAAGCGTACGTAGCAGAACCGCAGAGAACCTTGGCTTGCTGTTGCGGTTGTTTACTCCCACGGACTGGGCGAGACATCGCCAATACAGTCAGGCAGTACTGCTATGTACTGCTGTCTACAGCTCCAAGCGGCCTGCATCCTGATTCGAGCTGGGCCACCGCCTGACATCTGAAGCAAGGGGTCACCACTGGGCAGTCCCACCCCTACCCTAGTCACTTGAGCACAGGTACACTTTGGCAGGGCCGATGGGCGAGAAGAGGGCCTCGATCTCCTCCTGAGCTCTCTTCCCGAAGTGGCTATCTGTGATGACGTGTTCCCACATGCGCACCACATCGATGTCTTTCGCTGACCGGCGATCGTATCTACACCCGTGCCCCTCACCCCGCGCCAGGTGCGAGCAAGCCACTGCGGTTGCCTCCTCAGGTCATTGCAAGAGCTTAGAGGCTACACTTTGTGCTTGTAGTCCGGGCTGGGAATCTCCAAGGATGCATTTTCTGATGCTTCGGCGTCTGACAGTGCGGGTCTGGCGATGCTTGCAGCAAGTCGTGCTTCATTTTCTCTTGGCGGCAAGGCGGCTGGATGAATGTTCATCACCAAAACCTCCGCAGCATCAGCTGCAACATCCTCCTCGTCCTGCGGAGGTCCTTCAGGCCGCGCAGATGCTCCATGATGCATGCACAGACCGGGCGAAATTCTGGGCGTAGGCGTAGGTCCCACGAAACAGCTTGAGGCAAAGCACCGCTGCACATCTACCGATGTCCTGGCTGCATCATGCGACACCGAAAGTCCCAAACCCTCACTTCCCTAACCTGACATCCCAAAGCCCAAAACCAAGAATATCCGGAATCCCAAAAAACTGAAACCACCACAGGACATGACAAGAGCACCATAAACCTCCATAGACCCCAGTCAATTCCATAAGTTCCCTCATCGCCAAGCGTCGAGGCTTGAGGTGGCATTCGATGCTCTGTTCGCCCAGGCACTCACCCCGCAAGCCTCCTGCTGCCTTCCTGAGTCAGAGGCGATTGTAGGGGGTGTGGAGGTCGAGGGACCTGGGGCAATTTAGGGGTTGTCGGTCTCAACATCTAAACAGCTGTGGTTCAGGGTCTTGAGTCTTGAGGTCAACAGCCCAATGGCTTACGAAGCTTTGTGTGATGGCTTTGCCTGGCGGTCGGCGGCTGCCTCACCCTCTTCCTATAGGTAAGACCGACAAGAAGCGCCCCCTGCATCCCCTCCTTCGCAGGCCTTCCATTGAGCTCTGCGCCTATCTTGTTTGGAAGCCCTTCTAAGCACATGCCGTAGCCACTCGAGAAAAGTCCGCTGTGTGGATTGAGACTATGAGGCTCCACTATTCCTCCTCCTCCTGCTCCTGCAACTACTACGATGGCGGCTGCTTCCAAAGGAGGTTTCTCGAAGGGCATGAATTATAATACTATGGTAACTTATTTTCGTATTATACATTATGATACTATTATAACTTGTAATACCATCATAAATTAAGACACATTGATAAGGCATAATACTATGATAACTTTTTACATGATGACACTACTATAAATTAGTACACTATTGCAACACCATTATCCTTATCCTTTTAGAAGTAATCGACAGAGCCCTATACGTATATCCCTTAGTAGGAATTGTTTAAGAAGGTCTACTAGCCGGTCTGTTTAGTCTTCAGGGGGAACCATGAAAAAGGACAAGGCTGATTACAACACCATTATCAAACCTGGAGCCTGGGGACTTCGACCCGGAAGCGATTGCGGGCCGAGCCGCTCTGCAGCTGCGGGGGAGTCGAAGGTAACGACCATCTGGCCAGGTTGCAGTGGCCTCAAGGCTATTTGGGTTTCTTTAAGGGTCCCTTTATAGGGATCTCTAGGGATTCTATAAGGGTACAGGGTTTAGTGACTTAGTGGCTACTTGGAGGTTCATGGATAGTTATAAGGGTTCCGTTATAAGGGTCCCTGTTTCGGGATCTATAGGGATTCTATAAGGTATAGCGTTTAGGGGCTACTTGGAGGTTCATGGGTAGTTATAAGTGGAGTTCTAAGTAGATAAGTAGGGTGTCTATAAGTATGACCCTCCTTAGGGGACTTAAAACCCCACTTATCACTACCCATGAACCGGTCCCTCTCAGTTCAGGGCTCCCTTCAAGATCCGTGAATAGAAGAACCCCAGCCAAGGACTCGACTCGACGCGCTCCACAATTCCGAAGGCAGCGACCATATCCTCCAGGAGGGCCGAAGATTGGCTTCGGCTCAGATCATAAGGACCCGTAGGGGGGTAGGGGGTAGGGGGGACTTAATAAGGCCTATTTAAGGAAGTATAGTCCCCTACCCCCCTCACCACTAAGGGTCCCTATGATCAGAGTATGTCTGAGCTGTGGGTTCATCCGCGGCCCTCACGTCAAACGAAACACTGCATCTCAGAGTCGCACTTGTACCCCTAAATGTACCAACTCGCAGAACCTTCCACAGCCCGGGTGGCCTAGCTTGACTGCAAAGTTATGGCAAGCTGTCGTTCTTGATGGTTGGGATCTGGTTTCGACCCTCACAACTTGGACAACCCGGGCGAGCGGGCTGAAGAGCGAGGATCGAGGTGTGGTTTAGGATTTGATTGAGCCCCCAAAAAATCCGGCGCGGCATCCCCAAATCCGAAAGCTGGTCTACTAATCTACTGCCGGGGATGCATATGACGACTTGGCGCCGTTTCCTTCTGAACATGAAACATATAGCCTTGGCAACATGCCTTCACTGCAGTGGGGCCAGCAATCTGCAAGCAGAACTTGACCCCGTGACACCGTTGTGACAGGAGTGCTGTCTCTTGTGTTGGGGAAATATCATAGTGAGTGATTCAGGCACTGTCGCATAGACCTCCCGCACTAGGCTATGCTGCCACGCAGGGTTTTCATTTTCGGCATGCCGACCACTGCAGCTTCAGGACCTGAATAACGTCCACTCAGACCCAAGCCCATTACCAGAGCATCCAAGGCCGAACTGTACTAACATCCACTCAAGCCACATCCATTCCCGAGAGCATCCAGCACACGGCCGAACCGTTCGAATGGTCACACAGTGTGTGCAAGCGTCCTCGAGGTCAGCTGGAAGCATCTTCGCCGGAAGACCGGTGACCTCCATTTCTACGCAGATTGCTCTCTGGATGCCACGTGCAGATCCTTGCTTTGTCGATTGGCGCTCTGCTCACAAATTCACTCATGCTGCCGAGCTTGTTTGTGCGGGCATACATTACACACACACACACAGGATGACGGCTAATCTTGTTACTGCCTTGCTGCTGCTACTGCTCGTTGCTGGTGAACCCAGCGGTGGGAACCTCAACTTGCTACTAGCAGGGTCGGGAGGACCACTGCACAGCGCAACTTGCATTTGAAGTTCGTTCGTAAATCCCAAAGCTCGTCCATACATAAATCCTGATGACATCCCAAGAAGAGCTTTCAGAAAATCAACAAAGCCCTTGCAGCCCCCTACCTAGTTTCAGCCGCTGAGAAGCCCTCGTGCAAAGCACCCATGTAAAAATCATTGTCATAAGTCCCATCGAAACCTACAAGGGTCCTGCGAAAAACTTTTGCAAATATTATACCTAAAGCTTTCTTTCGCCAGGGCTCTGGCGAAGGGGAAGTTCCCCTACGCCTAAAGCTCTCTCTCTCTCTCTCTCGCGGACTCAGAGGTCTGTCAGCCGCGCGGTCGTCCAGCAGACCAGACACCAGCCCCAATAGCCTAAACACCAAAACCCTAAATGGGAGTTTCCGAAAAGGAGGGGTACCTTATTTTGGGGTCCTTATAATAAGGAACCTACTATTTCAGCACTCAGGTGCTATATTCGGGTCCCCCATTTTCGGAAACTCCCAAATCACAGGGAGCCCAAGGGGCGAGGGGGGACTGAGCCAGGCTGCAATGAGCTCCACGGGTCGAAGGCTCTCCAGTTTTCGAGCCATGCTCTGATGAGCCTGTTGGAGTGGCTTAAAGGGCTTAGGGTTTAAGGGTTTCAGCACTCACTCTCCAGGGGTTTAGGGGTTTAATTACGGGGTAGGGTTTAGGGGATTACAGGGCTCAGGGAGTAGGAGAAATGTTGAGGGTTTTTGCGTGCTGCAGTTAGGCACGATTTCCCCTCTCGCATGGCTAGGGATCTAAATCTATGCCCTTAGGCACGTTTAGGGTTTAGGATTGTTTCGGCTGCTATTTCAGGTACAGTTCTGGTAATTCTGACATGCGATGGTGTCAGCTGATGGTGGCGTAGTCTGATTATTCACTTCAGCCGGCTTAAGATCTATGTCTCCGCCAGGTTAGAGAGCCTGGAGGCAGCCCCGACTCACGCGCAGATGCACGCAACTTGTTGTGGTTTCATGTCTCTCACTCTCTTGCTTCTTCCGCCTCTTCTGCTTCAAAAGCACTACGGCTCGAACCCCCTGCGAGGGGGCATTTGCTGTGCAGTCTCCTTGCTCGTCCTGTTAGTGACTTTTAGTGGTGACGGTTACTTGTATTATGCGGCTACAGCCGTCGAGCTAAGCATGGTGGCAGACACATACAGCTGACTGGCACCTCGATGTCCCCAGAGAGCCCAACACCCCCCTAATTAAGGAGTATAGCTCATAATATGAAGCCCTATATAATCTAAGCCATATTCCTTCATTTCAGGGGTATTGGGCTCTCTGGGTCCGTTTCTCTCATTGCAAGTTTCGTGGTTCTTTCAGAGAACTCCAGGAGGCCTTGGAACCTGGTCCTATCCCTGCCATGGTTCAAGGGTTAGTATATGGGTACTATTAAGGGTTAAAGGGATAGTGTAAGGGTGCTGTTAAGGTCCCTTTATAAAGGGCTCTATAAGGGTTTAGAGTTTCCTCCTTGGGAGGTCCAGAGCTGAAAACTTGACACATTGATGGTATGTTCCTCGCACTCTATGCTAGAGTCTGGCCTTCTGAACAGGCGTACCTCAGTTCACGGTCCAATCTTATATGTTGGCAGTGAAGTGGCTGCTAGTATGGGTGCTGCAGCTTTTCCTTAACATCTTTCATTTGCTTGGTCCTAATGGGCGATCTACAGAGATCAGCTAGAGTGAGCCCTAGAAGGCTGGGTAGAGATACCTGTCTCACTTTCTGCGAACCAAGGTGAAAGGTCTTTTGCTTCAATCGTGGGGACCCTACTAGTAATATAGTACCTTAAACAGTAGGATTCTTATTATCAGGATCCCAAAATAAAGTGCCCCCTTATTTTTGGAAACTCCCATGCAAAGAGGCAAGGCGAGCTTCTGTTTCCACGAGCTGCTACGGGTAGCCACACAAAAATTCGCTCGGGGAATCGGGTTTGACACTCACATTCGCGAAAAACACCCCGCACTATGCTAGCAAAGTTTGTGTCCCTTCTCTCCCTCTCTGCCTGTCTTGCCGGTCAACTAAACCTTCAATCTGTTTCAGGAAGGCACTTCCCGTGAGCCGTGAGCCGAAGCAGAAAACCGGCGCCTGAGCTGCCATTACTGTGAGCATCTTTTGTGCACAAATCACACTCTGCGCTACGACGGTATCACTCTGAAGTTCCCTACCTGGCCTGAGCAAGCAGGTTCTCAACTTGGAGCCGTAGCCTTGGCTTAGGATTTGATATATCTGTATATATATATAATATGTATATACACATACTTTTCCTAAATAAATACAGATAGATAGACAAATCAAAATTTGTATATATAAGTGAATGTAAACAGATATATATATATATATATGTATGTATGTATGTGTATGTATACATACGGCCTAAGAAGCACTCTCCCGAGACCAGCAAACAGCAATTCACAGAGGCTCGGATGTATCCTAAACCCTAAACCCTACACCCTAAACTCCAAGATAAGCCTGGTCTCTGGTCCAGTTGTGAGCGCGTCGCCTTGCCGCTGAAATGTACCCTGCAGCAAAATCCAGGCTCAGTGATGTAGGGGCCTTAACGAATAGAATAGGGTTCCCTTAAAAGGTTCCTTTTAAAGGGCTCTATAAAGGCCATTATAGGGATTTAGTATAGGGGCCTTAACATATAGAATACGGTTTGGGGAGGTCTATTATATTATGATTAGAATAAGGAACCACCAAGACCTTATTCTATTTGTTAAGGCCCCTACATTAGTTGTGTTCTATGCACCAACCCGGATCGCATCAGCAGGCCATGCACGACGTCGAGAGTACCGCATCTTTTGTGAGAAGGCGTGATTTTAGGGATGTACGAATGACGCGTGCCGTCATGTAAGTATGCCTGCATGCGTACATGTATCTACATGTTCTCAGCTTCCCTTCAAGCAACATCCAGCGAACCTGGATTCCGAACCAGTTCCGGCACGTTTGGCATGGAAGCCAATGGCGCCAGCATTCAGCTTCAGATATCTGACTCCGGTCTGCTCCTTCGTTGCAAACAGGTCCATTGCATAGCATTTCGCCCGGACAGCTGTAAAGGCTGATGGTAAAGTCAGATTTGCCCTAATCAACAAGACTTCGACCAAATCCGCATTCAAGCGTTGCGTGCAACAAACGGCAACACGAAAATATTAGAAGTCTCCTACTACTGCTGCTCCTCGCCACTACTGCAACTCCACAAAAGCTATGATGATAATAACATTGCCCCTGCTGACATGACGACTCTTGCTACTCTGTGTATAGCGTACGAATTTCACGGCTGCGACGAAGATGCAAACTGAAAGCCCGGCACTACTAGTCCCTACTATCACAGAATACCACAACTCCCTTGCATATAACTTCAACTGCATGTGTAGTTAAACACTGCAACAGCAGCAAGTGGAGAGTTCATGCTTCATGTGGACCAGATGCTCCCAGACCAGCGATGTTCACTGCATCGACGCCGCCCGCAATCTCCAGGATCAGCGAGCTCGGATATGCCGATTGGGTGGCATAACCTCGCGGCATCTGGCACTCAAATCGGCCGTTGTCTAAGCAAGCTCGACATAAAATACATATTACGCTCTAGCTTGTACATAAACGTGGATACAGAGATCCATTTGCACCTGTCTGTGTACTTTCATAATATGTACATATGCATACATGAAATATTTAGCATGCCTTTGCGTTCGCTATGTACCTGCTTTATCGGCTTTACCCCAAACAGCCACCGACTCTCACGGGATCAGCCAGGCCTAGGGCGGCCTTGTCGGAGTTGAGCGCCCTCTCCGACTCGGACCAGGCACCAGCTCTGGCGTCCACACACCGAGCGGCGCCCTTGTGAAATCTGAAGCCTCACAAGGATGCCCCAGATTTAGGAAGTATTGAGTCTAAGGCACACGATGGATGGCGTGTGGCTTGAGCTTTGCTGGAAAGCCATGCCGAGGGCTGGACGAACGTAGCCACGCCTAGGATGTCAACATAGTCTGTGCAAAACCCTGCTCCCCGAGGAGAAGCATCAGCCGCTTTCTCGCTGTCTCTCTCTCTCTCTCTCTCTCTCTTTTCTTTCGCCAGGGCTATGGTGCTCTCTCTCTCTCTCTCTCTCTCTCTCCTGGGCTTGAGGGCCGGTCAAGGCCCCCGGGCTTCAAGCCCACCCGATCTTTTATCGGGGCGAGAGGCGTGACGAACGAGTGTAGGCTTGGATTTAGGCTAAAGCCATAAAGAATACAATAGCGAGATCATCCAGCCGTACGCTCTCCCTCTCTCCCTCTCTCTCCGTCTCCCTCCCTCTCTCTCTGCGCAGTATTGATGGTCTCTTGACACAAACATACACAAACCAAACCCTGTGGGCCCCGGCATCTCAATCAACGAGTCTCCAGAATTGCCACCAAGTGACGCTTGCTGTGAAAGCTGAAACACCTCAAGCTTCTTATCGCTCCACCGTCTGCAGGCTGACACGTCACATCTAGGACTTGCCCCACAGCAACACAGGCTTCAATTCCCTCCCTTGCTTTTTCTCTGCGACGCTCCTTGGATTGCAATTTTCTCGAGGCGGTGGAGCAAGGCTCCCTGCATCTCAAGCTCTCTGCAAGTCTCGCAGGAGTTAATCACAGCTTCGAAGCTCACCATGTCTGGGTTTATGGGCCTCAATCTCTCCAAGCAGTGTAGGCTCGCCTGCCAGCGAGACGCCTGACTGCAGGATCGGATGGCTCCGTTGTATGTGATCAAGTTGATCTCCATGTCAGTCTGCACAGCGTCTGTCAAGAGTTGTGCTGCCTTCGACCATGTTCCCCGAGCAGCACAGACGTTGATAACAGAGTTGAAGGTAATGACATCACGCTGTAGGCGGACGGAGAAGTCGCAGGCAAACAAATCCAGAGTCTGTTTCCAGTTCTGTCCAGCTTCCATGGCACTTAGGCCAGTGTTCAGCGAGATTTTGTCGGCTTGCAAACATGACCTGGAACAGGTGTTCAACACTGTAACACTGCCTGGCGGTGCGTGTGTGCGTGTGTGTGTGTGTGTGTGTGCATATGCGTAAATGCAGTGAAGGGCGGGCAGTTGTTCTACTAAGTTCACCAAGCTGCCGATGGAAAAAGCTTGAAGAAACAAGGTCTCAATCAGCACTCCGGTCCTGTATTGGTGACTTCGATTAGAAACCTAAGCATCTGGCGTTCACTCTCGGACACGAAATACCAATAGGAGTACCAGTGGTGGCGGCGGGGTTTGGAGTCCAGATCTGCAAAGCTGAAAGGCTGCACGGTTTCTGGGCTCCGAGCCGCAACCCAAACCCTGCCGCCAGGCTTGACCGATAGCCAACCCCAACCCAATGATGATTTTCAGGGATACCTGAAGGTTACGAGTACCTTAATTGGGGTTATAGGTAATCAAAAGTACTATAACCCCAGTAATTCTCGATCATTCTGGCAGCTCGCCTCCTGAAGACTTCGAGGATCTGAATCGCAGATCTCCACTGCTTGGCTTCAACGGACGCAAGGAGGGCAGTGTTGTGGCCAATGGCGTTTGCTTGCGCAGTCATGGATTTCAGGCCCCAAAGTGTCGAAAAAGCCTTCTGCCACTTGGAGCCCCGACCATAGGAGCAGAGCTCGGCGTTGTGAGTCACAGAATCTGGCCTTTGCCTCGTGTGCCTAAACTCTTTGAGCAGTCGTGCTGCAAACTCCCATCGGCCGGATTTTTCACAGCTGCTGACGGCGGCATTGCAGAGTACCACACCCAAGCTTGAACCAGAGATCACGGAGCTCACGAGCGAGCGAAGTGCAACTTGCCACTCTCCAGCAAGCTCACAAGCTCTCACAAGCGAGCTGTGGCTGAAGGCATCCTGCTGCAGTGTAAGAGAGGGTGCTTGTGTGAAGCAACAGAATGTGTTTTGCCAATGGCCTTCAGTGCTGGATGCGCTGATCAAAGAGTTCAGGGAGATGACACTGGGCCGTAAGAATGTTGCTCTGAGCTTTGCGAATGAATGTGCACATTGTTGCCAGCGCCTGGACTGATCCAGAGTGTTCAGAACAGCATTGCCAGCAACAATGTCTCTTTGAACCGCCAGCTTCCGAAGATCTCGGAACAGAACCAGCCCTTGCAGCCAGTGATGACTTGCTCCGCAGGAACTGACCGTGGTGCTGATGGTCACGATGTCAGCCTGCACGTTCTTGTCAGATATGCATGTGAGCAACTGCAGCGCCTGCCGCCATGTCTTCCCAGCAGCAGTTATTGTGCCGTTGAAAACGATTATGCTCTCTCGCATGCTATGAAATCGAGCCTCTGACAGCAATTTCCAACCATGATGCCATGCTGCGCTCCGTCCGCATGCATTGGCAATGGCTCCATGTACAACCGTATCTGTCTCAAGCCGCATTTTCGGCAATTGCCAGAATGCCTCCAAAGCCGTCCTCCACAGCTGCCGTCGCCCATGGTAGCTAATTGCTTTGCTGTATGACTCCAGGGTACTAGTTTCCCGAAGCTTGAAGAAGCTATTCGCTTCCGGCATCTCGCCAACAATCGCGTCCGCAAGGCGGACATTGGCCCACACCGCCGACGTCGTCGCCGCCAGTCATGCAAGAACAATCACTTGGGGGAGCCTGCCTCTTGTCCCAGATGTAAGCCAAAGGCTGTCTCTTGGCAGCGTGGCAATGTCAAGCTCGCACGGCATTAAACTCCGCACTCTCTCTGCGGATCTGTTTATCCCCCAGATGTCGGGGAGGCTTCCTGGCGACTACATGGAAGGCTAAATCCTGAGCCAAGACATCATGGATGCATCAAGCGAAGCATGAGCAGTTCCAGAGGGGCAAGTCGTGACGCGAAGACAAACTCTAGATGCCGTGAAACTTCATCCAGACTGTGCAGGTGTAAGCGCCCTTTCTTTCCGATTGGGCTATGTGCAGTCGGCCACACAGAAAAGAGTTCTTTCATGCGCGGCCTGGCTTTTAAAGAATGTAGAATCGTTGAGACTGTCAGGGCCGTCAGGTTCGAGACCCTGTGCTCATGCACTATGACGTGGGACAAGCTAGGAATACAGAAGGACCACGGCAAAGCCAGCTGCTGCGTGGTGAAACCGACACCCGTCAGAACCTTGAGCTGCTGGTGGTGTCAGAAATGGCAATGGACAAAAGTTTGTGCTGGCGCGGCCTGGCCCGATGATGTGGCACCCTGCCGCCTGGTTAGCTCTCGAATTGCCGACGCCAAGTTGATCATGTCGGATTGTGATTCAGTGACACGGCGCCAATTGTCCTGTGTCACCTCCAACGAAAAGCGATTGCCGACTGCGACGCGCAGCTTGGCTCTTGTTAAGCACGTTTGGAAGATGTAGCTGTTCTGCACCTAAGACGGCTGTGTCTCACAACGTCTACGAAGCTCTGAACGAGTCGAGCACTGAGCTCCGAGCGGTGAGGACAAAGGCCGAGAAATCGCTCAGGTCGACTGCGAACGTCATGAACTTCTTGGGCGCTGCTCCCTTGGCTGCCTGGATGAGATCTACCAAGACTTCGAGGAACGTCCTGATGGTGACAAACGGGTTTGCTTTGGCGTTCTCCAAGCAAAGTGGGAGGAACTCGAAGACCAGAGCCTTTCGGGTGAGTCCATCTGCAAGGAAATGCTTGGTGAGTGCCAAGCGATCATTGCTTCCAAGGCCATTCCATGCGCTGTCGAGATCTTCGATGTCTTTCGGAGTCCGTGCACGGACTAGGCATGCAAGTCGGATTAAGGCGAGGTCTGCTGGTTTTTCGGGAGTAATTCCAAGCTGCACACCCCTGTAATGTATGTATGTCCAATACAAAGGCGTGGCAGGCGCCTCATGAGCTCGCTTTAGTATAGAGAGTCCCAAAATCGTCGACTTTGCATTATGGACCGTCATGAACTTGGATCCATGACCGCCAGCCAAGCCACTCATGAAACCCAGCAGGAACAGTATGTAGAATTTCAACAGGTCCTCCCCCTGTCGTGCCTGCATGTACCGCTGGAGCCGATCCAGGTTTTCAGGCACGTTCTCTCCTTGGATCATCTGAGCAAAGTTGAAGAACTCCTGCAATTCAAGGACATTGTTTGCCATCTGCAGCATCTGCATGGACATACTGTCAATGGACGGCATGCAGTTGGGATAGTGGTTCAATATATATCGCACTGCATGCTCGGGTCGCTGATAGTTGGTCGGCAGCTGCCGAGTAAGAGCTTTATACTTGCCGATTCCTCGAACAGCAAGGAGGAAGATCACACCCAAAAGTTGCTCTGCATCCGGATTTGCCCATGTCAACAGGGTCTGAAGGAGCTCCCATTGCGATTCCTCCAAGCGGTTCTTGGGATCTTGAGGTGCTGTATACCTGAGCTTCAGTCTTTCTCAAGTCCACATGGGTGGTTGTCAAAAGTATGGTCCCTGTTTGGGCACCCTATATGTTAGGTGCCGTATTATAATAGGGACCCAAAAAGGGAGCCTAATTTTGACAACCACCCGCGTCGTTTCAGCACTTTCACCAGAGCACACAAACTGTCAAGCGAATCAGGCCACGTCATTACCCATAAACCAGCTCAGACAGGCTTCACCATGCTTCACTGCATTGCATTCACTTGCTTGTGCACAGGTTGCGGTGGTGTGAGGGGGCCGGAAGGGCGCAATTGCATGCCGTGGCTATCTCGTATACACGCGATGAAGACGGAACCCTAAGCATCCAAGGTTAAGCACGTCTTCTCAGCCTGAGAAGGCTACTTCCACCTGTTGTTGGTCCGATACATGGGGCAGACGTT
Organism: Symbiodinium sp. CCMP2592; assembly: GCA_905221615.1. Classification (NCBI taxonomy): domain Eukaryota; class Dinophyceae; order Suessiales; family Symbiodiniaceae; genus Symbiodinium; species Symbiodinium sp. CCMP2592. The sequence continues at coordinate 14,622 of CAJNDT010000791.1, forward strand.
GTAGCGGCAGTGGCGTCTCTTGCAGTAGTGCAAGATCTGATCTGGCACTAGCTCCTATTTCTGTAGCAATTTCTGTTGGACCGCGCCCTGCGCATCAACTTTCGTCTCGGGTGCTGCGAAGATCTCTAGCCTTCCCTGCTTCGCTTACCCGGTGCACGCAAACACGGATGCCCCTGTGCGGGACGTGTGCTCTGGGCCTTGTCAAGCCAATATGACATGGCAGATGACTGAACACGTGGAGAGCACTCAAAACTCGGCAGGAGTGATTGTGCAATAGAAGCAACGCAAGATGATGGTGGGCCACATATGCCTTGCCCCAGACAGGCCGCTTCAGTACTCGCCGGAGCAGCAGAAAGCAACACAATCAGAAGCACTGTCTCAATGCGGACGCACGGAACACGCAGCGCAAAAGCCCCATAATTTGTCAAACTGCAGCTTCCCAAAAGACCTTTCGGGCCAACATTCAATACGGGCCTGCCAAATCCATGTTTGTTCAGTTGTGCACCATCTGGCATTTGCAATGTTTTGTTGACCAGAAGCTTCAGAAACTCACCGCCAACGGTGTCCAAGCCCGAACCCGGCGCAGCCCTTTCCGTGAGGGAAAGCTGCACATTCCGGATTCCACGAATAGTTCGCAGCTGTGTTCAGGCCAGGCCACCGTTTTAGCCAACATCAGGTTTCGTCTTCTTCGATGTGTGATAAGAAGCCCGCTCATGAAACCTAATGTTATGAATCCTGCGAGCTTCCCAACACCCGATGAACCTGCAATCTGACTCAACCTATGCAAGCTGCGACTCGAAGTCCCCACGAACCAAAGCAACGAGGCTGATGATAGCCGACTCAGCGCGCTCTTGCTCGGAGTTGGCCTGGACGTTTGCAAATCCTCGGCTGATGAAGGCCCAGCTCTTGTCAGTTCAGGGCTTGTTTTTTTTGACACTCACACTCGGACTAGCCTGGCAAGGTCTGCAGCAATAGGGACGTCGAGTTCGTTTACTGCAAGGATCTGCAAGGGCTTGTTCAGGGTTTTGGGCTTGCTGTCTTGAGGGTTTCTGACTTTCACGGTCAGTCTATTCTCCCTTCTTTAAGAACAAGGGCAAAAGGTAGAGAAGATGAATGTTCATGAATAGACCAGGATCTAGCATGTAAGCCGTCGTCTGGGTCCAGCTCCACAAAAGACCTGCGCAACAGACTTACAGCGCGGAACACAAAATTCTTGTGGTATCTTGAAAGAGGTGAGTATACTGACAGTAGCTACACCTACTTCTGCTACATTCTGCTACCACCACTGCCACTACCACTGACAGCACTACCACTAGTTACTAGCACCACTACTGCCACTACGACTACCACCACTGCCATTACCACCACCACGACCACTGCCACTGGCCACTACCACTACCACAACGATTACGACGACTACTACTGCTATTACTACTACTGCTACTACTACTCCTACTCCTACTCCTTCTACTCCTACTACAGTTACTACACTACTGCTGCTGCTACTGCTACTACAACTACTAGTGCTACTGCTACTGCCACGACTAGTGCGACTTCTGCGGCGACTGCTACGACGCCTAGGACGACTACGACGACGACTACGACCACTCCTCTTACGACTACTTCCTTATCACTGCTGATGCACTACTAATACTCCCCCTGCTACGACTACAAACGGCCTGTCTGTTCTGTACCAGCAAACAACGGACAAACAGTGGCCTCTGTAGCTTCGCAAGCACCCCGTCGATGGGCTCCTGATAAGCGATTGAAAGGGGCCATGCTTCCACTTGGACTCCTGGCCCTGAACTGGTACGTTCAAGAGTCGGAACCTGCTAAACTTGTGCCGTTATACGCCGCCAGTACTACACAAACTTGGCTATCCCTGCTATGGCGATTGTTGTAGGACTCTTCTTAGTCCACGCTTCTGCTATGCCATGCTCAGTGTTGCTACAAGCTGAAGATGCTTGGATGCTCTGCGCCCTCTGCGTCCCTGGGTGCCTCGTGGAAGAGAATGTGATTCACAAGAGCTGCCGGGCCCATGGAAGGCGACGGGCCGATGATGTCCATGGACTCATCTTTCAAGGTTCGGGCGCTCGACAACTTCATCTCCAAGCCTTCCTGGAGGTAGGACAAATCCAGGTTCCTTAAGACCTTGCGGCTATCCACGTAGAGCTCGAGGTAGAAGGAGTTGGCGTGGCAGGCGTGCTCTGCACAAGTGCCCTCTTGCTCGAGGATTTCTTCTACGTAGCCCGCGTCTTCCACCGAGTTGTGTTTGGCCACGAACTCCAGGGCATATTCTACAAACATTGTTGCGCACATAGGTGAATTTGTCAGGATCGTGCAAAGGCTTTTGCTTGAAAGGGCATACACATCTGCGAATGAAATGGTCTGCAAGCTGTATCCGTGCATGGCAGCTTCCACATAGAGGGCAACTTCCGCAAAATACCGAAACTCGTCGGCAAAGACGTACGGAGAAGCGTTGTTGTTGGAGATGTTCACTGCGAATTTGCCAGTACAAGTCAAGTACATATTCTCGGCAAACGCGCCTGCAGAGAACACGGACTCCGCTTCACAAAAGAACATCCTCTCCAAGTCGCGGCAAATCTCCTTGAAGACCTCGGGAAAGACCTGGGCCGCCAAGTCAAACACAGGATGCTGTTGGAGCTGGCCACCGAGCTGCAAAAAGGCGAGCTCCTTCTCAAGCCTTGGAGATACTAAGCTGTTGTCGAAATTGAGTTGAGAATGCCAGCCAAGCTTGTAATCTGCATAGCTCATGACACGCATCGTCATCCCGGTGGGCACACCCTTGGTCTGAAGGTAAATTCTGAGTTGACGCCGCCTTCGACTGTTTTCACTGCTCACCTGCCTGATCTCGTTGAGTGTCCCAGTCACAATGGATAAGGCCGAGCCAATGACAAGCACGACGGTGATGAAAAGCAACACGCATGCGTAGTGCTCCATGGTACTGTCCGGCTCAAGCACTGGAGGATTGGGCATCAACAGGATCCAGGCCACTGCGTGCACATACTGATCTGCAGGTGGCAGATTCCTCAAACACGCAAGAGACGGTAACCTTCTGGTAATGACTACCAGGGACTGTTATTAATAATGAGGATGCTATGTGGCTCGATTGGTTCCCAGATCCGGGGGACCAAAGCTCGGGGTTTCCAGAATGGGAGCTTCGAATCCTTGAAGCGATTGTCCCTCACTTCCGAAACCTATCTTTGCTTTGCTTGGGGCTTGAGGCGGGAGAAGTCCTCCCGCAACCTATCTTTCTTTCGCCAGGTTTATGGTGTAGAGGTTTCCCTCTACACCGTGCGCATCAGCGCCCCCGACTGTTGGGGGGTGAGCAAGTTGCAAACTCATGCCCTCGGCACTGGGTGCTTTCGTGAAGCGCAACTTCCCTCAGCGACTGCAATTCGGTAAGACAAATTAGGACAAAATCAGACAAAGTAAGACAAACTAAGACAAAATAGGGACAAACTATTGAGGACTATCTCTCTCTCTCTCTGTCTCTGTCTCTCCCCCGTCGTTGCATCCAGAGGGTCTCTCCCGAAACCTATGAAAGCTAACAATAAAAGCAACAACCAAAAACATCACAGTCATAATCAAGATCACAACCAAAATACTAATACTAAAAAGATAACCATTATAAGAATACTAAGAATAGTCACAATAACACCCGTGGTAGACCATTGGCTGCCAGGATTCTCGATCCCTGCGAGGTCAAGCCAGCTTCTCTCGGAGCTGTTTGACACAGATTGACCTGGGAGTTTCCGAAAATTGAGGGTAGCTTTTTATGGAGTCCTTATAACAAGGATCCTCGTAGTCAGCGTGCTATATTAATAGGGTCCCCTATTTTCGGAAACTCCCACCTAGAGCATACCAGAAGCAGGCCAGAATGTGGGCCACGGCTGCGATCGACACCACAACCTTGCCCACCGTCAAAGTCAAAATCAGAGAGTAATTCCCCGTGGCGATAACCAGGTTCTCAAGAATCACACTGATTTTCCCGATTTTAAGAATGCGCAGAACTCTGAGCATCTGTAGCATCCGCAAAACTTGAGACAGACTGTCATCCTGCTCCGACGTAATGCATGCAGCGATATCCAGCACCACCATTGTGATGTCGAACGCAAACCACGTTGAAAGGTATCGCTGTGCGATCTCTGATCTCTTGAGGCGCAAGTGGCCCTTTCTGTAAAACCCTGTGTTAAAATCCAAGATGATATCAAGGGGCCATAAGACAAGGGTAGATGCAGAGAAGACCTGCAGAAAAGCTGCCATTGAACCTGCGTTCTCAGCATGGCCAGGCGAAAAAGTCACGCCCCAGGCAGTGCAAAGCGGAAGAATACATATTTCAAACCCAATCACGAAACTAATGGCAGTGTCCCATGCGAGACGGAATTTGTCATCCGGCAGCAGGACCCTACAGTACGCTGGATCATTGATGTCGGCGCTGAATGTGCGAGATCTGGTGGCTGTTTTGGGGATGTCTCTGCTCGATGCCCATCGGCCCTTACCGATGGCCTCCACAGCTTCTTCAGCCTTCATAGACAGCTCCATTAAGTGGGAGTTCAAGCGCAAGTGTGAATGGCCTCTGCTATCACGTTCTAGCTGTGAGGTTGCCGACCGCTGTAACGACAAGGCTGCCGCAGACAAGTTGTGGGCTTCTCCCTCCCCCATGTCGGGACCATCATTCATGACCCAGGTCTCTTCCTTCAGCACCATGGACTGCTGGCCCGTGAAGGCCTCCAAGCCATCTTCCGACTTTGTCCTGCTTCTATCTTCCAGGTCCTCCACGGCTTCCCGCAGCTGCTTCACCTGCTCCTGGATCCCTGCAAAGGCACCCTGCAACGCATCGTCCAACTCACGGATTCGATGAGTCACGGAGGTCCTCGGATCCCCGATTGCAACGGCAGGAACCAAGCTAACAGAAGCTAACATAAAAGCACCGCCGACTGACCACAAACTTGCCGAATTCAGAACAGTCTCTGCATGCCGACTTTGATGTGATTTTTCAACAACCGTGGATGATAGGTAGCTCCCTAGCTACTGCCCGACTAGGAGAATGAAGTTGCTGCAATGGCTGCAATGCGTTACTGCACACGAACACAACCAAGCCGAGCAAATGCCGACCACGCGCGCTTCTGAGCCTTCGCAGCTTCCGGGCTCGGGCGGTCAGAGTCAACCTTTGCATGACTTGAGCACTTGGAGGTTCATGGTTAGTTATAAGTAGGTTATAACTATAGTTACCCAACTTAGTACCCCACTTATAACTACCCATGAACCTCCAATCAGACCGCAGTAAACTATCCGACATGACTGCAGACATCTGACGCTCTAGGACTCTAGGCAGCAGTTGTTATTTGGCACACACCATCCCATCGCGTCTGCGATGGTCTCCCAAAAGACAAAGTGTCTGGTGCGAGACAGTCTCCGCCAAAAGCGGCAGCTTGCGCCATTGGCATGCCATGAAACACGCTGACATGACATGCTCATATGGAGCAGCTGCAAACTCTACAGACGCAAGCCGGATCTGCGACAGAAAAAACCATGCAAGCCGCCACTGACTCTTGAAGCCTGCCAAGATAGCCTCGTAGGACATGGAGTTGGGCTGTACAGAATTCTGAATTCGGGACCACAGGGCCAACGCATGATGCCATTGAAGTGATTTGCTGTATGCCTTCCAAGCAGAATTGTAGGTGATGAGCGTAGCCTTGAGAGATGTATGATCGACTTCGTGGAGAAGGTGCGTTGCTTTTCTCCATTGCGCGCTCTTCGCGCAAGCGCTCAAACTTGTGTTGTATGTGATGCGGTCTGGCAACAGTCTGATGTGATGGAACGTTTGGAGACATTGGAATGCTGCCAGCCACAGCACCGCCCTGTCACATGCGCTTAAGACGGCATTCAAAGTGACCGCATTGGGCTGAAGCCGCTCAGCAGCTATCTGGCTTGTGAGAACAGCAGCATCAGCCCACTGAATAGCACGTGCACAAGCGGTGACTGCCGCGCTGTGCGCAATGGTATCTCCAAGCATGCTATGTCCAGTGGGCCATCGGAGCAAGTGCGAAGCAAACTCCCAGGCCCCTTCCCTCTCACAGGCACTGATCGCTGCATTCTGGGCGATGATGCTACCTCCTGGCCTCGTTCCAAGGTAGATGAGACTCAAAAGCATGCTGAGAGCATCATGCCACCTCTGAGAAATGATAAGGGCAGTGAGGGGCCTTTCCTGCTTGTCGGGCAAAGCCAGGGCCAAGGCCCGCTGCCACTCGGACTCCCTCGATTCTGTTGCTGCAGTCACTGCCATGCTTGCGGTCAGGGTGATCACATCCGGGTGTAAGCCTCTTACCTGAAGCTCCTTGACTTGCATGAAGGCACATGGCCAAGCCGAGGACTTGGCTGTCATGTCGACGCATGAGTTGTGTGATGCAATGCTGCATCGCACACTCGAGAGTGGCATCTCAGCCAAAAGCAGTAAAGCGGCCGGCCAAGAACCACACGAGCTGATCTGTGAGTTGCACATGAGAGTGTCAGCAGGGATGCCAGATCCGCCCAGAAGTTGCAGAAAGACGACGGCCCTTTCCCAGGCCAATACAGCCGAGCATCCCCTGGTGCAGCTACTGAAGGCAATGACATCTGGTTCCAAGTTCCGCAGCTGGAAACCATGAAGAACGAAGATGGACCTTCGCCAAAGCATGCATGCCCTGTGCACACAGCTCATGATATTGCCCAAAACTGTGTTCATTTCGAGGCCAGCTTGAAAGCTCCAATCTTGTACACCTAGAGCTCGCCTCCACTGCCTGTCCTTCTCGCATGCATTCAAAACCGCACCTATTGCGAGGACACTAACCTGTACAGAGTTCTTTGGCATATGTGACAGACTTCGCCAAGCTTGTTCCCACAGGGACACCTCGGCGTAGTTGCAAATCGACGTGGTGCATGTCACAGAATCGTAGCTGAGGTCTTGTTGACGAAGCTCTTCCAATTTCATGATTGCCAAACCCCAGATGTGCTGGTTGACACAGGCTTGCATGGTGGCATTGAACGTGACTGTGTTTAGCCGAGTCGAGCTTCTATAGAAGGCTCGGAGGATGTCCAGAGTCCTGTCCCATGTGGTCGCACGGCCGCAGGAGCTAATGCAGGAATTGTACGACACAGCGTCCGGAGATATTCGTGCAGAACACATCACACGAATCACCGCCAGAGCATTTCTCCAGCTTCTTCTTCCTTGGAGACTGATGGCCTGGTTGTATGTAAGTACCTGCTCCCGTCTCGCAGTTGCATGGGCCATGGTCCAACATTCACCGTTTGCACAGCCAAGGGGCCGAAAAGCCACCATCAGCCGGTTCACTTGAGCCCTAAAGGGAACTCCAGAAAGTTGGAATATGGTTTCAGGGTAGGATACCTTATAATTTACCATAAAGGGTTTAGGATAATCATATTCCAACTTTCTGGCTTTTACTTTAGCCTCTGTGCACAGGAAAGCGCAAGCCGCAAGATCGTAGTTGCAGAAGCCGCTCAAGCAGTGCGACAAGCCCACAAACAGCCCTTGCAAATTTTTGTCCCGTATCATCATCTGTTGAACAGGAGAGCGCCTTTGACATTTAATCCACAACAAAATAGACAACGATGTCTATGCATGATGGCAGCTGATATCATTGACACCTGCATTTGAGCGCTCCCGCTATGCACAGCCGGCAAAGTTTCAGCACGAGGTACGATTCCGGTATTGCCGTTCCGTGGCTTTGCCGCAGCGACCGGATCTTCTTCGAGTCTTCAAAACTCGACTGCGGGTTTCGGCCTAGGTGTGTCTTTGACCTCGCTTAGGCAACTCGCATCTGAGAAAAAGAAGCATGTTTTGCGGCCCCGCAAATCGCAACAGTTGTCCTGCTAATAGCATTCGCTTCATGTCTAGAAGTGTCGCCCAGCAACTTGCGGCACAGCTACCAACCACCTCAAAAATGGCATTGAACCAAGACTTGCTGCTGAGTTGGGTTATTCGTGTCCTCCATCTGTCTCGACTTGTACACGAGCTCGCGCACGGAGCCGGCGAGCAGCACAATGTCCGAAGGAGGCTCGGTAACTCTCCGCCAGTTCTCCTGCGAGACGTCCACACAGAACCTTTCCTCCCTGAGGCTCAAGGTGGCTCGAGCCAGGCATGTTTGAAAAACGTAGCTGTTTTGCACCATCAAGATGAAGGCCGCGAGGTCTGCAAGGTCCACAGTGACTATTTGATGGCCTTTCGGAGCGGCCGACCGAACCGCCTGAAGTAGTTCGACCAACACCTGCAGGAGCGTTCGAACTGTGACAAAAGGATTGGACCGAGCTCGCTCCAAGCAAAGCGGAAGGAACTCACAAACGATTGCCGGGGTCGTTATGCCATCGGCAAGGAAGTGCTTCGTGAGCTCTGCTCGTTCCTGCGCGGTGAGATGGTCCCAAGCATCTTGGAGCCGTTCCAAGTCGTCCGCCGTCTGAGCCCGGCAGTTGCAAGCTAAGCGCAGCAATGCCAAGTCTGATGGCTGCTCCGCACGTCTGCTCAGTTCAAGCCCCCTGTGGTGGATGTACGTCCAGTACAAGGGCGCTGGGTCCTGCTCTAAAACGTGCTTCAGCATGGCCAATCCCAAAATTGTGGTTTTGGCATTTCGCCGGGTCATAAAACAGGACCCTTGACCACCAGCTAGCCCACTCATGAACCCGAGGAGGTAGAGGATGTAGAACTTCAGTAGCTCTTCGCCTCCACGCGGTTGGATGGTGTCCTTGAGGTCCCTGAGATTGGCTGGCACATTCTCACCCTGGAGCATCTGGGCAAAATTGAAGATACCTTGCATCTTCAACAAGTTCCTCACGAGATGCTGGACATCGCTGCCCAAGCTGGCAGAAGACGGAACCGCCAACGGAAACGACTCGAGCATGTACTTCATGGCCTTCTCCGGGCGCTGATGGCCTTGTGGAAGCTGCCGAGTTAGTGACCTGGGACTTTCCGACAATGCTAGTATAGTACCCTAAATAGTAGGATCATCATTATAAGGACCCCGAGATAAGGTACCCCTAATTTTCGGAAACTCCCACCTGTACTTGCTCACGCCCTTGACTGCAAGAAGGAAGATGACCGCAAGCAGCTTTTGGTCAGTGGCATCCGTCCAGTCAAAGAGGTCCCGCAAGTTTTGCCACTGAGTGTTGGTTAGGCGGTTTTGTGGTGGCTGCACCGCCGTGTACCTGAGCTGAGGACCAGGGTAAAGTCGTGCGTATTACGGTAAATGTCGCATACAACTCTTGGAGGAAGTCGGCTTGGAAACGTACGAGTTATAAAAGGCACAAGTTCTGAAATCTACTAGGTGGCATGTTGTAGTCGTCCCGGACAATGGCCACAAGGCTGAGAATGGCAGATTCCGCTCTTTCCTGCTCCTTGGCATCAGAGAATCTGGCGTGCAACCCGGAATCTGGATCAAGCTCGACAAAAGCCTCGCGCAAGCTTGCGAGCGTATCCTCAGCAGGCTCTGTGCTATATACCACTGAGGTAACGAAGTCCATGGGAGTCAAGTACCCTCCAAACTGTTCGCCAGCGCCGCGGAGCTGCGCTGCTGGCTGAAAGGTTTGAGTTTGAGAATCATCCAAGTCCTGCTGCTGACCAGAGAGAATGTGGCCCATGGTAATTGATTTCACTACGGGACTCTGCAGATCTGATAGGTCCAGTGTGTCCAAGACCAAGCGACTGTCCACATTCACCTCGAGATAGAAGGAGTTGCATGCACAAGCAGCTTTCGCGCACGACTGCTCTTGCTCGATCATGTCCCAGACGCATACCTGAGAAGTCGCTGAGGCAGACGAAAACCGGACAATGTAGTCATTGGCATACTCCACGACCATTGTTGTGCACATGGGTGAGGCCCCAAGTATTCGAGCGAAATCTGAAGCTGTAAGCGAGAAGACTTCGGAAAAGGACTGAGTGTGCAAAGTGTAGCCGTGCATCACAGCCTCCACATACAAGGAGATCTCGGCAAAGCACTGGCAGTCATCTTCGAAGAAGACCTGATCATGCGAAACAAACACCTCAGCCGTCAGCTTGAACGTGCCGTGGTTGCTGACGTACATCTTCTCGGCGAGCGAGCCCTCGCTGAAGACGGCCTCACCCTCGCAGTAGAAATGCTTGTTCAATGCGCGGCAGCACTCGGCAAAAACAGTGGGATACGATGACGAAATAAAGGAAAACAAGGGGTGTGCATTCAGAACTGAACCGAACTGAGATGTGGCCAATTCCGCCTCAAGCATCGGCGAGATCAAGCTGGGATCATAACCAACCGGCGAATGGCGGGTCATCTTGTAGTCAGCGTAGCTCATGACTCTCATCAAGAGCTCGGTGGGCACCTTCCGGTTCTGCAAGAAGATGCGCAACTCGCGGCGCTTCCTGCTCCGCTCGCTATTCACCTGGCGGATCTCGTTCAAGGTGCCGGTAAGGATCGACAAAGCTGAACCAATGACCAGCACTGTTATGACGAAGAGGGTCAGCACCTAGGGCGAGGAAAAGGGAATGACGGCTGGAGGGACAGCAAGCAAAACAGAGCTGACGAAAGCTGGCGAGGGGGGCTGGCTTCATCCTCACCATGCAACCACAACCGCATCAGCAACAGAGGGTGGGGGTTGCTCGATATATGCATATATATATATAATTAAATATAAACAAATAAATAAATAAATAAAAATATATATATATATATATATTATATATATATATATATATATATATATAATACATATAGTTGCGGCCCGGCGCCACCCCCAAGCCCTTTTGTGGAGGGGCTCGGGCCTTGAGCTTGGAATGCTTGGGTGGCGTTGGTTTAAGCCTAGCCTTCTTCCGATGTGGTGGTTTCCGAAATAGGGACCCCCCCCAAAAAAATAGGGTTGAGGGTTTAGTGGTTTTGGAAAATAGGGAACCCCCCTTCCAAAAAAAATAGTAGGATCCTTATTGTAAGGGCCCCAAAATAAGGTATCCCAATTTTTGGAAACTCCCATTTGTGTGAACAGCCCCCCCCCCCCCCCTCCACCCCGCCAGCTTGTGTGGAACGGCTGGGGTCTCGAGCTTCGGAGTTTTGTCCCCCTCGCCCTGGCTCCGGTCTCTGTGGAACCGGGCACGGCACACATGCGCCGAAAGCTCCAAACCGGTGAATTTGGGGGGAATACACCATTTGGGGGGGGGAAAGGGGGGAGCGCACAACCATGTGAGGAATTGGGGTCTGGCCGGCATCCAGGCCCCCACTGCTAATGCGGATAGAAACGCAAGCCTCGCCACGCTTGACTTCGTGATATGACAGGCCATAGCCAGCTCAGACTCACCTATGCAGCAGGCTCGTGTTCCCCACGGGAGCTAGGCAAGCATGAAATCGAACGGAGCGATAAAGAACGACTGGTAAATGACACGAGGAGACTAAATGTGCAGTGGTTCTGTAGACCGGCCTCCGCGCACGAAAGACTGTAAGACACCTTCCCGGTCTTGCCCGCTCATGTTTCTCAGCCATTTCGCAGCCCTCTCCTGCCGCAAACTCCCCAAATGGCAAAAACCGGACCACATGCTATCCCTCACACAGAAGACCGGGACATTGCAGGAACCCTTGTGTGCAAGCCTCGCGCTCGGCAGTATTCTGTCGACCTCGAGACGACCCCCGACACCCGTGTCGGCTGTGCTGTCTTGGTTGCGGGCGTATCCGGTGGAGCTAACAACCGAAACGCTGATTCCTGAAGCAAGATAGTGCCAGTGTCCGCATGTGAGCCTTCCCGTGCTGCAGCCTGAGGCTCGAGCTGCCAGCTGCTCAATGCCACTGAGGGGATCGAGAGGCGCAGGGGCAGGCGGTAGTAGGATCCATGTTAGTGAATGTATATACTGGATTTGAAAACCTTGGTTGTCGGTTTAGGGTTTAGGGCCTTGAAAAGTATTTATGAATAGGTACCCCTAATAGGAACCATAAGTGTATATACTGGAATTGAAAAACCTGGTTCATTGTTGGGATAGGACTAAACATGTACATGTTTATTCCTTATATTGGGTTCAAGTATGACAAAGTATATGCTGGATTTGAAAACCTGCCTCTTTGAAACTTATTTACTGCTATGGTTCTCTACAAGATAGTAGGGGAAATTAAAAAGATCCCAAAGGACAACCCAGTAACTTGCATCTTGGATTCGAGCAAGTTGTAGCCAGCTGGGCGGGCCCGTATCGAATGAAGATACGGTGTCGCCTAATGCAAACCACACGCATGCCAGAATGTGTGCGACGGCCCCGATGGCTACGAGCATCTTCCCGACTGTGAAGGCCAAGATCATCCACTGCCGTCCCATCGAGATAACAAGATTCTCCAGCAGCACATTAATCTTGCCGGCTTTGAGAATCCTGAGGATCCGAATCGTTCGCAGTATTCGCAAATACCGGGCGGACCGCAATGGCTGCAAAATGTCTGAAGGCGCATCCTCTGTCGCCTGCCCAGACCGTCGGCAATGCCTAGAGCCTAGAACTGCAGATGCTAAACCGCTATGGCAACGGGGCGCACTACTTCGGAACATAGGCCTTATACACCCAAGTGTCCCTTTGACAGATGCCTGCCCCAGGAAACCTGCAGCAAAGTCCAGCAAGACGACGCAAATATCAAACCCCAGCCACGTATACGCATAGCGCTTCGCAATTTCCCAGCGCCGGGTCTCGATGAAGCCGCGAACGTAGAAGGCGGTGTTGAAGTTCACTATGATATCGCACGGCCAAAATATCAAGGAAAGAATGGCAAACATCTGCAGTACTCGGCTGGAAGCGCTGTCCGATGCAGGCATCGGGGTGATCTCCCACTCGCTCCACGCCATGGTCATTGGAAGCAGGAAAGCATCCAGCATAATCAGGAGCACACCGGACAAATCCCACACCAAGCGGAATTTCGAATTAGGAGGGATCACCTGCAGAATAGATTCGCATCTTTCCAGCTCCGTGGTGGGCCCGCCGGATGCATACGAGTTGGATGCGTTGACTGCGTAAATGCCAGTGCTATTTCGCGACTTCTTTAGCACATGCACTGACTCTGCAGCTCGCATTGACAGCTCCATCAAGTGAGAGTTCAGTCGCATGTGCGAGTTCGCGCTGGTGCCCAGCATCTCGGCAGAAAGGTGCAATGCATCAGCCGAAAGCTCTGAAAGGGCGCCAGGTCCTTCATAAGGAATGGACATGACATCGTCCTTCAGTAGCCAATCGCCCAAAGCATCAACCTTTTCAAAAGCATCCTGACGGTGGTTTCTTGAATCAGGCTTCGTCGCAAGGGTGTCTGATCCAAAGTCTTCACGCAGGAGTTTGAGATGATTCTGGATGCGAGAAAAGGCATCTTCTAATTCGGTCTCCAGATGTTGCAGGCCTTGCACGAGGCCGGGTGAACCCATGGCTGGCATGCTGCGCCAAGTGTGGCCGTAACTACTCCTAATCCTAGTCTTCTTCATTATGTCATTGAGCATGTACATGTAGGATCCGGCCTAAAGCATCCCAGCGAGACAGATTTCAGGGGTCTTGTTCTGACCTCTACTTGCTCGTTTTGGCTTCCAGACGGACATCGGAAGCCCTTCTTACAACATACTGCATTACGCTTGTCGTCGCTGTGGAATCTCGAAGGAATTGCTATCTCATCCGTGTCCGCTCGGTGCTCGAGTACAAACCAACGGCACAGTACCAGTCGCACATGGGCGGATTTGCATAGCGGCAAAGCACCGCGGCAAATAACACAAGAGCGACACGAGGCACGGCTGGTTCGTGCGTAGCACAAACAGAGATCACATAGCTTACCACATATATACTTACCGATGCAATCGTCAATTCTATATTTGCTCTTATATAATATACAAATTCATATAAACAGATTGATAGATATCGGGCTGCAAACACGAGGTGCGCTCGCTCCAGGGGCTTTTGGCTGCTCCACGTCGTGAATTGCTAGGGTGAAACTGGTGAAGGCTTTCGCCTCTGAAAAATCATCAGCATGTCTATGTCTATGCGAGCAAAAGGGCATGGAGTAGAGCCGCTTTAGTCTTACCGAATCTACACTGCTATCATGCCAAGGTCAGGCACTGGCAATGCATGATTTCAGAAGTGGCAGTGCACCAGAACTTGCTGCTGTGCAGCACTCTTGGCATCTTCGCTTCTCCTTGACTTGTACACGAGCTCGCGGACGGAGCCTGCGAGCAACACAATGTCAGAAGGAGGCTCTGTGATCCTCCGCCAATTCTCCTGCGAGACGTCCACGTAGAACCTTTCCTCCCTGAGGCTCAGAGTGGCTCGAGCCAGGCATGTTTGAAAAACGTAGCTGTTTTGCACCATCAAGATGAAGGCCGCGAGGTCTGCAAGGTCCACAGTGACAATTTGATGGCCTTTGGGGGCAGCCGACCGAACGGCCTGAAGCAGTTCCACCAAAACCTGCAAGAGCGTTCGAACTGTGACAAAAGGATTGGACCGAGCTCGCTCCAAGCAAAGTGGAAGGAATTCACAAACGATTGCCGGGGTCGTTATGCCATCGGCAAGGAAGTGCTTCGTGAGCTCTACTTGTTCCTGCGCTGTGAGATGGTCCCAGGCATCCTGAAGCCGTGCCAAGTCGTCCACCGTCTGAGCCCGGCAGTTGCACGCTAAGCGCAGCAATGCTAAGTCTGATGGCTGCTCTGCACATCTGCTCAGTTCAAGTCCCCTGTGGTGGATGTACGTCCAGTACAAGGGCGCAGGGTCCTGCTCGAGGACGTGCTTCAGCATGGCCAAGCCAAGAAGCGTTGCCCTTGCATTGCTACGCGTCATGAACCGAGAACCCTTGCCACCAGCTAGGCCGCTCATGAACCCGAGGAGGTAGAGGACATAAAATTTCAGGAGCTCTTCACTCTGATAGGACTGAACGGCTGATTTCAGGTCCCCCAAGTTGGCTGGCACATTCTCACCCTGGAGCATCTGGGCAAAGTTGAAGATACCTTGCATGTCTAGCATTTTTGTCATCAGCTCCTGGGCATTGCTGCTCAGACTGGCTGCTGACGGAACCGCCAATGGATATGACTCGAGTATGTACTTCATGGCCTTCTCCGGGCGCTGATGGCCTTGTGGAAACTGCCGAGTTAGTGACCTGGGACTTTCCGACAATGCTAGTATAGTACCCTAAATAGTAGGATCATCATTATAAGGACCCCGAGATAAGGTACCCCTAATTCTCGGAAACTCCCACCTGTACTTGCTCACGCCCTTGACTGCGAGCAGGAAGATGACTGCAAGCAGCTTTTGGTCAGTGGCATCCGTCCAGTCAAAGAGCTCCCGCAAATTTTGCCACTGAGTGTTGGTCAGGCGGTTTTGCTGATTCTGCGCGGCCGTGTACCTAGACTGAAGACAGACAAGCCTCGACCAAACACGACCCTTACAAGCACGAGTTGACCACCACCATGAGGGTAAGCACACCCGAAACATATCCAAATCTACCAGGCGACATGTCGTAGTCGTTCCGCGCGAGGGCAACTAGGGAGAGAATGGCAGATTCCGCTCTTTCCTGCTCCTTGGCATCGGAAAACCTGGCGTGCAGCCCGTGCTCGAGATCCAGCTCCAGGAAGGCCTCCCGCAGGCTCGCGACTGTGTTGTCTGCTGTACCCTGGCCGGGAACAACGGAAGTTACGAAGTCCAAGGGGGTTAATGTAGCCTCCGCTCCCTTGACGCTGAGCCATGCTGCAGTGTGGGGGGTCTCAGCGCCGTCGACTGGATTCTGGGGAGATGCAAGGTCCAAAGTCTCCAGCACCTGCCGATTGTCCACATGCTCCTCAAGGTAGAACGAGTTGTTTGTGCAAGCCATTTGTGCACATTCTCGCTCCCACTCAGCCTTGTGCCATATGCCCCCTGGCTTTGTTGCCGGGGCCGCCGTGTAGCAGGAGATGTACTCATTGGCGTACTCTATCACCATGGTCGTGCACAGAGGCGAATTGACAAGAATCTTGGCAAAATCCGCTGCGGTCAGCGAGAAAACTTCGGAAAAGGAGTCCGTGTGCAAACTGCATCTGTGCACCGCCGCCTCCACATATAGGGAGATCTCCGCAAAGTAGTGACAATCGTCTTCGACGAGGGCATGGTCATGCGGATATGCCTCTGCCGTCAGTTTAAACGTGCCGTGGCTGCTGATGTACATCTTCTCGGCCAACGAGCCTATAGCTCATGGTTGGGTCCGTATTTAACAATACATGCTTATTCCGTATTGGGATTGGTTACCCATAAACATGTAAAAGGTTCCCCAACTATGACAAAGGAGCCCTCGCTGAAGACGGCCTCTCCTTCGCAGTAGAAATGCTTGTTTAAAACGCGGCAGCACTCGGCAAAGACCGCCGGATACGACGAGGAGATAAACTCAAACAGTGGATGGGCATTCAGAACGGAACCGAACTGAGATGTGGCCAATTCTGCCTCAAGCATCGGTGAGATCAAGCTGGGATCATAAGCGACAGGTGAGTGGCGTGTCATCCTGTAGTCTGCGTAGCTCATGACCCTCATCAGGAGCTCGGTGGACACGGCTCGCGTCTGCAGGAAAATGCGCAGCTCACGGCGCTTCTTGCTGCGCTCGCTATTCACCTGGCGGATCTCGTTCAAGGTGCCGGTAAGGATTGACAAAGCCGAACCAATGACCAAAACAGTTGTGACAAACAGGATGAGCACCTCGTCTGCCATTCTGCTGCAGCCATGACAGGACGAGTCAAAAAAGTTCATTGCGATGAGTGCGATGAATAGTTTGAACCCAGCAGTTGTGCACAGGCATCATTATCGCTCCCCCCATTGCAAATCCCCATATTCGCTGTATTGGATTTGCTCGGCAAGGCGACGTGTTGTGTCGGTCGCAGTACATGATGCAACTGTTTAACAACATCCGCCTTACCCCTATCGGACGTATCCCTGTCGCCATGGTAAGGCAGTCTGCTTTCTAAAAGACTCCCCATCACCATCTGACACCTTCAATCCGGCATACTGTAAGGGTCGGCTTTTATGAGTGGGTGGTGCCCCACCAAAACGTCCCGCACCCAGTATATCTCTATATATATGTGTGTGTGTGTGTGTGAGTGTATGTATGTATATATAAACGTCTACTCATTTAGTAAGCTATCTATGCATGTATGTCTTTCGCTGATTTAAGTGTTCTATCCAATCTGGGTCTGGTTGGAACACTCACGCACAACCAACCACCCAGGCACGCTGACATGCACGCGCGCCTTGGCAAGGTTGCAACTTTGAAGCTGGCATCAGAAAGAATAATATTCGATTTATGTTCAGAACGATGATGGACATAGAGATGGCAATCGTAAGAAATCGTGTGGGCCGTCCTTCGTATTCTAAACTCAGCTGTGAAACCCATGATGCAAGCAGGCCGTTGTGCAGTTGTGCATCTTCATAACGCAGTTTCGGGACTAGCAAAGGAGGTGTAGTGCGACAATTGCTGCCTTCATGTTCCTCGACCGGATAGGAAACCGGTGTTACGTTCGACAGGTCTCATCCTTGGGTATACACGTTGGACACCAAATGTCAACAACGAAATGCTTCAGGCGAATCAGCACAGCATTGGCTGCAACACGCTTGCCATGCCTCTCTCAAAAGCGTCGGCAGTGCCGACCCACCCAGATCTACGTCGACCCACACGCTGCTACGAAGCTGCAAGTAGACACTGGGCTTCAAGGAGCACATCCCGACGGAGTTGTCTGAGGACCCAGCGGCCAGATGCTCAATGCCACTGAAGGGATCCAGGGGAGGCGGTGAAGGCGGAAGTAGCATCCTGAGTTCTTTAGGGGTTTATGGTTCTCTATAAAATAGTAGAGGAGATTAAAAAAGATCCCAAAGGACAACCAAGCATCCAAATCAGCGAGTGAATGTACTGGATGTGAAAGGTTGCTCCTTGCTCTCGTGTGATTCCGGCAAATTCTAGCCAACTTCGATGTTGGCCGGCAGATTGCACAGTGTCACCCAGTGCGAACCAGATGCATGCTAGAATGTGCGCGACGGCCCCGATGGCTACCAGCATCTTCCCGACTGTGAAGGCCAAGATCATCCACTGCCGTCCCATCGAGATAACAAGATTCTCCAGCAGCACATTAATCTTGCCTGCTTTGAGAATCCTGAGGATCCGAATCGTTCGCAGTATTCGCAAATACCGGGCGGACCGCAACGGCTGCAAAAAGTCTGCAGGCGCATCCTCTGACGCCTGCCCAGACCGTGGACAATGCCTAGAATTGTAGCTGCTCAATCGCTACGACAATGGGGCCCACTACTTCGGAACACGTGCAAGAGTTCTAGGCCCTTTACACCCAAGTTTCCCTTTGACGGATGCCTGCCCCAGGAAACCCGCGGCAAAGTCCAGCAAGACGACGCAAATATCAAACCCCAGCCACGTGTACGCATAGCGCTTGGCAATTTCCCAGCGCCGGGTCTCGATGAAGCCGCGAACATAGAAGGCGGTGTTGAAGTTCACTATGATATCACATGGCCAAAACGCTAAGGATATAATGGCAAATATCTGCAGTACTCGGCTGGAAAAGCTGAAGGAAGAAGGCATTGGGGTTACTTCCCACTCGCTCCAAGCCATAGTCATGGGAAGCAGGAATGCATCCAGTACAATCAGGAGTACGCCACAAAGATCCCACACCAAGCGGAATTTCGAATTGGGAGGGATCACTTGCAGAATAGATTCACATCTTTCCAGCTCTGTCAGCACTGTGTTAGCTCCACCTGATGCATACTGACTGACTGTCTGGGAGGGAGAGAGATATCCGGTCTTCATGCGTTCCTTCTTCAGCACATGCGCAGACTCAGCAGCTCGCATCGAAAGCTCCATCAAGTGAGAGTTCAGACGCATGTGTGAATGAGCGCTCGCTCCCAACATCTCGGCAGAAAGGAAGAGCGCGTCCCCACATAAAGAGCTTGGACCAGGCTCCTCATGGGGCATGGACATCACATCGTCTTTTAAGAGCCAATCTCCCAAAGAGTCGGGTACTTTCCATGAAGCTCGCCGCCCGGTGCCAGCTGAGAGCATGGAAGCTTCGACTGGAGAAGGAAGCCCAGGCCCATCCTGACGCAGAACTGTGAGATGCTTCTGGATCCGGGCAAAGGCATCGTTCAACTCATCCTCCAAGTTCTGAATTCCTTCTTCCCAGGATCTAGAAGCCATGGGAAGGGAGAGGTGAACAAAAACCCACGTCTTTCAGCTCTTCCCTTTGCTACGAGTATTTGTCGACATCTTCGAAGTGTTTAGTTAATTTCAAAGGTCGACACTGAGCATTGACAGTTATATGATTTGAAAATAGTCTTCATGTTGGCCAAACGAACTCAGTCCGCAGATGCAGCGATACCTTGAGCCAGTGCCAGAGACTCGTTTCACTGAGTGCACTGTGCCAGGTGGCCCGCTCTCGTTCGACGGCATGCGCTGCACTTGCTGTTGGCTGTTGGTACCAGCACAAGGGCTGCTATCCATGCTGTTCCCTTCTATTCGTCCTGGCTGCCGTACTTCTTTCTGCCTCTTGCTGGAGATTTGTGCTGCTACCAGGACGGATCGAGAGTGTGCGGATCGAGGAGCTTACAACTGCGAAATGCCTTAACAAAGTGCTGAGCATGGGCCATGTTTCGGGTGAGCAAAGTCTTTCAGCCGCTGCAAAGACAACTCGGTCAAGCTTGTCAGAAACGGGTGCAGTTGAAAGAGGCGAGCTCCGAGCTCTTCGCTCAAAACTGCAGCGCTCAAGGTTACAACATCGATTCGCAAGGCCTGGCTGCGAAATTTCTCAAACACTTGAAGTGCCTCAACCCACTTTTGGCAAGCTACACATGCCCATAACACAGCATTGCAAGTAATCACATTTGGCTGTATAAGTGCATCCTCCAGCCGTCCCAAAAGGGCCAGAGCGGGTCGCCAAGAGGCTCCTTTGGCACAGGCGCTGATGGCAGTGGACCACGTGATCACATCAGTTTGAAGACGAATGTTCTCCATGTCGGCAGCAATCACTAGAGCATGGGCCCATTTCCCACACTTCTCGCAGGCACTGATGGCAGCATTCATCGCGACCTTATCTGGCTTCAGACGCTGTTGAACCAACACCTCCAGCAGTTCCAATGCATAGTTCCACTGCTGAGCCTTTTCGCATGCGCTAATGGTGGCACTTAAGGCAACCGCGTTTGGCTTCAACTGACTCCGCGGAAGATCCATCAACAAGGCCAATGCCAGCTGCCATTGCTGCCCCTTCTCGCAGCTACTTATGGCAGCGCTGTGTGCGATAATGTCCGCCGGAAACGACTGAGCATAACTCTCAGACAGCAGCAAAAGTGCATGCTCCCAGTGGCCAGCGTTAGCACATGCGCTGATGGCACTATTTCTCGAGATGCTGTTGCCCTGAAGTCTTGCAGCAGAAAGCTCGAAGAAGAGCGTCAGAGCGAACTGCCACTGACTGCCTCTGCCACACGCACTAGTGGCCGCGTTATACGCTATGAGATCTGGCATCGGTCCTGATGACAGAAGCTCCTGAAACACCATCAGCGCAGCTGGCCACTGCGAGCACCCCTCACATGCAGTAACCAAGGTTCCAAAGGTGATGATGTCAGCTGGCAGGCGGCGCCATCGTTGGTTGCAAAGCAAGGCTAGGTTCTGCAGCCATTGCTCAGAAGTGTTCAGAACAGCAGCAACGGCATTGTACGTAATCGAACTGTTGAGCTGCTGAGCCTCGGAAGGTCCCAGGAGGCTGAAGGCCCGCTGCCACTGAGCGCCGGATTCGAAGCAGGAGATGCAAGCCACATACGTGAAAGCATCAGGCGACTGTCGTGACCAAGAAAGATCTCGAAGGAACAAGGCTGTGGACCACTGTGATTTACAAGCATTGATGATCGTGTTGACCATCACCAGATCAGGCAGGCTATGCAAAGCAGCGACGTCTTTGTGGACGTGCAGGGCCTGCTCCCAAACAGCAGCCCTGCTAAAGGAATTGCATATGGAGTTCAACGTAATCATGTTGCCCTCCTGCTGTGCTCGCATCTGAGCCTTCAAGGCGATTGCCTTTTGCCATCCCATGCCTTCAGAAGAAATCATCGAGTTGTAGCTGACAAGATCAGGCTTCAGTTGCACCCGTCTGAGGTCTGAGAGCAGTGCACCAGCTCGCATCCACTGGCCTGTGCTTCTGCCCAAACTTGTCGTTGTGATATTGTATGTTACCAGACTGCTTTCTAAGCTTGCACCTTGAGCATCTGTGAGGAGGCTTAACGACTGAATCCACTTCGTCTCATTCCGAAGGGCATACGCTGCAGCCCCGTATGTCACGGTGTTTGCTTGAAGTGCCGGTCTTTGCAAATGACAAAGCAGGCCCAAAGCCATCCTCCACCGCTTTGCTGAACGGATTGCAGACGTATACATGCTTTCACTCACCTGCAGCTCTTGCTTTTCCAAGTCGTGTAGAAGTTGAGCGCCCTCGGCCCAGTCCGATCTACCAGGGGATCTTCGAGAGCTAAAGCTCCTGGACGTCTCCGGCACAATCACTTGCATTCTACCTGGCCGGGTAAGTTGGCGCCATGCTACCTGAGGGCTTGAATTCAATGTGCTGCAGTATTGGGATGTGCGGACATCGAAAGGAGGAGGAAGAAGGCTGCGATGATGCTGCGAAAACTGAACAAGGATACTCCAGGATGGCAACTCTTAGATGTAACGAGCAGGAAAGTACTACGAAAGCAGTACTCATAACAAGAACACATGTGAATAAAGACACGCGCGCACACACACACACACACACACACATGCACACGATAAACTACGCAACAGTCAAGGGAATACTCGTCGAAGTGGCGATTGGACTAGTCACAGTCGTTTGCGTCGTTGTCTGCGTCGTGCGAGTTACTAGTTGTCGTGGTTGTGGCTGTAGTAGCCGCAGGAGCAGTCAAGCCAGCAAAGTCGTAGAACGAACAATGGCAGTAGCAACAACTAACAGTCGCAGTAGCACCTTATGCAGGCTGTGCCACACAACTTCTGAAACCTGACGCGGTAAGGCCCTGTGTTGCGCTCCATCGGCCAAACACATGGGAAGCATGGGATACCAATCTGGCATGGTCGCAGCACACCAGCTATCACCAGTTACAAGCCTCTTTTCACATCGTGCAAATTGCTCAGGCAGTCTGCTGAGTTCACGGATGACATTAATTCCAGGCCCTGACACTGCACATGATGAAGAATGGAGGCCGCCTTGTTCGGCTGCCTCGCAATGACACACGCGGCCATGACAGAGTTGCAAATCACAGTGTCTGCCTTCACACTGCCATCGCACAGCTCCTGCAGGAGCACGAAAACTGGCTGGCAGCGCTGAGCGCTTAAACATGCATCCATCGCTGATGAATGCAATACCAAATCTGCTTGAGATCGAGGCAGAAAAGCCAAAGCCAGCTGCCACTTAGTAGATCTTCCAGCAGCAGCTACAGCGGCGCAGCCTGTCAAAATTCCAGGAACGAGCCGCTGCTCCACTAGCTTGGCCACAACCTGCACAGCATCCTTCCAGATATGACCCCTCTCGCGCGCATTAAGAATTGCATTAAATGTAGTGAGGTTGGGTTCCATGTGGCCGTCTTGCATTCGGCGCAGGGCTTGAAGAGACTCTTTCCATCGCTGCTGGCTCCCACATGCATTCATAAGCGCCTTACTTGCCCAGTTTCCAAGTCGAACCAAAGCTGACTTCTGGGGGCTGGGGGGTCATGTAGAGATTCTGAAATTCTAGTACTCTAGTACCCCCCAGAAGGTTCAAGGCTACTTCCTCCACACCACTATACTCCACCAAGCTGCGTTCTCTGCCGTGACTGTCGCTTGGAGACCCCGTCTTCGTAGTCTCCGAAGCAGAGATACAACCGAAGGCCATTGCGAGCTCTTCTCACATGCACTGGTGGTGGCGTTGAAGGTAACGGTCGAGTCCGTAGGCTGCCCTGGAAGGGGGTTTGCAGAAGAAGTGCCCAGATTTTTTGCGAAATAGAATGACATCCTGACTGTCCTGACATGCATAACGAACTGAACACTATACCACAACAATGTACTTGGCAACACTCCAGCGGCAGTAGCCATATCAAAGCCCAGCCAGTCTCTGAAGCATGTCTTAATTGCTCTGTCACCACCCTCCCACCCCCACAGGCAAGAATAAGCAGTCCTTCCTTTTTCCTAGTTCCTCCTTCGTCTCAACCCCCAGTACAACAGTGTATGCCTTTTCTAAACCGAAACCGCTCTAGATCCCAACGATAGCCCGAGAGTCAAGCCTGTGATGTAGTTGTCAGACATGGCATTCATCAAAGCAATCGCTTGTACCCAACAGCAACTCTTT
Source organism: Symbiodinium sp. CCMP2592 (assembly GCA_905221615.1). Classification (NCBI taxonomy): domain Eukaryota; class Dinophyceae; order Suessiales; family Symbiodiniaceae; genus Symbiodinium; species Symbiodinium sp. CCMP2592. The sequence goes on from CAJNDT010000791.1 coordinate 37,956, forward strand.
TCACATGCACTGATGAGGGAGTTGCAGATGACGGCATTGGGGAGTAGGGCCCTCCTTAGCATCGCAGCTAAAACTGTCACAGCACTCCTCCATCGTCCATCGCCTGAGAAGGAGCTCACAGCTGTACCACATAGAACCAGGTTCCTCTGCAGAGCTGGTGTTTCCAAAAGGATCTTCGTGGCATGAAGCCATTGGAGCGATTGTGCTAATGTGCTGTGGACTGAGGAGTGTGTGATCACATCAGGTTGAATACCGTCAGAGTGCATGTGGCGCAATGCGCAAATACCGATTTGCCAAAGACCATCGGCATCACAAGTGGCGAGTACGACGTTGTGAGTCCGAACGTTTGGCCTCAAGCCGTTTTGCGACGCATGCCGAAACAGAAACTTTGCCAACTGCCAGTGATTTGACGGTCTCGCTGCAATGATGCATGAGTTGTACGTGATGACATCTCGTTGCAACTGCATCGCGGCTAAAATGTCTATAGCCCATGACCACCCCGCAAGCGTAGCTGTAGGCTCAGACATTGGGTCGTCTTCCAGGCTGTTGATGAGAGTGTTCAAAGTGAGCACGTTTGCCCGAATATTTGCCTGAGTTTGTCCTTTAAGCCCTTTGAAAATTATCTTTTTGTTATGGTTCTCTACAAAATACTAGGGGAAATTAAAAAGATCCCAAAGGACAACCCAGTTGCAGGCTGCATCCGGCCGAGAAGCACACGCGCCTGCACCCACCGCCCACCACAAGAAGCCAAGGCGGAGCTGTGAGAAATGACATCCGCCTGGGTAGTTGTCAAAATATGGGTACCCTAAATATTAGGTGCCGTACTTTTATAGGGACCCAAAAAGGGACACTAATTTTGACAACCACCCGCCTGTAGGATCATGCGTTGCATCTTTGAGAGGGTCGAAGACGCAGTTTCCCAGTGACTGCAACCAGCACAAACGTTGAGGATGGAGTTGTGCGTGATGGTATCCGAAGAGACAGCAAGATGACCAGATGCTTCGAGCAGATCTCGAGCTACCCGCCACGAAGCGACCTTCTCGCAGCTGTTCAGAGCTGTGTTGAAAGAGAAACGATCCTGCTTCAGTGCGGCAACTTTCATGTTCTTCAAGAGCTCAATGCCACCCTGCCATCGAGCATCGTCGCACATGCTCAAGGCTGTGTTGTAGGTGACGACATCTGGCTGAATCGCATGTGGTACCATGCAAGCAAACAGCCAGCCAGCTTGCGCCCATTGGTGACACTTCAGGCAGGAAGCCATTGCGGCATTCATAATGAAGGAATTTGCGCTGAGGGCTTCGTCTTTCAAGCTTGTGACGTGGCAAAGGGCCGTCTGCCACTGCTCTCCAGTGCGGCATGCAGATATCATCTTGCAACATCTCTTCAGCCTGGCTGAACGGTCTGGCTGCATTCCGGCTCTCGCTGCGTCGGACAGCTCAGGCTCAGAATGTCGCGACCGGCTGTGCCAAGATCCTGCTACGGCTTGAGCATGCTTGAGCCGGCGGCGACCTAACGAACTTTTTCAGCGTGGTTCCGTACGACGATACACCCTACACTGCCCTACATTTCAGCTGCAGCAGAGAAGGCGCAATATGGCGCAATGTGCGCTGGGCGGAGCGGTTTTTTTTTTTTCCTAGGTCTGGCCCTCCCCGGCTTGCTTTCCTAAGTCTGGCCCACTGGTTGTGGTTGCCAACAGCGGCAACTGCGGTCTTTGCTGCATCAAGCTATTGGGGAACTAGAACTTGACGGCTCTGGTTTTGCTTCTGTTTTGCATGAAGCTATTGGGGAACTACAACTTGCGGAGTCTGATTTTGCTTGTGTTTAGCATGAAGCTGTTGGGGAACCACAAGTTGCAGGGTTCGGTTTTCTTTGTGTTTTGCATGAAGCTATTGGGGAGTTCGCATTTGCAGGGATCGGTGTTGCTTGTGTTTTGCATCAAGCTATTGGGGAACTACAATTCGCAGGGTCTTCTTCTGCTTGTGTTGTGCTTCAAGCTATTAGGGAACTAGAATTTGCGGTGTGTTCTTCTGCTTGTGTTTTGCATGAAGCTATTAGGGAAGTACAATTTGCGGTGTGTTCTTGTGCTTGTGTTTTGCATCAAGCTAATGGGGGAACTACAATTTGCGGGGTCGGCTTTGTTTGTGTTTTGCATCAAGCTATTGGGGAACTCCAATTTGCAGAGTCTTTTATTGTTTGTGTTTTCCATCAAGCTAATGGGGAACTAGCATTCGCAGGGTCTGGTTTTGCTTGTGTCTTGCATGAAGCTATTGGAGCACTACAATTTGCAGGGTCGTGTTTCGCGTGTGAATATTGCGGGATTACAATTTCAAATCTTCTGTCTTGTGTCGTTGTTTTTTGGTGTCGTTGTCGACATCCTCGTCATCGTCGTCGTCATCGTCCTCGTCGTTGCCGTCGTGGTAGTTGTTCTTGTTGTTGTTGTTGCTGTTGCTGGTGTTCTTGTTGTTGTTGTTGTGGTTGTCGTGGTGGTTGTGGTTGTGGCTGTTGCTGTTGTTGTTGTTGTTGCTGTTGTTGTTGGTGGTGGTGTTGTTGTTGCTTGTTGTGTGTTGCTTGTTGCTTGTTGCTTGTTGCTAGTTGTGTTAGTTGCTAGTTGTGTTAGTTGTTTAGTTGTTAGTACTTAGTTGCTAGTTGCTAGTTGCTAGTTGTTAGGTGTTAGTTGTTCGTTGCTAGTTGTTAGTTGTTGGTGCTAGCTGTTAGTTGTCAGTCGTTGGTTGTTATTTGTGAGTTGCGAGTTGTTAGTTGTTTCTTGTTAATTGTTAGTTGTTTCCTGCTTATTGTTCCTTGTTTCTTGTTTGTTGTTTCTTGAAAGGGGTGAGGGATCAAAAAAAAATTAAATAAGGATCAAAAAATTAAATGGAAAGATCAAAAAAATTAAAATAAGGATCAAAAAAATTAAATCGCTCAAAATACAGCAATTCCTGGGGCAGAGGCATCAAAAAAAATTAAGATAAGGATCAAAAAAAATTAAATCACTTAGAATACATCAATTCCTGAATTTTTCCAAGGGAAAACACTGTTTTCCTAGGGATTTTCTTTTGTTTCCTTAGGATCTGTTTGGTTTTTCCTCTGGAAAACACGATATTCCTGCGGATTCCGTGGTATTTCCCTAAGTTTTCCTTGATTTTTCGTAGGAAAAAGCCTATTTTCCTCTTACCTATGGCGTTCGTGTCATTTCTTCAGGTTTTCAGAAGGACAACATATGGTTGTTCCTCGGGAAAATCAAATTTTCCTTACAATTTCACATTTAGGACGGATTTCCTGTTGTAGCTGTTTCTGGTATTCCGCTTCATCATCTATCTTAAACACGCCCCTCATTTGGCGATTCTGGTTCAGCATGTATTTACAAGGGCGGAGACGCCCTCATTTGCTGGGTTTCAAAAAAAGGCATATGCTTCAAAGCAACCCTGCACGGCTTAAAACAGCGGGGGGGTTGGGGGGGGCGCAGCCCCCCCCCATTTGCAGAGACAACGTTCACATGATGGGCTTCGAAAACACTCTTTGAATCAAGCTTGCACGTCTCGAAAAGCGCGGCGGCGGGTGTTGTGTTCTTCCGTGCCTGTTCGTGTCTCTTCTTCCGTTAGCATTCTAACCTAATATATATATAACATAGTAAACCAGAAGAACGACATAAGATGGTTCGACAACACAAAAATGGTGTGACATTTTCTGACATAACAGAACCTTGCTTCTTATAGCATATAATAGCATACTAAAAATACAACAATACAATATAACGGAAGATGACATAGAACAAAACAACATCTTAGTTTATAGTGTAGTACATTGTAACATAGTTCAATACAGTGTGTATATTTACAACATAATATGTAGTATATTTTATAACATTAGGTTACATTATGTTATATTATGTTACGGTACATTACGATATTATGGTATATTCGATTGGACTATGTAGTATCCTGTTGCTTGTATCTTTGTTTCTGTGATTATTTCATATTATTTCTCTTTCGTCTTTTCCAACTTTGCTTTTTTATTCTGGACTTTCTTTCTTTCGCTCGTTCATTTATTTTCTTTCTTTCTGTTGTTCTTTCTTTGTTCATCTCATACTCCCTTCCTTTCTTTCTTGCTTTCTTTCTGGTTTGATTTATTTCGTTCTTTCTTTGGCTCGTTCTTTCTTTCGTTCTTGCTTTCGTTCTTTCTTTCGTTTTTGCTTTCGTTCTTTCGTTCGCTCTCTCGTTCTATCTTTCTTTCTTTCTTTCTGTTTTCCTTTCTTTCGTCCTCTTTAGATACAGCAATTGTGGAATTTTTCCCAGGGGAAACACTGTTTTCATACGGATTCGTTTTCATTTCCTGAGGATTTGCTTGGTTTTTGCTCGGGACAACACGATTTCCCTACGGATTCCGTGGTATTTCCTTAAGTTTATTTCTTTAGTTCTTGCTTTCGTTTCCTCTTGTTTTTGCGTTCTTTCGTTCTCTCTCTCGTTCTTTCTTTATTTCTGTCTTTCTTTCTTGCTTTTTAGATACAGCAGTTCTTGAATTTTTAAAGCACAATGAAGCGATAGTCTTACGTATCGTTCTTCTTTATTTTCCGCGTCTTTCTTGTTCCTTTAACTATTTCCGTTTTCTTTCTTAATTTATGGCCTTCCGTCTTTCTTTATTTCTCTGTTTTTGTTCTTTGGTTATTTCTTCATTGTTTGTTTTGTTTTTGTTTCTAACTCTCTTTGGTTCTTTCCTTGTGTTTTCTTTTTTCTTTCCTTATAGCTTGCTTTATTTACTTAGTTCTCTATTTTTGTTTTCTTTCTTTACTTGTAGCTTTCTTTATTTACTTATTTCTCTATTTCTTGCATGGCTTTCGTTCTTTATTTATTTCTTTCTTTCTTTCTTTCTTTTGTTCCTTATTTCTTTCTTTCGTTGTTTTTTGTATTTTTTTAAAGTTCGTTCTTTCTTTCGTTATTTCTTTCTTTCTTGCTTTCTTTCTTCCTTCCTTTCTTTCGTTCTTTATTTCCTTCTTTCTTTCCTTCTCTCTCTCTCTCTCTCTGTCTTTCTTTCCTTCCTTTTTCCCCTTCCTTTCGCGGATACCAGTTTATTTTGTTTTTGATCCTTAATTAATTTTTTTTGATCCTTATTTCATGTTTTGATCCTTATTTAATTTTTTAAACCCCTATCCCTTTCTTGATTTGTTGTTTGTTCTTTCTTGTTTCTTGTTAGTTGTTTGCTGTTAGTTGTGTTAGTTATTTAGTTGTTTGTTGTTAGTTGTTTGCAGGTTTGAAGGTTCAGGGGTGCAGGACCAGGAGAGACCAGGGGACCAGGGAACCAGGGACCAGGGGACGACCAAAGGACCAGGGGACCAGGGACCATGGGACCAGACCTAGCAAGGCCCCCCAGACCAGGCCAGACCTAGGAAAAAAAAAACAGAGGACCCATGTGCGCTGATGGTGGCAAAAAAACTAGTTGTTTTGAATGCCGAACTTCCTACTGCTGCTTCATCATGCCCCCTTTGACTCGATGTGCATTTTTTTCGAAGCGTCTCGCTGCATGCCCTGATAGTCATCATTTCCAGACGCGGCGGCAGCTGAACTAGCAGCAGCTGCTGACATGACGACTCAAGACTCTCAAGAAGTGTACAAATAGGTACCACGTCTAGCCGCAACGGCGGTTGTGATCGTTGATACCTCCAGTACAAAATCAGACCTCGCTGCCATTGCGTGCTGCGCCAAGCCTGCAAAGCAGCAGCATAACACCCCAAGTTTATTTATCTCCAATCTCACGTGCTCTGTTTGTCCCCATAAAGACACAGGTGTCTGCCAGTGCTTTGAGCCACATGCACTGATGGCCGTGCCGTAGGTCACAACGTCGGCCTCTAAACTGGAGGACTAGCTCCATGATAAGCTGCAAACACAGGTGCAAATGCCCGGTCTTGCCGCAGCCAGACATTGCTGTAGTTTTTTGCCTCCTGCATGGCTGAGTACACGAAGCAGGGAGTCATTGCTGTAGTGAAAGTACTGGTAGTTCTTGGAGGTTCATGGGTAGTTATAAGTAGGGTTATAAGTCCCCTAATAAGGGTTGTAATTAGAGTTACCCTACTTATAACCCCACTTATAACTGCCCATGAACCTCCAAGTTGGCGGGGTCTGGATCTTTGGGAGGACCTTGCAGAGCTGCAGCGCGGCGATCCGCGCAGAACACTTTGCACAGTCACTGGCTGCGGCGTTGGAGGTGATGGCGTCTGCTTGCACTCCAATCTCGTAGCGCCAGGCCAAAAGAGAAGCAACTTGCGACTACTCTTGCATCCACTACCGCTCCGAGCCACTCTCACGCGAGTTTAGGCGTTTAAGCCTTTCGCTTAACGACACATTGCAGATTGCAGTCCATGCCAAGAGCACCCTGCAACTGCCCCTACTGTCGCCGGAAACATGGGGTGCAAGCGCCAGAAACTGCAACTACGAGTAGTTCTCACTTGTCTGCACCACGCTTCGAATCTGGGATCCCCTATTCCAAGGCCCTACAGTAACTGAGACCCCTCGCAGCCGAGGCACTTCCTCGACCTCGCCAAAAGCTGCCAGAAATTGACCCAACTCCTCGGTGCCCTTCTCGAAAGGCAAAGGATCGACAAAGACCTTTGAAGCGGTCTCTGGTGGCTCTACCCAGAAGCGCCATAGTAGCTCCTTTTTGGGAATACCTCGTAAGATTCTAAATATGAACCCCCACAAAGAACTACTTTGGGGCCTTGGGTAATAGCCATAAGGTGCCCTCGTTAAGTCTAAGTAGTCAACCGCGTGGTCAGAGCGGGCTACTTCTCTCCGGCCTCCTTGTCTGTTGGCAAAGCAGCCACGTCAGGGCGCACCATGGGAATCTCATCGAGGTACAGGCAGAAGTCTTGTGGCGGAGTGACCTGGCCATCGTCGACTAGCCTACTGGGCCTACTGACCAAGAACAGATCTGAAGATATGGGAGTTTCCGAAAATTAGGGTACCTTAGTTTGGAGTCCTTATAATAAAGATCCTACTATTTGGGGTATTATATTAGGGTCCCCTATTTTCGGAAACTCCCATATCTGACAGTCTGCAACTCTTTCGAAGCTGAGGAGTACGCAAAGTCATCTCGCTCCTGCCGGACTCCCATCATTCGAGCAGCAAGGCTTCAATCATTGCTGCCATGTCGGAATGAATAAGAATACCTGCGAATTCTTGCACCCGGCTCCGGCGGATGGACTCGCCAGCAGTCAACCTTATCGCAAGCAGCGCCCCAATGACCTCGGTGCGCAATCAAACTCGCAGCTTTCGCCTTTCGCTACGCCTGTCAAACGGCCTCGACCCTTGCAAAAAGAACGCCCGGGATTGCTTGGCATGCCGAGGTGCACATGGCTTTCAGGGGATTGAGGTCGATGGCACGGCCGAAAGGGTGCAAATACCTTGAACTCATCACAGCAAACGACTCTGTCGAAGACTGAGTTGCTGGCGGTGCATGTGGACTGCCCCACCATTCACTTCACATTCACTTCACTACATGTGGCTTCGTCCGCGCGTGTATTAAATACAAACCACATTCTGCTCCGGTACCACTACTCAATTAATGAACAGCCACTACCCTACGACGACGACGATCTCGAATGCAGCGACGACTGTTGAGACAACAAGGGTACCAAATGTACCGCTTACCAACATGATAACTGTTCTTCGTTTACTGGTTGATGCAGTCTTGATTGAGCACGATGAGTTTCGTTGCCAGGGCGGTCTTGACCACGCAAAAGATTGTGGCGAACAAGACGATGACGATGATGATGCTACTGCTGTTTCCAGTCTCGGCAAGACCGCTGCTATATGTTGTGGCTCACACTGTCGCATGCATCAAGCCTTGCCCAACGTTGGCCTGAGTGTGGTTTGTAAGCACCTGACCAGCAGCCCGCGCGCTCGCATGATGAGCCGTACTTGCAGATTTCATTACGACCTGAGCGAAGGAGACGTAGGGTTTGTGCTGTCTCGCTCGGACTATCCAGGCGAGGCTTGTCAGGGTCGCAGGCTCCCCTGTGCATCTTACACCTCCAGCCCGGCCATGAAACGCTGTCCCAGTTTTGCAGTCAGCGTTTACTGCTGTACTCGGAACATGTGCTGCCTTCCGACTACGCAGCATTGTCTGACTCACACCGCAGGACCTGCAGGAATTGATATTGGGGTATCACTCGAAGTTGCGAAACGGGCCAGTTACAGTTTTGGAGTGAGAGCTTAGGATATGTGCCAGAAAGTGTCGGCACACTTGAATGTCTTTCGTAGAGCTTCATACTTCTCGACACCGGAAATCAGTGACGACCCCGACGTTCGTGTCGAACCTTAGGCCTTATAGGCATGTCTGGGCAGCCTAGACCTTTCATATGCCCATATAGGTCTAGCTCAAGCTCCTTATCCCGCCGTGAGAAACCTCGCCAGGAGGCCTGGAACAGGCTGCACGGCCTGACGAAGAGAGTCCGACACCTCGGGAGCTCTCCTCTCCAGGCCCCATCGTAGAACACGGCTGTCACGGCGTTGCTGGTTTCTGGTTGTTTGGTTGAGTTTCCGGATTGGGTTCTGTTTATGTTCTTAGATGTTCAGAGGGAGCTGATTCATGTTATGGTTTTCTCGTATCAGATGCGTTGGATCCGAGAGACTGGAAGCCGCGGAGGTGGGAAAGCGAACGGCCTCGGACGCGTTGCGGTCCTTGGTTGCACCGAGACAGTCCGAAAACCGATGCACTTCTTGAAGACAGCCTAAAAGCGAACTCCATAAATCGCACCAGCAGCGACATCAGCCAGGTCTAGAGATGCAATTAATCAAGACCAGGCAGCAACCATGCATGGGGCAGAGATGCAGCAAACGTACAGCGAGGTACGGTGAGTGTTTTGAGTTCATTTCCAGCTTGAGAACTGCACCCCCGGGGTTTTGAAGGAGCTATCTCTAAAGCTGTAGCAACTAGCATGACAACAGGTTGACATGGACGGCCGTCGCTACAATAGCGCCACGACGTCCAAACTCTCAACTCTCTAGCAGCTCTAGCAGGATGAAGATGGATGACGTCTTGCGGAACGAGGAGACTTCGAGTGACGGCCGCGTACGCTTCGAGATGGCAGTTACCGTTGCACCAGTTACTGCTCCTGCAAATGAGGTAGGTGTGTAGGTCGGGTAGGTAGGTGTGTGTGCGTCTGCGCCGAAGTCGAGACACAATCAGCAGCAGCCGCGCTCTTGCGAGTGGAAAAAATCCGGGGTTGCCTGTCCTGAAGGACAAATTCCTCAAACCCCCAAGCCTACGTCCTTCATCCTAAATCTTACTTCCACCCTAACTCTGTGAGAGACGAGAGTCCCTGGAGGCAGTGACGGAGGCTGCGCCTTGGGAATCGTAACCTTGGCTGCGGGCATGAGACTCGGCCACACCCATCGGTCTAACACAGAATAGGGCTTGGGGTATACTATACTATACTCTCAAAAAAGGAACCCCCAAAAAAACCCTGTTCTAATTACTAAGGACTTCTTGTTGCGAGATGATTGCCTTTGTACTATAATGTGTATGAGCCTGGACATGAATAGCTTTCAGCTTCACTGTCAGTCCTGCTGCCCGGCTGTTGCTGTTACTCTGCTACTATTTACAATATTAACACTACCGCTACGACGACGACATTGACGACCGACGGCAGACTAACACCACCACCGCCATCGCCACCCTTATCGCCATCATTACTGCTTGAGCACGCCCATGTCGTTTTGTGAGGGGGCTGCTTGGGTTTACATGATTCAAGACTAGTGCTACTACCAGTCGCAGCCCGCATCGCAGCTGGTGAGCCTGAGGAATGAAATCGCAAACCGCTCCTTTCACAAATTGGGGTTATTCTCACTGATTTGCCGAAATGGCACCTGTCCTCAAACCTATGGTTGCCTCTCGGCGGGTAACCGGATCTCTGACCCTCACTAATATCTATAGACTTTATACATATATATATATATATATATAATATTTTATTGTATTATATCATATCATATATATATATATATCATATGTAATAATATTATATATATATACACACATAATTAGGCAACGGCGCCTGCGCCACCTGGACTGGACGAACTTGTGCACCTGGGGCCCGGGGTGGGACACCTGCGCGAAGTTGAGAGAAGTCGTAATTACTTATTACTTATAACCCCAATTAAGGGACTTATAACCATACTATAATTAGGGTAACTATACTTATAACTGCTTATAACCCCAATTAGGGTACTTATAACCATACTTACAAAGTCCCATGATCCTCCAAGTATAAAGGCATAATGAGAAGTCGTGGCAAACTGTTCCATTGTCGCTGCGCACACCTGACTGCACGGCCTACCCAGGGACTCCAATATCCCTTAATTAAGGAATATACCTTAACTCATATTGGGGGTCCCAGTATAATTTAAGGTATATTCCTTAATTGAGGGGTATTGGAGTCTCTGGGTACATCTGGCTAGCCCAGGACTTTACGTCATTTGCAGGTGTATTGCTGTGCGACACGAGCGGCCCCTTCCCTGAAAGGCTGGAGGCGGCTCCATGTTGAAGCATGACAAGGCTTGGCAAGGCTGTGAGTTGCTGCAAGGTGCTGCTCGGATGGTCAACGTTAGGATCAAGATGATCCCCTAAAGTTAAAGAACTCTTTGCCACGGTCGCATTCGAGCTTGCGAATATGCGCACACATGAACCAAACGACTCCTGAATCTGGAGTATCGGGCACTGCACGACTGCTGAGTCTATGGGCCATTCAACGCCTCAAACTTTACCTCCAAGCAAAAGCGGACGCCCGTGTTGATGCATGATGCCACTTGTTGAGGCACGTGCTTGCCCTACTCGTCTCAAGTAGCACAGGACAGCAGATCTTCGCAAACGCATGCCATCATCGCTTGGTTTGAAACCTTGCTGGGTGAAGCGAACTTCACATGTGATGGCACTGCTCACTAGAGATGACTTTACAGCACGTCTCCATGTCAGGTCGGGGTCGTCCCTTACATCGCGGCCAGTCCCGACATGTCGGGCCGGGACTTGGCGCCTCCTTGCAGGTCACTTGCCTCGCAAACGATCGTGGATCGTGACAGTTATCAGAGCAAATCAGGGCAGTTTGGGGCGACAGTCTGCAACATGGCGGCAGCGCTTGGCCTTCAAAGAGAGTCGGCTCAGCTCGCTGGCCTTGGGTTTAGCCTGAAACACGCGATCAGGCACAGGAGCTTGCACACCGGAATAGAGATAGGAATAGATTGCTATCTGAGCTACGAGCACAAGTTGTCTGAAGCATCCGCACTTGGCCCCGGGTGCGGAATTGCCCCCGTGCTTTGCGCGAGGAGCATCGAAGAGCCACGTCACCCCCGGCCTATGCTTTGGGAGCTTCCTGAGGATGATCCACCTGAAGCCGTAATCACGTAATCAACTGCGACGCTTAGCATTTGACGTCGGGGTTGTCTCGAGACATAATCCACCTAGATCCCAGCTTAGACAATGGAAGCTAGAAAGTGGCAGCCAATGCCCTAAGCCCTAAACCCCTAAACCTTAAACCCTAAGCGTGTGGCATGCAGACAGGCGGCTGCTCGCCCTATTGGGATGCCAGTCGTAGTACCCTTCGCAGACCGCACCAGGAACGCGAGAATCTGACATGCGACTCCTAGCTGCTTGTACCACATGCACAGCATGTTCCAGCCTGCACCCCGGCGACGCTGAGCTCACCTGAGGTCATATGGAGTACAGAGACATGCTGTCGCTAGAGGGCAACACTGCACTTTGACCTCAGCTCGTGTTGCAGCACTTCCGGGATCTCGCAGAAAATGCTTTTGCAACAAAAGGAACGCAACGCTTCGTGAAGGACGAGATGCGACTTTCTTCATGTCTTCGAAACATGTAGACCAAGCTGAGTATGGCCCAGAGAGTCCAAGCAAATTTACCTCACTGTTCATACGTGCCACTCTTGTGAAGATCTGGATGCTCGACTAGCCAGCCGACGAAGTCACAGCAAGAGTGGTAGACATGAAACACAGCAGCTGGGTAGGAGCAGCAACAGCGGTGATGGCAGCAATGCAGGGGGTAGTGGGAGTAATAGTTGTCGCTGGCGCAGCAGCGGTACTGGTAGTGGTACTGGTGGTGGTGGTGATGGTGTTGGTGGTACTGGTAGTGGTCGTAGCAGCTGCAAAAGCCAACAGTCGAGTGTTGGCACGTCGCAGTTTAAACGAGTTTCCGGGGTAGAGTGTTTCCTGCCTGTTCGATTCCTGTTGTAGTGTTAATTAGTCTTTTGAGCAAGTTGAAAACATGGACAACCCATGCCGCAAACCATCGTCTGCACGAAAACCGCAAAACAACTCAAGGTTGTTGCACACTTTCTGCAAACTCCTGTAAAAACGAGCGGCACACCCTGCGCGGTGGCAGACGCGCCCACTGCCTTTGTCCTCCTTGTAGTGGTGGTAGTAGTGGTGGTAGTAGTAGTGGTGGTAGTGGTAGGAGTAGTAGTACTAGTGGTGGTAGTGGTTGTGCTACTGGTACGAGTAGCAGTAGCAGTGGTCGTCGTTGTTGGCTGTTGCCGTTGTTCTTAACGCAATCGTGATCGTCCATCTGCTCCTTGTCAGATCTTTTTCTACGGTTGCCGTGGTGGTAGCAATGCTAGTGCTGTCGTGGCAGCAGTCGGCAGTAATCGTCATAGCTGTCTATGACATACGCAGCAGAAGCAGTACTGCAGCAGCAGCAGCAGCAGCCCCAACAGTCCCAGAGATGATTCACCACAAGCACGTGCGCCCAGAGTCAGCGCGGGGACAGACCTGCTTGACACATGCGAGTATAGCTGTGTGCCAAGTTGCCCAAGTAGGCTGCGATAAGAAAAACCCAATCGTGTTGTGTCGCTGGGGCATCAGAGTAGTTCTCCTTCAGGTCGATGTAGCCTGCATGCAAACAAATACTACATCGTACATTGGTACAAAGTTTAGAGGATATGACACATATTGCGCGTGTACAGCCTTTGATATTTCCTTTCTATTGTGGCCTGAGGCCGGCGGGCCTCCAACCCCCAAGGTTTGGTAGAGCAGCGTTAGCATGACCTTGCCAAGGACGCCGCTTCTGTGCAGCCAGGGGCTCTTCACATTGGCCGCGCTTCGAGGTTCATGGGTAGTTATAAGTGGGGTTCTAAGTAAGGCAACAATAATAGCTATAACTTATACAACTTATAACCCGCATTGGGGGACTTGTAACCCTACTTATAACTACCCTAAACCCTAAACCCCCATACCCTTATAGAATCCCTATAGATCCCTTTAAAGGAGCCCTTATAACTACCCAACAAACCTCCATGTCTGATCCTTCAGCCAGGGAGATCGCCGAGGCCCAAGCATCGCCGAGCGTCAAGCTGGCCGCTTTCTCGCATCCTTGGGCTTTGAGTTTAGGGTTTTTAGAGTTTATAGGGGTTTAGTGTTTAGGGGTTTAGAGTTTAGGGTTTTTTGGGTTTTGAGTTTAGGATTTCGGCGCTCTCGCAACTCAGAGGCATCCAAACCAGGTTCTTGGTTCGCATCAGCAACTACAATGGGCACAACTGAGTCGGTCTGAATCGTGAGGTTTAGGGTTTAGGGGTTTACGCTCTCGCAACTCGGACATGCCTGACGAGGTCTCTGGTGCGGTGTACTTTGACTGATCGGCACTAGCAGCTGATTGTCTTTAGAACTAAACTACGACAAGCCGATCTACCATTGCAGCGGGGCTTCGTTTGCTAGTTCACTCCACTACTTCAAAGCTGTGCCTCATCTTTTCCGGTGGGCTGGTTTTTGATCCGTAGACACGCGAAAGACCATGGTCGTCAAGCATGTCGACCCTCTCTGCTCCGTTGAGAACATGCACAACAAGGACTTGCTCGAATGGTAATTGCAATTAGCCTTTCCAAAACATCATACGAATGCTTGCCCACATGGTTGCCCAGCGAAGTTAATGGCCATCTACTACAGCTTGCCATGTATCACCTGAACAAAGATAACACAGGTAATATGGCTTTCCGAACCTACCGAAGCGATTTCGGATTTGGGTTCGCCATGCCAAAACCGCACGATGAAGAATCAGTCAGTTGGTCGACATTTCAGACACATTCACATGCTCCCTCTCTTGCTGTCTCTCTTCGTCGTCTTGCGATGAAGGGTCATAGAACTTCACTGCTATGACACAAGCCATAGGCAGCACAACCATCCTTTCGGACATAACCCGCTTCAGCACAGCACTGGAAGTGAACTTGACCTTCTGCTGCCTCACTACCAACGAAACGCCGCCAAATAGCGGTTTTGCCACGAAGAGTCCTGGCAATTACGAGGAAGCGTGCCTCGGAAGATCGCGCTGCGCGTGAACTTCCCCCGAGCAGTTGTGATAATGCTTGCCAGGCTGCCGTAGACAACAGCCACCAGGACGAGGAAGATCGGAAGTATCAGCAGGTGCCTTGACAACAGAAGCAACCAATTTTCCAGCAAGAACCCCCGCAAGATCCTCAATCACAACACTGAGTCGGAGAGCTTCCATGGCAGTCCCCTCCGAAGACTCCCAAAACTGCCAAACTTCTATCTGCTAGGCCGAGAAGCAACCCAAGGAAGATGCAGCACGACACTTTGGTCGTCCTTGGCCGGAAGTATGTGTCGCAGCTTCAGGGAACGACTTCTAGGGACTGCGACAAACAGGGCAGAGGCCACTATAGTGACTATAGTGCAGTGCCGGCAAGAATCTGAATAACCAACTGCCGCATTGATGCACTATGCATGGGAACAGCGCCATGTACCCAGATCTCGAAAACGTCTCGTAAAATCCTCCCTGCTAGAAGGTGTGCTGTCGTCTGCGAGTTAGCCTGGCCAGTTCAGCGAAACCCCAATCACATGGAATTACCGCGGTGCACATAGGACGCCTTGGTGACAGTAGCTGGCATGACTGAAGCCCGCGACAGATTCTTGTGAGCTGGTACGGCGTCGATGCACGCCATCATGGATGTTGCATGACATTGCGCATGTTCTGCATACGGCGCAGAGACATCAACAGACCGAAGCTCCGTGAATATTTCCGTTCAGAAGCCTGAAGGATAGGGCGTTTCCAAACTATGTGAAGCTAGCAGGCACTTCATGGGCATCGTGCGGTGATGTTCCTTGCGGGTTTTGACGTAACACCGAACAACTGCGAAAGAGCAACGACAGGGGTGAGACTCCTACATGCACCGGTCTCTCTGCGGCACGCCTCTTGCGAGACCTGAAAACGGCGTGCCAGCTGCCTACGGGACCAATTAAGTCACCGTGTCCGCCATCGGTGCTGTTATGTACATGCAGTTCCAGACAACCCCCTACGCATTCGTGCACCAACCCATCTGATGACGGACGCTCTCATATTGCCCACCAGCATGTGCTTTGCACTCTCCGGAGGATCTTCTTTCACACTTTTGACCTCTTCTAGTCTTCGCCTTGGCCTCTGCTATACTGTGCTGTGCAGCACATTGCGCTGCACACCCTGCAGATCTCTGGAGACCCATGTTATTGCTTGCAGCTTGTAGCCTCCGAGATCTGCAGGCAGCTGTTGCGCGGCCGACAGACCTCTCGTGTTCTTCTGGAGGGCCCCCAAGGGCCCGCGAGCATCTGGCAGCTTCAAAGCGTGCTGCAACTAATGTGGGGCTCTGTTGGTCCCGTTACATGCTATAGCTTCCTACATCCTCACCAACAGCCTTCCGCCCTCCTGCCAGTCAAGGAGAAAGAGCTGCACTCAACAGGCTACTTCCTTTCCATCGAGGTCAGTATACACGGGCTAGACATTGCTGGATGCCAGATTCTGCCAGATCATTTGGCCGAGAAAGAGAGCTTTGTCGTACGTATTGCGTCGGGTAATAGTACATAAACCCTTCAATATTGAGCCTCCCGCGATTCTCAGAAATCACACAACAGTGTCGCAAGGTCACGCTCTCGTCCGATGTGGCAACTTTACGCCAAAAAATACCGGCGGACCCTTACTACTAGGAGTGGGAAAAGTTTATCACACGTCATGATCGCAAAAACTATAAAGACAGATTCATTAGAAGCTGCCCCCACCCTGTAATAGGACTACAAGGATTATATTAGGGCCCTATGATATTCCGATTATACCACTATTACAGGGTGGGGGCCCCTTCTAACAGATTCAGGACAAATGAGGCCCATGCACCAAACTAGTCCGCCCTTGGCCTTAAAGTCGCCCCTATATTGGTACTTTATACTC
Source organism: Symbiodinium sp. CCMP2592 (assembly GCA_905221615.1). NCBI lineage: Eukaryota > Dinophyceae > Suessiales > Symbiodiniaceae > Symbiodinium > Symbiodinium sp. CCMP2592. The sequence continues at coordinate 54,156 of CAJNDT010000791.1, forward strand.
CGAGGGCTCCGGAGATCCGGAGGTTCACTCAGGACATCCCAGGACCCAGGTTTCCCAATATGCTACTTGGAGGTTCATGGGTAGTTGGAAGTGGGGTTATAGGTTCCCTAATAGGGGTTATCACCATAGTTGCCCTATTTCTAACCCCTCTTGTAACTCCCCATGAACCTTTAGGTACGGAAACCCTCGGCTTTGACGTTGCAGCCTTTGCTTTGCCTAGATGCAAGAAGATGCAAGTTGGTTCTTCGGCGCCAGCAAGCGCCAGCAGACACCCGCAATTTCTGGCCGCAGGAACTTTCTTTGGCAGAACTTGTCTGCTAGCTTGATCTCGCGGCAGTGGCCGAGATTCGACTTCTGAAAAGAGCAGGCATCGGCATCTGAGTCATCAGACCGCCTGGCTCTGTTGAAAAGCGAAAGACGGTCAAAGAGGTTTTGCCGGACCGGCAGCACGCAGCTTTCAGCGCTTACTCGTTCATATTGAACATGCCGGTTCCGAAAAGCTAACCCTCGTGCACTGTACAAGGTGTGAGGATGCTCCTCCGTACAAGGAGCGCTGCGAGGTCGGCAAGCTCCGGCACATCAGATCTGTAAACCGGCCCCGCAGATCTAAGCTCGGCCCCATGCACATGAGCTTTAAAATTTGAAGCAGCGATGGGCTGCTTGTTCTGATTACACTAGCTGGAGCACTGGGTGATTCTCCCACACACAGCGCCGGCAGAAGCAAGGGATCTGCGGATCTTTGCCTGCACGGGGTAGGCTGCCCAGGCTGCAGAGTGTCTCTCTACCTACACTCCCGCACAAACATGCTTGGACAGGCATCATTAGTATGCTTGCACAATCTTGGAGACTGTCCACACTCCGCTACGTCTGCTACGGCCAACTTGCTCCAGGCAGGACACGCATCTCCGATCTGTACTGCTCCTGCGCGCGACTGGACGGAGAATCTTTTGTGAGGTGATCTCCGGGCATTTTATTGTCGGCTACTATTTTGGGCGTGACCCGTCTCTGGTCGTTCTCTCTTATCTTCTCGCGGTGTCTGTCTGGAGGGTTTTTCGCCAGGTATTGTGACGGGAGTTGCATCCAGCTTCAGGAGGGTGGATTCAGGAAGCCAGGTGCTGGTTTGTTCAGGGGTCATTCTCTGCCAAAGGCTCGAGGGCAGGAGTGTGAGGTATGATAGAAGTAGCAAGCATGCGACATGAATTCGTAGTAATGACTATTGAGGGTGTTGACTGTCACAGTATAAGGATTAGGGAATGCCTGGCTTAGGGTCAGCCTTTGTTGCGGCTCAGGGCCATTGGAACCCTGCCGCCTTCGATTCTTGAAAACCCTCCCAAAGTGGTGCACCCTCTCGCGACACCAGTGGCAAGTCCGTCGTTCTGCTTTCTCACTTTCCAGTGTGACATCCTCCTGTGCTCCGGCGCTATCAGTAAAACTTGTTCTTAGATGCTGATGCTTGCTGCTGGTGAGCGTGCAGGAATGTCATGTGTTGGAAAAGCACATCGGGATGTCTACAAAGCCGTGCGACGCTGGGGACGGTTTGACATGCAACAGATGAGAGCAGACAGGTGGCCTGCATAATGGCGTTTTTGCAAGTTTGCAGTACTGCTGCCGTCCCTGTCTCCTTTCAAAACATGCCGCCCGGAGGGCTCATCACGAGAACAGCACCGAAGACAACGAGCAAATGACCCTGCAACGACTGATGACTCGTGGCTCCTCCAATCCATTCGATACTAGGGTGTCGCGCAAACCGCGGTGAAAGCGATACGTGAGCACAGCCTCAATTGAGACCTGATCTTGGAACATCTGTTCTGCTTCACGAACCGAACTGGACAGTCGACATGAACTTAAAGCCATGTCACATGCCCGTGAGGTCTCGCAGGATCTCTGGGAGGGGGAGCAGTTGTTGCACTCCATATCTGCGGAAGTCCTCTGGCAACGCCGCAGCTGGTCTTGAGAGCGAACACATCGAACGCTGGCGTGCTGGACGTGCTCCTAGAAACTGACCCCCAAAATTCCGAAATCGCGACTTGGACTGCCGATGTGCTTAAGTCTACTCAGGAACTCCTGCGGTGGACACTCGCGGGGCGTCACCTCGATTTTCGCACTAGTCACTACACTTCTCTGCGGGTTGTCATAGCCCTCGACATTGTGCACAAGGCTCTATGCAATTCCATAGGTTTGGTGGTTCTGCGAAATCTGCGAAGCTGCAGCACAACATTCCAAACGCCACGTCACGGTTTTGCCCCCTGGAGAGCGGGTGAAGCCAGCAGCACAAGCGACTGCCGTGCAGAAGGTGGCGAAGGAACTCCTTGGCTTCATGTTCGTGATACAACTAGGTTGTCACACATGAATAAACCGTTAGTTTCCGAAATTCCGATTTGCCTGTCATCCGACTGGTGGCGACCGACTGGCATCAGCAGGTGTCGCCAGGCGAAAATCAGTTTCAAGCCAAGTGCCAGCACTCATTGGGAGCGTCTCAATCCACTTTTCAACCGCATGTGTCAAAGCAACTCCGCATGTCAAGACAGTTGCACTCAAGCAAGCAGACACGAGACAAAGGTTGGTTAGAGGCAGGGCAGAAAGATGGAACTGCAGCTAATACCCTCAGCCAGCTCACGGCGATGGTTAAACACGTATAGACAACGACTCGTGTGAAAAGTCATCACCGCCACAATGTCACGATGTACGATTCGAATTTCTGCGGCATGCATAACCAACCCACGAGACGTTCAACCTAGCTGGATGCCAGTGCCAACCTGTGTGCTTTCCGGCAGAACATATACGTGTAAGCCATGTAGTGAATGGGGAGTTTCCCAAAACAGGGGATCCTGATATAGTGCCCTAAATACCAGGATCCTGGTTTTAAGGACCCCAGAATAAGGTGCCCCCAAAATTTCGGAAACTCCCATGTAGTGAATGTAGTGAGAGCTCTGGGACTTGTCAGCCAAAGCTCTTCTTCGTCCTCGGACTCGGACCTGCGCAGTCTTGCTAGAAGGTGTTTTTAAAGCGTTTGAAAAAATATTAGTAGGCAAGATCCTCCTAAGCCCAATAAGAGCAAATATAGAATGTCCCCAAGCCCTACCTAGCTTGGGCTCAGCCAACTTGTCACGGTTCATTTTCCCAAGGCCCGGACTCGCTGTCTGCGGATCCTCAGCTCAGCGCACACAGAAGTGCATTGCAGAAGCCATATGAAGCCGTTATGCATCTGCAGGCCAGCCGCTACATCCCGAGCTTAACCAGGCGTTTTGGTGCAATGTGCCACTGTTTAATCCCAATTGTCTCACATGAGCGTCACGGTTTCTACTCCGAGGCTCGGCTCACAAAGCTGATCGTCGACTGCTCCTCGCGAGAAACAACTTTAATTTGGGCACGCGCCTAGATGACCAAGTCGCGAGGACTCAGCACTTTCATTTTGCTCAAGTTCAGTGGCAGAGAGGGAGAGGGAGGGAGAGAGAGAGAGAGAGAGAGAGAGAGAGAGAGAGAGATAGAGAGAGGAGATAGCAAAAACATGTCATCGCTCCTGAGCAAAGGCATCCCATGCGGAAAGAGGATCGCTCTGCCCACATTGGGCTCCTGACAGCACTTCTACCAAAGGAATGCTATGGCAAACAACATTGTAAGAGAATATAAGAGAATACAGCCCCCCCAAGCCTTGTGCTGTTCTGCACACTGCCTTGTGTTTAAGTTCATAATGTAGCTGCACTACTACCGGTCTCCGTCGCTTTGCTTTTACCTCCTCTGTCTGCGCTAGTGAGGGTCTCTTACACTAGGCACCGAACCTGGCCTTCCTCTTCGATGGGTGGTGTCTCCGCGAAGAGTTCGTGCAAGGTTCGCTCCTCTTGGCCTCGGTTCTCTGAAGATGATTCCTCTCGTCGGAGGGGAGGGGAGCGGAGGGTGCCTGTTGAGGCAGTTTTGACGCTTGGACTATGGGCGGATGCTTCAGGTTACCCTCACAATGGAACTCCACCTGGCAAGGCGGAAAAACCCATCAGACCAGCTGCCTAGGCCTCGTCGTAAAGCACACGTGAGCGGTTGTCAAAATCATGGTCCCTCTTTTTGGGTCCCTAATACAGTACGGCACCTAACATTTAGGGTTCCCAAATTTTGACAACCACCCACGCGTCACAAGATTGCTTGTGCTCGAAACCAAGGCTCTCCATTCCTCTTCGTCCTTTTCCAATGGCAGTGTGAACTCTTCGGGCTTAGAACACGCCATACGAAGGAAGGGATCCGGATGTTGAGTATCACACTGGGTGGGTGCGCCTTCTGGAGGGTCAACTAAGATACGTACGACACTCTGAACTTCAGTGCTTCTGGTTTCATGGGGGCCTAGGGTACCCCAACCGCATATAATCCCGAATCCTCATCATTTATAACCCCGATAGAAACACCCTAAGCCGAACGTGAATCCCCGTGCATTTATACTAAGGGTTCGGGCTAGTGCAATACGGGGTACAGGAAGATCCACACACTACCATAGCTTTGGTTTTCTCTGATGTTAACTGGCTTCCTGCTACTCAGACCGGGCCCTGCAGTGTCCAGCACCCCTCCTGCTTGCAAAGGCTTCGAACCACATCGACCACGGTCAAAGCATCCTCGCCATCACCTAGGGAGGCCATGCCCGGAAGCTTCCCTGCACTTCTCTCTTTGTTTCGTGCTGATCGTCAGTGCTGACCCATCCCTGATTGAGCAAGGCACTCCACTGGCCATCGTCCCCACAGTCCTCGCCCATAAGCTGGAAAGCTTCCTGATCCAAGGCAGGGCGGCAGGCTTTCGCTCACTCGCTGCAAATTGGGCCTGCCCGTCTTCAGGTTCCCGCCCACGACTTTGTCGAGCAGTCCAGTTCCCAACCTCGGCCATGAGTGACTTCCTCACTGCTTGTCTGAATCTGAATCGTTCCAGGTCCACGAAGCCTCAGAAAGCCGTGATCTGGATACTCAAGATATTCCCCTTGTTTTCTTTCCAGAGGCTTACTGGAGCACTTCCTCCAAAGAGCCCGGGGGTCTCACAAGCCGCTAGGCTGCCCCGTGGCCACCATGGGCGACCACTGAAGGCTGCTCTTGAGGCGGTTCGGGCACAAACACGGGCCATGCTTTGCAGCGCGGTTTGCTCAGAGCTGTCCACTGAAGGCCGAAGCCCACTCACTCTCGTACGGCTAAAGCTTGCTCACTTTCGTCTCGGGTCGCATAGACGCTGGCAAACCACGGTCCTTGCCGAAGCCTGACATAACAGGACTGCAGTACACGGCCGCCACGGGGGAAACGTGCTTTGGCACGCTTCGTAAGCTGCCGGCGGATCAAGCCTTCCTGTGTGCAGCTCACAACCTTAGCTCCCCAGGTGTTTTGACCCAGGCGAAGCTTCACGACGGCACGGCATGCAGCGTGAACGCAGCTCTTCACCAAGCTGGTCTGTGCCTTACTTACTTCATGTCGCCACGTGGCCAACCAGCCATCACGCGTGAAGATGTGCCCGTGGGAAAGCCCGCGTGCACCCGTCAAGCGAGGCGAATACATTGCCTGTTCCATTTAGTCGAGGTCCGCTACCGTGCTGAAGCTCCGTGTAAGCAGTATCACTGTATCTGCCTCATAAAGAAGTCAGATAGTGACACTCTAGGCACTCTAGTTGATGACATAAGGCAAGTGCATAAAGAAGCCACTCGTCGGCACGCCATCTGGGGAAGGCGTGGTGGAACCACATCGCCTTGGTCACTATCAGGACCTGGAACCCTGAAACCTGCGCCAGGCGTGATTGCTGCCTCTTCTGTTTGCCAACACCTGTTTTGTAAGTGTTGTGAGTTGGCTCAGGTCAGGCGAGTCGCGTGATCCAACGAAGCCATCATAGGTCGAGCTTCCCAGAATGATTTCCAGGACATCTCCACCCTTGCTGTGCCTCACTAGAGTGGTGAGAACACGCCACGAGACTTCCACGTCCAACAGCTGGTCGACGTGATGACTTCGCCTCAAACCCTCGAACCGAAACCCAAATGCTGAGAAAGCAGCTGAGAAGGCCTGCATCACTCTGATAGGCCAGGACGGCGTGGTGCACATGCTCCTTACATGCGTGCAGGTCTTAGCCGGCAGCTTTCAGGTCCGGCCCAGGAGTACAAGCACGACTCTACGACATTAGCGAGCCATGCTTATCTTTACCAACGCAGTAGGCAGTAACAACAACCACACCACCACCACCACCACCACCGCCGCCGCCGCCGCCGCCGCCGCCGATACCAACTACTAGTACTCTATAGTACTCTAGTATATATGTCGGTCAGAACTGATGTCACCACCACTGTTCGCGCTGATCAGAAATCGCGACAAGGCTCATACATACAGAAAAAGAACTCAGCAAGAATCAGCAAGGAGACGTAGACGGCACTACTCGAAACTGTTTAGAGGAGTGCCGACGAATCGAGAACTGAGAAGCTAAGGCTCGTCATCAGGCAATCGCTCACGAACTCGAAACCAAAGCAGTTGAGACGGCATTCCCAAGCCAGATAGCGCGTACTTCACTCGCATCTGCTTAGCTTCTTCCGTATTCCTTAGGACAGGATCTGGAACTGCTAGGCTGCTAGGCACATCAAGGCATTCCAGATTTCAGAAGCAGAGCTCATGGCCAGTTGAGTGAGTCGAGAACAACACGGACGTCAATCGGATTGACATATTTTTTCCTGCCGAGGCCAGTTGAAAACCAAAGGCTTCCTCTACACCAAGGGGGCCCCTCCTATGACTCAGAATCCACTTTGCCAACGGCTGGATCTCTGGATCATGCAGGAGCTTCGTAAATCTTTCCTCTTCCTTGGCTCTGGCACAGGAAAATGCCGGCAAGCTTCGGCCTGTGAGATGAAGCTCCGGAAATTGAAGCCGATTGCTTCAACTTCTTTAATATGACTAAACGATTTTGGGTCTCCAAATCCTGATGCAGCTGGGCTGCCGTCGGCAGAGATTCGGGATCGGGGACGTCTGGCATCCGCGCTTGATGGCACACCGAATAACCTGGTCGACAACTTCGCAGACGAAAGGTCTGGTGTCTGGCGAATTCCCGTTTTGCCTATAAGACCCCGCCGAAAAAAAGCAGTTGAAGCCCCTGGGTGCACAGGGCCTTCAGGACGCTGGAAGCTCGCTTGCATGGTGAATATCCTGAGACGCACAGTCACAGAGCTCTCTCCTGCTGCTGTATGCTCCTGTCGTACCACTCTGACGACATTCGCCTTACTAATGGATCCAAGCATCCATTCTCCCTGTTGCCGAGCTGCCACAGAACGCGTGGCAAAGCTGTTTCCATCTCGAACTCGACTGATGTCCTCCGGGGAAACGAAAGAAAACTATCCTCTTCCTATACCTAGCAGCTAGCGCCCATGCGATAAAGCGGGTCCACGGACTACGTCCACAATTAACAAGCCATGTGAACCGAATGCTTTCTCTGCTGATTTGCACGAGCTAAGCTCGCAGCATACACAATGGGATGCTCAGGCTGCCCAGCCCGCACGAAGTAAGCATGCAAACCTCGTGCAAACTGCTTCTCATTCCCTCTGCTTTAGCTAGGGCGAACCTACCATGCAGGGTCAGATGCTGGAGAGTTCAGGAAAGCTGGGACACTGGGGATGTGTGCGACCCAACATTTCCAGCCGAGCAACTGTGCAGCGAAAGGCCGGGTGCCTCGTGGAGAATTCAAAGTTGTAGTCACGCTAGGCACGCTACTCTTGGCATCTGGACATGTGAAGTATCGAAGAAAGCGGGGGCGCAGCGAACAGCCAATGCATGATTAGTTGTTCGTGGTAATGAGTTGGGCTGGTACGAACAATAGGATGAAACAGAAAAAATGTCCTGCAAGCTGAGCCGCGACGGTCTGGCTGGCAGCAGCCAGAGACTGGCCCAGAACCTGCAACACGGTGGGCTTGAGCACAAAAAAATCATGCAGTCACGGAGTGCAAGATTTCAGAGAAACTCGCCTTGTGCTCGCTGAGGCCCAAGAGAGATGGGCTTTACGCTTGGCTCTGAGCTTTGTGGTTGAAGACAGGAATTGAAGCTTTCAGGAGTGTGCCTGACCGCCAAAGACCGCCCGAGCGCCAGGTGGCTTCCAGAGAATCTCGGGCTTTGCCAGGAAAAGATTCCTTGACAGACAGGGTTGGTAAGTATATTGGCAATGGAGCCTCGCCACCTTACGTGGGAGTTTCCGAATATAGTACCCTAAATAGTAGGATCCTTATCTAAAATGGACCCCCAAAATAAGGTGCCCCCTAATATAGTACCCAAATAGTAGGATCCTAATAAGAACCCCCAAAATAAGGTAATGTAGTACCCTAAATAGTAGGATACCAATGAGAACCCCCAAAATAAGGAACCCCCTAATTCCGGAAACTCCCTAAACCCTAAACTCTAAACCCTCTATAGAACCCCTATAGATCCCTTTGAAGAACCCCCCTAAAATCCGGAAACTCCCACTTGAGGCTCCGCTAAAATAGCCGGGCCACGGGTCTATGCGGTCAAGCACAATTGCCTCAAATTCGGTCACCATGCTGCCGGCTTAGGGTTTTTAGGATTTAGGGTTTAGGGTTTTTTTCCCACCCGCCCAGCTGACAATGTTCAGGGTTTTTAGGGTTTAGGGTGATTTCATCCAGCATCAGTACAGGCTCGACTTAAAGATATCTGAAACGAATCTGAGCCACCTGGAAAACATTCTGCTGTGGTGGCCCCTCTGGGGCACCTTTGCGCTGTCCTTCCAAGCTCGACTTGGTGTCTTCCTCCGACGCATCTCCTGCAGCAATTCTCGTTGACCAAGGCGGTTCAAGTCTGTCGTTGTATGTTTCAGACGATTTTGCTCATTGCTGTGCTGTCGTCAGCAGCCGTGATGAGTTCAGCGGCTCAACTTATGCCTGTGAACTGCAGACACGATCAGTTCATGACGTGTCGGTCCTGAGTCAGAGCCAGCCATGGCGAATGGCCCCGAAACCCAGCTCTGCGTGCTTGAGGCTCGGCTACGGTACATGGAAACTCATCTCCAAATTGGGAGTGGACCAGTTCAAATGTTTTGGACGGACCGAATGCAACGAAGGATGCAGGCTTGCTCAATTATAATACTAATATACTATAATTCCAATGTTCTATAATTCTAATAGACTATAATGCTAATATACTCTAATACTAATATACTATAACTCTTGTATACTATAATTCTAACATACTATCATTCTAATATACTATAATACTTATATACCAACAATAATTAGTAGTTGCGGCCAGGGAGCGAATGGGTTGCCCTCAGACATGCTGTCCAGACCTCGCCGCAGAATCACATGAAGGTCAAGGGCCTCCCTATTATGTATTTAACTCGTCGACAAGCTTAGCTTGCGCAAGGGGGCTGTGACTGAACCTCCAAACACTTCCACACAAATTCTGTGCTCGAACTCGCATCTTCCATGACACGTTTTGGGGCTCAATTCCGCAGAAATCTGTATGAACGGCGCAACGTCTCCTACTGCGTTCGGAGTTTCTTTGCTTTTGGGGTGCCTTCTCACGGGGGTTCTGCTGCTGAGGTCCCATCGCTGTTGGCGTTGTCATGTTTACCCCTTCTTGTGAACCTGGTCCACCTCATCGGCCAAGGGGCACCACTGAAAGCGTGCAGGAGCTCTCTGCACGGGTCTGCGAGACCAGCCTCGACGGTTCAGGAGAGCTTCTCCGTCTCTTGCTTTGGCTTTGAGATGGCCGCCGACTTATCACTGCAAATAGTGGTGTCTGGAGGGTCCTGCCTGCAGGAATGCGCAAGTTGATCTGCTGCTTCGGGTGCTCCTCTGACTTCTCGGTTATGTCTTTGTGATGTTCCACCTGCTTCTCTGACACCTCCGTCGCAGGAGTCGGAGATTGCACCTGCCACAAAAAGCGGCAGAGCCGCTGAGAATTTCATTGTCTTCCGGTTCTCTGCTTGCGACCGTTCGTCCTCATCATATGACCGCGGTCATGATATGCCTACTATGTGTCTAAGTTGAATTACACACAGACACATCCGTTCGCAGCTTGCAGGCTGCTGGCAGTAATTGCTGCTTCTTGTTGCGTTGCTAAGACTCCGGCCGATCTTGGCCTGGGTGTACATGTATATTGCACATTCATCACATCCATTCTGACAGGAAGCCCACCCTCCGCAGCATGCATGTCGGAGTACTGGTGCAAGCATGTCTCAGTTCTGGCAACAGTAAGTAGTCGTCGTCGCACTAGTCGGACTACAAGTTGTTACTAACATTATTGCTGTTCCGCCGCTCGAACCAGCTAGTTAGCGGCTGGTTTGCTGGTGCTTCATCCACAGGCGAACTCCTTGCAACAAGCTACTTGCTATTTCAGCTTGTAGCTGATTTCAGGTGTGTTTTCTGCGACACTTGCCCCTGCAAGCCTGCCTGTGATGCAGGCTGCTTGGCCAAGATCTTCGCCTTGAGGCCTGGCCATCTTGAATTGCTTCCACCAGCATTGACCACCAGCGTCTGTGCCTCTGCCTTAGTTCGACTTGTTGATTAGCAATGACTGGTCGCCAGAACGACATGGACAACCATTGCCACAAACTCTTGCTGTCGCTTGCTAATACTACCTGCTGCTAGCGGGTAGAAGCCATGAGAAGGCAAGCAATACTCCGCTGTTGAAGCTCATTCGCGATGGTATGGATAGCGACTGTAAATACCATGGAATGTTTCTTCAGGCACAGCAGCATACTCAGCATGTGGATGATCAGAATATGAACGCCAGTGCCGCTGTTGGAACTGAAGAATGTGCTGCTAATTTCCATAACTGCCATTTCTGCTACCGCTCGTAATTCTATTTTATTTCTACTTCTACTTCGACTACGACGACTACTACGACGACGACGATGCGACTAATTAGTAGGCACCAAGTCCTACTGCGACGAGTCGACAGTGATAGCGGTGACGACGACTACCGCTGTTACGACCAAGCAAACAGGGTTGCTGACTGGCCTAGTGGCAGCAGTTGCTGCGAACCGAGTCAAGGGGGCCCACCGCGCCTTTGACTGGGTTGGCTGCGTCATTGGTCCTCGATCAAACGGATACAGACTGCTTCCTCTGAAGCTTGTACACTTGCCGGTGTACACAAAGCATCAACTATGTCTTCTCGGCCTTCTAAACTGAGCCCACATTCACGAAGCGTTTCAAACTTGCTGACAGCAGCGGTGATCATGCAGAACTGTGGCACGGCAGCAAGAATGAAATGATAGAGCTTCTGATTTAGTTGATGCCTTGCTCTTTCATGTCACTATTGGTTATCCGCGTTGTGAAATGTTCGTCTAGGAAGGTCTAGACTGTCGTAGAAAAACCCTTCCCAAATCTCCTGTCCTTAGGCTGCAGCATGGTTAATCCAAGCTACTGGCCGGCTTGGCCGCCACCTTCTCGGACTGGCCACGTTCGATGTTCACCTGAGCGAACTGCGGACTATGCGCTCCTTGTTGCGATCAGGCTGCCATGCCAGACTTTGTGCTTACTCTGCCGCATTTTCAATGGCGCACATGCACTTCTTTCTGCTCCCGAATAGCACCTTCAACACTACGACTACCACTTCCAGGACCACATCACGACCACCACCACCACCACCACCACCAGGGCCGCTGCTGCTACTCCTACTCCTACTCCTACTATACTCCTACTATACTCCTACTACTACTACTACTACTACTACCACTACCACTCCTACTCCTACTACTACTACTACCACTAGTACTAGTACTAGTACTAGTACTACTACTACTACTGCTGCTACTACTACCACTACTACCACTACTACCACTACTACTACTACTACTACTACTACTACTACTACTACTACTACTACTACTACTAAAACAACATATTACTACTACATACTACTATTACTACTAATACCACTACTACCACTACTACCACTACTACCACTGCTACCACTACTACCACTACTACCACTACTACCACTACTACCACGACCACTACTACTTCTAGTAGTAGTAGTAGTACTACTACTACTACTACTCCTACTCCTACTCCTACTACTACTACTACTACTACTACCACTCCTACTCCTACTACTACTACTACTACCACTACCACTAGTACTAGTACTAGTACTACTACTACTACTGCTGCTACTACTACCACTACTACCACTACTACCACTACTACCACTACTACTACTACTACTACTACTACTACTACTACTACTACTACTACTAATACTACTACTACTGTACTACTACTACATATTACTACTACATACTATTATTACTACTAATACCACTACTACCACTACTACCACTACTACCACTGCTACCACTACTACCACTACTACCACTACAACCACTACTACCACTACTACCACTACTACCACGACCACTACTACTGCTAGTAGTAGTACTACTACTACTACTACTACTACTACTACTACTACTACTACTGCTAGTAGTAGTAGTAGTAGTAGTACTACTACTACTACTACGCCTACTACTACCACAACTACTACTACTACTACTATTTACCACCTCCGGGTCTACCAGCGAAAGGCAACCCATGAGGCTAAGCCCTCCAGGCCCCTCATGAAACAGTCAGCCGCCGCTCAAGCAGTCCACTGCCTTCTACTGCTTACTGGTACGCATGTCTAAGGCGCCACTACTCACTGCTACCCGCGACTGCATGATTCTATGCTTACTACACAGTAGCTGCATGCAAGCACAGCTGCTCTTATTCGTCTGCTTCGATGTTCTTGTTCTTTGATGTTCTTAGTCTTTGTGCCCGACCATCTGGTTTTGGACAGTAGGACGCAGCATCTATTCAAGGGCTCTGGTCTAGGCTCCCCGCCGCATCGGCTTGAATACGGCGCGTAAGCGAGGGGGATTCCTCCACAAGACCAAGCTGGTATATGCACATATGCGCTGCTTCAAGCCTTGAACAACTTAAACAAGCAAAGGACGTATCTAGGTCGTTTTCGAACGTAGCTGGTGCGAACTGCGAACCTGCAAACAGCCCATGCGTACACTGGAGTGGTATTTGCTCGCAGGGGTATTCTTGTTGAGTCCTGCCAAGCTGAATCTGAACTCTTCCTAGCTTTGGACAGGCGTCCGCTGTCTCAGACATCCAACTTGAGCGCGAAGACAGGGGCTCGAGCTCCTTTGCCTGGGCTTCGAGAATACTGACGTGAGTCGAAATCCGCTTCCATGCGCAGCAACATGCGAGGAAGGACCATCTCAAATTGAAGAAGCTTCTTGCGGTAGGTTGCGTTTGCTCCGGCGTTGGAGAAACGCTTTTGCCTCTTCCTTCTCCCATCCTCTGTGCTTGGCTGTGCAGGCACCTTGTCGTCCAATGTGCCACAGCACGCAAGGCTTAGGGTCCCAGCATTCACGGGTGCCAGACAGACTCAGAGGCACCAAACATTCACAAACCTGCTCGTAGCACCGGTGGCATTAGCAACTCCCCTCTGCTGGGCAGTCCCTGCGATTCTGATACTCACAGCATACTCGTATCTCGAGTGCTGAAGCTGAGGCCTTGTCACATCACGATAGCTTGCTGCAGGAATAGGTTTTGTGTCGCTGCAGGGCGCTTCCTGTGCCTACAAGTGCATCTTGCAAGGCCATATGACAAGAAGTATGGCCCCTTACATGCAAGTTCGCTATCTTGTGCTGATCACCTGAACCTCACGCACACATATCTGCAGTATCGGCAGGCTATGCGAAAGCATCTGCCTCTTGCGTCGTCGCAACCACCTCCCTGCGGTCCCAAGGAGATGTCACGCTGCTGCTGGCAGGTCGCGATGCCTTATGACTTCCATGAGTTCAAGTCTGTTATAATTTTTTGCATGCTTTCAGGGGCTTTGTAGAGAGTCGGTCAGAAGGTTTGTGGCTCGGTGCCTTCACCCCTACATTCCTCTTGCTCCCAGCAACCTGTAAGGCCGTAAACTTGACGACTGACTGTCTTTCTTGCTGCGACTACACATTTCTGGAAAACAAGGACAACAACAAGCACCACTGCAGCGACTACTGCTGCTACCTCTACAGCTCCTGCTCCTACTCCGCTACTCAAAAATACGACTACTACGACGACGACTACGACTACGACGACGGCATCGACGACTTCTACTAGTGTCATTACTGCTACTGCTACTGCTGATGCAGGATGATACTGGTACAACTGCTATTACAAACACTGCTGCCGCTACGGCTGCTAATTACTGCTGCTGCTACTGTTGCTACTACTACGACGACGACTACGACTACCAACATCACTTGTACACGTTGCTTCTCCCCTCCTTACAACTGGTCATGCTGCGCTCATACACGCTGATTGCGAGTCCACCTCTGCCGAGTCTGCCTCTGCAGAAGCTGCCTCGAGATTAGTCTGAGCAGGGCTTATTCCGGACCCTAGACACGTTTCTATAGGGATTTTGTAGCTTGTATGTGTTGAAAAGGCGCTGTTCAAGATTCTCGATGATTGTCCCGTGATGGGGCCGGTCTTGCACAAGCCTACCCGCATCGTAAGAGACAAGGCCGTCCAAATCTCCCGAAGATCCCTGGGTTCTGGTGTACTTTCCAGGCCGACTTCCCAAGCGCGGGTGGAAAAGGGTCCAGGTTTTTATTGTCAGGGTGCAGGGTTAACTGTGGTGCCGTGGGCTGCCTTGAAACAATCAGAAGGAAGAGTGCTTTTGTTGCTTCGGCCCTCGACCGGGGTAAGTTGCTGACTGCCCCAGGTCTTGAAGGTTCGTACTCGGATATGCCCTGCGAAGTTTTTCTTGCCACAGCTGACTATGTGCGAAGCTGTTCAGTTTAAGGGTTCGGCTTAGGGTTCAGGAATTTAGGAAACATGATTCAGACAGGGCTCTAGAGGTATCGGACACTAATTCGCTCAGTTTCGAGTGGTTCACAGGGGGTTGATCGATATTTTTGTTCCGATGGGTGACGATTTAATACGCCTTGCGACGGCCTTTGGGAACTCTAGCGTGTTTCTTGCACGCAGCATGTTTGAAGGAAACTTCAGTAGTGACACTAGGAATCGCCTCTGTAGGGCAAATTCAAGAGAAGGGGGTTTAGATCAACCCTCTGAATCAGACTAAGACTAGAAGCTGGGTTTGCAGGTACTATGCACGTGACCCATTACGCCCGTCTTTTCAGCGGCTGTTGCTCCTGTATCTCTGTTACAGTTGCCTTCGTGGCCTGTGTACTTTCGAGCGCTCGCCTGCCATACCTTGCTTTACTGACCACTTACTTGGAGGTTCATGGTTAGTTACAAGTAGGGTTGTAAGGCCCCTATTAGGAGTTTTAATTTTGGTTGCCCTACTTATAACGCCACTTATATCTACCCATGAGCCTCCAAGTATTCTTAGCCCATTCTGGAATCCTAGCCTGAGGCTTCCGGCCTCACTGGGAGTCACGATGTGGCGCAGCCTCACATTCGGCCCGGCCGCCTCGTGCAAGAAAGAAAAATGCTAAAAAATCCCAGAAGCTTTAACCTCAACACCTAACAGTACCAGTTGTGGATGCAGTCTTGCCGCTCATCGGATGCACATAGATCCAGATTGGCGTGCTCAATATTCAGAACAAGGACCCCGAAGGAACAGCATTTACAAGGCAAATCCAGCCTCTACAAATCTCGAAGCCTCAGCTGAAGGTCTCGAACACCGGACCGGTGTTGTCGGTTGTCAACTTTAGGCGCTCACGCTTCTGCCCCTTGGAGCTTGGGGCTTCCGATAGCTATCAGAGCAAGGCTCACGATGGCAGCACCGGTCGTCTGCTGCTGCGGCTTTAGTTGGAGATTCCTTAAAACTAAGCCCTCTGCAGAGCAGGACAAAGGAATGTGCTTGTAGGACTCATGAAAGAGTGCGCTGGCCTCCTCGAAAGAACGAGAGCCAACTTCTGTGTCGCGGAGGCCCACCTGCATCAATGCGCTTCCACGCAGGGTACTTGCCATGACGTTTCACATGCCACAACTCACAATCGTGCTGTTCAGCACATGCGATGGGCACTGGAACGCCGGATAGATGTCCAGACAGAATACGGGCATGCTCAAGCCAGCCTTCTGTGATGACCTCTCGGCATGTCCGTCGTGCCGGGCCGCTTCCTGCGATCGAGCATCACATCAATCAAGCCGACAAGCCCTCATTAGTTCCCGAAGCTGCTCAATCTCAATCGAATAACCCCCGGCCAGTCCCGAGCCTCGGCAAAACCTTCCGACGACTGGCCAGCAGCTTCAGACGGTGCGCTGCTTCGGCCAGAGGCGGCCATGAGATCCTGAGTTCAACTTCCAGCTACATGTGCGCATCTGCTGTGGAGACGGATTCCGATCTTTCTTTCAAGTTGACTACAAGACCAAGGCAAGGAGCCGCCTGCGAAGTTTCTGTACTTGAGGGGGGTGAAAATTCCGGGCTGAACGCCAGGCTTGCTTGTGAGCTCGGCCCTGCCCTGCTGGTTGCGAGCTCCCGGCATAAGCTCTCGAAGCTCCATGTTGGATATCACCAAGTCTGACCCACGCACACAAGAACTAAGGCAGAAAAAACGCGGGTCGAAGAGCATGACAGAATGCCAGGATGCATCGTACTCTTGCTGATGTGTCTTAAGCCATTTGTGCTGACATCCAGGCTGCTGCAGTCACCATTCTTAGCTCTCTGCCCTAACTCTTGCTGCATGCTGCTGTTACTGATGCTACTGCTATTGCTACTACTGCTACTACTGCTAGTACTACTACTCCTGCTGCTTCGACTACTATTATTCATTATTACTACTGCTACGACTACTACTTTCCACTACTACTACTACTACTACTACTACTACCACTACCACTACTACTACTACTACTACTACTACTACTACTACTACTACTACTACTACTACTACTACTACTACTACTACTACTATACTACCACTACCACTACCACTATGACGACGACGACTACTACTACTACTACTGCTACTAGTACCAGTACCAACACCAGTACCAGTACTAGGACTAGTACTGGTACTACTACTGCTGCTGAGACGGGGTGGCAACGACCACTGTTGCTGCGACCAAAACAAAACAATGAAGCTTACAAGCCTGCGACTACTGCTAATACCCCTTTACACGAAGCGAACCGAGACTGGCATGTAACAACGCCCGCGACAGTTGATGGTTGCACTCGTGCTGGCAGTAGTCACATCTCTCTTAACATAACAGATTCTGCTGCTGCAGCCGCTGCTTCTGTTGCTCCTACTCCTACTACCGCTCCTCCTCCGCCTACTTCCACTCCTCCTTGGAAACCGACAGGTAAGAAATGAAATGGCTAAACCTAATACTTAGGTGCTAGGGCACAAGGAAATCTCTGGACTTGTCGCAGCAGAACTACGAGCTAATGGTTTACGCCTCGCATGTATCTGGCAAGCTCCACTGGGGCAGCATCTCCAGTTGCAAATTCACTGATGCTGCCCGGGTTCTTCAACGGGTGCAATGTGGTGGAGCGGCGTCAGATTTCTGGCAGTTGGCTGGCTGACTGGCAGCTGGCTCGTCGATGAATCTGAGGCTCTCCTCCTCGGGACGAAACGAGAAAAATCATCGCATGATCTTCATTTGCCCTATTCCTGTCTGCAGCTGCGACCGGGAACCCGCATATCCTGCTGGCCGATCCAGATCTTGCTCGCCGGTCCTGACACTGCATGCTTGCTGCAGTGTCCCGGCTGTGCAGTGACGAGGCACCTCAAACACATCAGTGACAGTATCTTCTCGATAGCCATAGTAACGGCAATGACGACATTGCTCGCAGAATGATCCTTACGGTTGTGACCCTGGAGGCCCTGGCTCCTGCACTGTCACTTCTCTTCGGGCCGGAGCTGGGAAAGACGCTCGGCGACTTCTCGTGTCCTTAGAAATTAGAACTATCCACAGGCGCAGAACCCGAGATAACCCGCGAAACAACCGATCGACCCACACATCTCAGAAGATGATCCTAGATGCTGTTGACGATTCCTTGGGAGAGGGCAAAAACTGGATGTCCGATGTCCAAAGCAGTGCCCTCGTGCTGCCTGACGCTGCTACTGCTGCGACTACTCCTCCTCCCGCTGCTGCTGGGACTGCAAGTCTCAGTACTACGACTACCACGACTACTACCACGACGACGACTTATTAAAACCACTACTATCGCTACCACTGCCACTACTTCCACCGCCACCGTGATTGAGTCCATGATGATGACGACGATTGCCAACTTCAACCTGTTCTCACTATTTGGTTTGACTCTGACTTGCCTGACAGTACTTATGAAGAACACCAGGCAAGCAGCAGGCATGCTGGGATGCTCCCGCTGCCGCGTTTTGCTTGGTCGCCTTATCGGCTTGGACCTTGCCATGGCTTGTCCCTGGCAGGGCAGCGGATGCACTTTCACCAAAGTTTCTTTACCTTGTCATACGGAGGACGCGGCATCACGTTGGAAAGACAGTCCATCAAAGTTGTTCGCCTCGGTTCCTCGCGCAAGTATAAGACATGTTGGAGTTCGCAAACCGCAGTAGGCACACCATTGAATATATCACTGATATTGGTCGCAACTATAGGAATGACTATGAATTTGAGCTTGCTAATCGTCCTCACCATCAACGCCATCATCCATAGAATCATCACAACTGATGTCTTCGCGAGCTCACTGACAATGATGAGGTCCCGCCCCGGCCACGCTCATTCCCAACACGACCATGTCACAAAATCTCGCCTTGTATCAGAAAATCGGTTGCTGGACGCTCCATTCGGGAATAAACTTGACAGTCCTATGAGGTCACTTCCTCACTCAGACTCTGCACAACAACAGTACACTGGCTTGCATTCAAAACGATGGCTGAAGACTGGTGAGAAAGCTCACATGTGGAAAGCCCCTGAACAGCCAACATCTCTGCTGCTACTCTCCGCCGAGCCTGCTCTTCTTTCATCGCCTCTTTCGGCAGAGGTTTCCCTGTGCCGTCCTGTGTCAGAAAACCCAAGCTGCCCCAACAAAGTCCCGAAGTCTCACCCCGGTCCTTCGCATCACCGACCTTTTTGGCAGAACTGCGGCGACGGCGCTTTGTAGCCTCTTGATGCTGCGCACGGAACCGGTATCTATGAACCATTGCTAGCATGACAGCTGCCCAGGTCAAGATTGAAAATGCACAGGTTTAAGGAACAGGTAGCTCCATGGCAGAACCTAGTAAAGCAGCTGGCTGTTTGCCTCGCGGCTGGGCTTGGCACCCGGGGCTTCATTCTCTGCCTTCGTCACTGGCTGTCGTGGGCAAGTCAAGTCAAAGATCTCGCAGCATCGCAACATAGCTAGGTGGCGAGGTCGGGCACATCACTGTCCATGCTGTCCATGAGATCATCTGGCCAACCAACCTGAGATCACGGGATTACCCTGAGAAAGCAGCCACGACGGACATGAGGCCTTCGCAAAAGACAGTCAGGTGTGCGAGGTCAGCCTCCCTCAATCACTAATTACTATAGTCTCCATTGGAGTTCCTTTTTTTGGTTTAACCACTTGTATATTAAGGATCCTACAAGGTAACCCCAAAAAGGAACTACAATGGAGACTATAGGTAGTGTCATTCCGGGCAAACCCATGCGCAAGACACCTCCGGCCACATGCTGTAGCCGTCTCCAACAGTCTAAATGCGATCACACGCACCTTATTCGCGAAGAAGTCCGTCTCGGAAGAGGTTTGAACAACAGGCTCCGATGGGCCACTGCGCCTGGGATTCTTAGAGCTTCTGGGAGGAGCCTTTGCCTAACAACAGGAAGGATCTTGCGGGGGGTTCTGAGCAGCTCCAGGCCATGCAGCAATGCGCAACAAAATCCTGCGAAACTCATTCAATCGGCTCCGTTTTGATGTCTAAGTCTCGGCTGCGTTGAACCATCTCGAACTTCCGGTTTTTGCTCCTCGGATCGGTCTTCAAGAGTTCATTCGTGCTTTAAGGTGCATCGGTTTGCGGCCACGTCACCCCGTCCTGCTTCCTGCGGCCAGTCCTCCAAACCTCGGCACTTTCTATCAGCGAGCATAGCGCCGGTAAGATCCGAGCGCACTGAAATGACAAGATCCTGGTCTTATCCTGCAACCTTTTCACCATGCTGAATCTCGGGTTACCTTTGTGAGAAGTCTGCCATGTCAAGCACCGATGGCAGAAGACAATCTACCACTGTGGCCGTGGGGTTCTCTGCGGGTGCTCATAATTCGTCGCACTTTTAAGTGTTATGATCACATCACTTGGCTTTTGACCAGTACTAGTGCTTGTGTAATTTTTGTCATTCTCACCATTTATGCTTATGTCATGGTGGTTATGATTCTTAATCATATGAGAAGGAAGACTTCGCTTGTCGTTAGCTAGCACAGAGTCGGACTTGCACCAGCAGGAGCCAACCGGTCGTCGGTGACTGTTCTACGCAAATGGAAAACATCGAGGGTGAAACGCTACATGAGATGATGGACCATGTCTTTATACGAGTCTATATGGCCTTTGGGGAAGGAGGCTGGGATATGTTTTCTCCGCCTGGTACTTCGGGCTTTTGTGAAGCCCGAACACCGGATAGTCCCGGTGTGAGATCAAGATCTGGCTCCGGGTCATCCTTGGCTGGTTCCTTCGGTGATTCAAGGGGCCCCAGGGGAAAAGAGCCCTCTGAGACCCCACTGCCAGGAGTGAACGGCTCCGATGGCTGGTAAGTCCTGCGATGAGTCTCGCTCCTCACGGAGCGCAAATCCTCCTTGATCTCGGTGAGCATGGTCTGCACTGCTTTGGTGGCTAGGTAGGCCTTGAGATCTCGGAACGGAAGAATGCGTTTACACCTAAATGTGGTAAACCCTTTAACATATCCTATAAACCATCCGAAACTCCCTTTAAGGGATTACTATAAGGTTCTATGATAGGGCTCCCAGCATTCACAAGATCAAGCCAAGAGGCGGCCACAGCATCAGACTTGCTGATGTCGCCACGCATTTTCAACAAGCCGTGCAGCAGCTCTGCAAGTTGCAGTGTGCCACTGCCGTCAGCATCTATAATCTCAAACATGTTGGCACGATCGGGTGGCAAGTCCAACTCGTTCATCAGCTTTTGAACGCTCCTGTCCTGGATAATGAGCAAGAACATCTCCTTGGTGATTTCCATGTCATGCATTCCGTCCTGGGCAAACAACTTGCTCGGCTTGTTCAGCTTCATCTTCGCTAGACGCTTTCCTGTGTCGTCATCTTCTTCCATTTCATGAAAGGTGTGGTACGCTGCCTGGAACTTCTTCAGAAGCTCCCGCGTCACCCTTGCAATCCGAACAGACTCGCGCGAGTACTGCTCAGCAGTGATTGCATCATTCTCCTTCGCTGCCTTCATCGTGATGTCGACATAGACAGCAAGAATTACGTTGAAGATCCCCATAGACACAAGCATGTAGCTGATGATGTAGGAAAGAACAAATGGAAGTCCATATGCCTCTTTCAACTCAATAAGGATTGGGTGTCCAAATTCATTCGTGCACTCTCCGGTGAAGCAGCGGAATGCAGTGAACATTGTCTGGGGAATGTCCGCAAAGTAGGTATCGAGATTCAAATCTTTTGTCTTGCTGTCAGAACCGATGGTAATGGCAGCGAGTCCAGAAATCACATAGAGAACTCCGAAGAGCAGCAAAAAGGCAAGACTGAGAGTTCGCACTCCTGCGATCAGGCCCTTCACCATCAGCCGAAGATCCCTCATTGCTTTGATTCGGAAGACTTTGACAATCCGTACCAAGCGAATCAACCTGCAAAACCTGAGAAGCGAAGTGCCATTTGCGTCAATGATGTTTTCGTCGACGACGGCGTGGAGGATTGCATCGGAAAGCCCAGTTGCAGCAAGGAACACATCAAAGTAACTCCAGTAACGGTCAGGGCCACACCAATAGTTGCGACACCGCATGAAGTACATGCGGATGCCTATCTCCAAAAGAAGTGTACATGTAAATGCCGCTTCCATCGCAGGCCATCCACTCCAGTCCTCGTTTCCTGGATGAGTTTGCAGGCCTATCATGACTCCATTGGCGACGATGAGAAGGGCTACTATTGGCTCCATGATGGTCATTATATTTATGCGCTCTGCAGGTCCGGCCAGATCGTTAATGCGAACAAATGTCAACTCTGCCACAAGCCGATTTGTGTCAGCCGCAAGCAGAATTTCCTTCAATGCCCGAAATTGTTGCATGCGCTTTACGCCGAAAATCTTCTTGTGGACCTCACCCTCGGTGGCAAGCAATACCTCCATCAATGCTTGCGCAGGGACAACATTGAAGCTTCGCATCGGCTGCAGATCCTGCGCGGTTGTTAGTTTCTGAGTGACGCTTTTCTTCAACTGAGGCCCATGAAAATCCGACTCCACCTTTTCTGGCCATTGCCAAACTGGCCGGAAGGGAATCTCGTCACTGCTGAACCAACCCAGTTGGATTCCGTCATGCTCTGGAGCCTCGTCTGTGTCCATAGCCTCCTCAGCTATAGGGCATTAATCACTGACATCAATACGAAAACCTCCGCAAATCTGCGAACAAGGGATTCGGGCCGGTTTAGTTTAGAATGTCGATATGCGGATGAAGGCAGTAAGTCGGAAAGGTGGCATTCTCTGTCTCTCTTTTCTTTCGCCAGGGCCCGGGTGGGGAGTTGCCTCCTCTGTCTCTCTCTCTCTCTCGCGTCTTCTTCTTCCCCGGGGCATGAGGGGTGTCTGAAGCCCCTCGGCCTTGAAGGCCCCCCCGATGTTCGTGGGGCTTTTTGGAGGAGCGTGAAGATCGAATGCGTTTCCCCTGTGTTCTATTTTTATCAGCAGAGTAAGATTAAGTTCAGTTGTACAACGGCTCAGGGTTTACATTCGTCTCTGACATGGTGGTCCAGGCCGGGGGCACTTGGTTCATTACACTCAACATTATGTAGGAGTGGGTCACAACATTCATTGCCAGGGCCACTGTCGAGCGAACTCCCAAACTTGCTCTCTCCCTCTCTCTCTCTTTCTCTCTCCTGCTGTTGCTACTTCCCGTTGCTACAACTTTAGTGTTAACCGTGAAAGCTCGCACAAGCAGTGTGAAACCGTGTCATCTTCCTGATTACACGCTGGCCCGAAAAAGGAGCCTTGCAGGTTCAGCTTTGCTACCTGCCCAGCCAGGAATAGCCACAAACTACGCAGTCTGAGAGCAATTTCGATAGGTTGCTCTAGGTTCAGGACCTTCAACGAGCCGTGTGCTGTCCATGATTCTTGTCAGTGCTTGTTGCTTTTCTTGGAATCGCAACTTCGCAGCAAGGGCGTTACAGCCAGTGGCTCCGCTAACAGTCTGAAACTCCCGGCCATAGCCCAAAACGGCACCTTGCGGTCGGACAGAAATTGACTTCGATTCCGACTACGGAGTGTGCAAGAGGCCCAACCTAAACTTACCTGGGCGGCTTGGAACGCCATGGCATTTGAGAAGACTGGCAAGCAGTAATAATAGTCCTGCGGTTCATGTTTTCAAGTGTGGTTGTAGTAGCATGTAACAACTAAATGTTCCACCACCACGAAGCCCGTAGAGGCGTCATGTGAAGGACCAGCATCACTGTCCCAATGAGCAACTCAAGTGAGATCGACAGTATGGCAGGAAGACAACAGGATGGAAAGCCTTCCGCCTCCCGTGCTTCCTGCGTACCCGTGAATCTCGACAGTAAAGTGAAACGACCGGATGAAATGCATGTCTACCCGGCTTGCTCGGTTGAGGTCGCCTGGATTGCTTCGGCTTGTCTGCCCACCAGGGCCAAGCAAAGGTTTCGGGTTTACGATGGAATCTGGCCCGCGAAGCCTTCGGCAAGATGCATGAAGAAACTAGACATCAACCAACAAGGATTGTGATACACTGAGGACCCAGCGAAGCTAAGCTTGATAAAGTCTGCCAGCAAGTTCACGAACTCATTCATGTCCTCCTCCGTGTAGGTTGTGAGGCCCAGTGTAGAAACCGCATCATGGATAACTTTGCCTGAGACCATGGTCTTCGAGGACATAGCTCCAAGACGCCATCTCAATCGATGGCGGACCGTGCGCGCCTCCTCGGGAGTGAGGTTTGCGAGAACTGACCGGAAGATCGTTGAGGAATCGCCGTGGGGAATATGATCACTTTCCATGGAGCTTGAAGTCATAGAGATTATGTTTGCATTGCGTTCACGATTGCCCTGGCCGTCTGTCTCAC
Organism: Symbiodinium sp. CCMP2592; assembly: GCA_905221615.1. NCBI lineage: Eukaryota > Dinophyceae > Suessiales > Symbiodiniaceae > Symbiodinium > Symbiodinium sp. CCMP2592. The sequence continues at coordinate 78,295 of CAJNDT010000791.1, forward strand.
TTACGACCCGGCTGGTAGCATGTGCTGATAAGCTGTGCGAATGAGTCAAACTGCTGCCTTTGCTACTCGCACGTGATATCGGACGGCTAGTGGGACGGCTACCCGCCCGGCTGCTCGCCACTGACTGCGCTTTGGTCACCCTGTTGATTGGACCTCGGAGAGCCCCCTCTGTTGGGGGAGCTCGGAGTGACTCATATGCAGTTACCAGCCTTTCACGAAATTCATCACACAACCTGTCTATGGTGTCGGCGAAGTCACCATGTTCCATGGCCCTCGCAACGACGCGGCTAGTCCCAACTTGTCTCAACAAGCATTTCAAGGGATCGAGCCGCGACAGCGCTTGTGCCAACGAGCATGACCATGCATGTATCTTGCTCGCAACGTTGTGCGTGGTCGAGCGGCTGCAGCTAGCTAGCTAGCTGCTGCGCGTAGCATGCGCGATAGCTTTACCTGCAAACTCGTCTGAGGTCAGGACCGCAGCTTGCCGTGACCTCCTTGCGACACGAACCAGATCAACGCAAGCATCCCGATTGCAGTCCGACCATCGTCCAAGTTGCGCATGCGCAGCCTTGGGATCCGCCTTCCCAAGCATGACAGCAACAAGACTTAGTGCTTGGAGCGCGAAGGCTGACTTTCTACATCCACATGGCTAGCTATATACACCAGGACAGGGTTCTTTGACCCCAGGGACCCAATGTCCTACAGCCGCACAGGAGGATGATTCGGACCCATGAACTCTTTACTTGAGGGACGGGCTGCAACCAGGGATCCCTTTTGCCTTACACTCAAACTGCACAAAGGAGGAGTAGGGGATTTTTTGTGACTTTTTATGGATAGGTGAGATAGAGAGAGAGAGAGAGAGAGGGAGAGATAGAGATATATATATATATATATATATATATGTATATATATATATATATATATATTAATATCTAAATTCCAAGGTATCCCCCCAAACTCCATAGAAACCTAACCCCTCCCAGCCCTTCCATGGACCCCCGGGGGGGCAACCTGGGAACCGGCCATCTCATTGCGCGCATACCTCACTGGGCGTGGCAGACGGAGTGAATTTGTCATATGGGTTGTTGTCAAAATTAGGGCACCTTAAATATTAGGTGCCGTATTATATTAGGGACCCCAAAAAAAACTAGAATTTGACAACCATAGGGGCCCTTAGGGGGTAGGGGGAGGGGGGGTAGGGGACTATACTTCCTTAAACTGGGTCTTATTCAGTCCTTGTTTTCGGTATTAAGGACCCCTACCCCCTCCTTATGAATTTGAGAAGGTTTCATGAGGACATCAGGGGACTTGCTAAGTACAGGGCCTATATAGGTACCTCAATTTCATAGGACATCAGAAAACTTGGCAAGCATAGGGTCTAGGTGCCTGCATTGGGCTTAATGGTTAAATGCCACTTTGCTTACCTGTCTTGGAACCCGACTTACTCAGTCCCAAGATCCTTTAAGTAGCTTCTGCAGCTGTGCGTCTTCTTGGCCATTGCCTTCAGCATTGGACGAGAAATCTGGATGCCCTCGGCTTTTCCCAGAGAGCCCAACACCCCTTAATTAAGGAACATAGCTTTAAGGCTCAAATCATAATATGAAGCCCTATATAATTTAAGCCATATTCCTTAATTCAGGGGTATTGGGCTCTCTGGGTCCATGCCATTGGCTGAACTGGAAGCGTCCACGGGGTGAGTTCTGGTGACCTTTCGCGACCAGGTCACTTGTAGTGCAGCGATTGCCCCTGCAGCCTTTACAGTGTACTGCTGCACCTGTCACAAAGAGCTAGCCGACGATTCTTTGGGCTCTCTCCTCCCGTTCCAGAGCTCTGTCCACCAATCCCGGCAGACTCTAGCAATAGCCATAGCAGTGTGAGTAGCAATGTCCCCGGGTAGGACGGAAATCACACACCTGTACTGCACTGAACAAAAGCCAGCGAGCCCAACTTAGTTCAAACCGACAGGTAAATCAACAGTCCGCCTATCGCTTTGAAGTACTTGCACAAAAATCCGCCTGTTCCAGGTGAGCTACACATGCTACTTACTTCGATTCTACTTTGGCCGTCAAGCAGTAGCCGTGGCGCCAAGGAGACCCCGAGGTTCAAGAGGGTTGCATGAAGTACTGGAAGTACTTGGAGGTCCATGGGTAGTTTGCAAGCAGAGTTATAAGTCCCCTAAAAGGACTTGTAACTAAAGTTACCCCACTTATAACTACCCATGAACCTCCAGGTACCTTTTCTTCCCGACTGGCTGTGAGGCTATCGCAATTTTCGGAAGTCCATCTCTGTTGGCGACGCGGGCGTATAGTTGTTTCCGCGGCAAGAAGCAGACTGATTGGCATGCTCGTGTTCCAGAAGCCGCTCAGCCCGTTATCAAGTTCTGCCACCTTCGCAGACAGGTGTCAGTGCGTTTTGGCAACATATCGCGGAATGGCGCGGGCTCATTGTATCCTGCCTTTCCCGGAGATCGACTTCTGCAAATCTCTGACTGTCGACGAGACTCGACTCTCTGTGAAGCTACTTCCATCCGTCGAGCGTCTTGTTCTCACAGCAAGCATGTCCACCCAGATGCTGTGTGGAAACTTATATACCCCAGACATGCATCTTGATACCAGTACTGATTAAGAATTCTCGCGCAACACCCTATGCCGAGCGAAGCCGTCTCATGAGGCACTTGGTCGCCTGCCTCGTCGGAAAACTCGAAGGTTTCCAGAAGCGTCCGCAAGTTTCCCAAGCAGTGCTCGACTTCACTCATCTGCTTACCTGATCAAGAGTAAGAGGATCCCACGTCATTGCTGTTTTGGACAGTTTGTTACCATCTCAGACGCTCCCCGGCAAGTCAACTTGTGTAGAGGCCAAGCAACTTATGTGAGATGTTGACAACGCCTTCCGCAGCTTCTTCAGCTCTTGCAGCAAAACCTTTCCTCCAGAGCACGATCATGAAGGAAATCTCCGAAAGTGGTGACCCGCTGTCGCTGTGCTACCAGTATGTGCGAGAATCTGACTGCATCTGAAAGAGTACATGCGCACAAGCCCTCAATCGCTGGTGCAATTCAACATACAGCAATTCCAACTCATGCACAGGCAACGTATGAGTACATGTGGATCTCGCATATGCACACGAACTGTGCATACATGCTTCATGCTATACCCTGCCTACCTTTCTGCCTACCTAGCTACCTACGCAACAACATCACCCAGACTGCCTACATGCATGCATACAAACACACATGTGCACATCCATACATCCATGCGCACATACATAAACGAACATGCATGCTTGCATGCATGCCGCATGCCGCATACCCATTACACTGAGAAGGGCATCAAAATGCTGTGCCCACTGAACCCTTGTCCCAGGGTGGGAAGCATTGGATCTTCGTCAGCCAATGGGCGTTTCTTGTCCTCCTTGGGGTCAACGCCACGCTGTCGGATCCTTGCACACAGCTCGGGAGCTCAACTTCGCATGCGCAGCTCTCGCACTTGGCTTTGCTAACATTCGGAGCTCAAGCTTCGGCAGTTGGAAAATGATCTCTCCGCCCTGCGACCGGAAGCAGACAATGCCAACTTTGCCAAGGCACCTCTCTTGCCTTAGTTAGTGGGTGACCCGCTTGTACCGAACCTATCTTTGAGAGGACACATTTCGGGCACATGAAGCACAACATCATCCTACATTCAAAACGGCAAAGGTTGTCTCATGTGACTTTCTTTTTTGCGAAAGCGTGGAAACGAATCTCGTTGAGCCGAACGGACGGAATATTGGATTTGGCTCGCCGAAGAGTATCCGCCGCTGTCGGAATCATCTCCCAGAGGGAGAGACGTACATCAACATTACGTACATCTAATCTGTCTATTCGTACCTAAACTTGGAAGGCTTAAACGCAAAGGAAAGCAACCCAGAGAAGTAGTAGTGCTCAAGATCGTGGCTGAGAAACAGCACTCGGCGGAGCTCGGCCAAACGTAGCAGGGCTTCTCGCACACGGATCGCCTGGCCCATAAGCGTGCGAGGCCCTCTTGGGGGAGGATTTGCTGACTCTTCTGCTGTTGCGACAGCTCTTAGCATCAACATTCTAGTCACTAGTCTTGTCGTTGCAATTTTCGATTAGCCTGTGTGCGGCAAGTACTTGGAGTGGTCTTGGTCAGCGAAGAGAATCATTACCAGTATCCTTCCTATCACCAGGGACGTGATTTACGGTCGTGGCACTCGACCTATCCTATAACACTGTGGAAGCTTCTACTGTCAGACTGCTCTGAGGTTCCCACATCCACGGCGTTTCTGGGCGAGCACAACTCCACGGCATCATCTAAGCTGCACAGATTCCGAACTGTCACTTCTGGCACGATAGCAACCAAGGCTGTCAGGCCACTTGCGCCGAGTATCATTGTAATGGTTCTACATTCTACATACTACTTGTAGTAACTAGTACCATTATGACTGCGACTACTGCTAACTATTGTGGCTACTACAATCACTGATCTCGGCTAAGCTCGTCGACTCTTCGGACCAAGCAGCCATCCGGGGTGGAGTCCAAATCCACCCCTCGGCTAATTTGGCAGCTGCACGATGGGTGCACACGTCCACAGTCCACAATATAACCACATCCATATCCATCTATCTGCTTGCTTATCTGATTGACTGTTCATAGACCGGCCCGGCCCGCGGATAGATCGATCGATAGAGGAATGGAAAGAGGGCGGGAGGGAGAGAGAGAGAAAAAGAGCACAAGTCACAGAGACGCACGCGGCTCTTCCTGGCTTGATTCCTTGGCGTTGAGGGTTGGGGATGCCAGCTCGCCGCGGCCCTGAGAAGCACGCACGCCACTCTCAGTCTCACTCTCTCTCGCTCTCTCTTCTTGCTCTCAGCCCGGAGGGTCCCCCGCCCGGGTTTCCATGCATTCTGTCGGGCAGAAGACAACTGAACCACTGGACCCCCACAGCAACCACTAGACCCCAACGACCGGTACCGGTGCTCAGGCTCTTAGCCTGAGCCAGCGACCGATTTCGGCTATGTAGCATGAGGGGCGTTGCTCCGGAAAGGACGTGCCGAGTAACACAACAGGACATCACTTGCAACACATCATGCGTGCTGGCCCCGTCAAAGCGACCGACCAAAACTTGCATCGCCTCCTAGGGGAGGAGCAAAGAAGGGCAGGAGTCAGGAAGCAACAGGCGCAAGGGTCTGGCAGATTTGTCACGAAGGGGCGTCTGCACACCCACCTGGTACCTTCGGCCTATGCTCGCGCTCACGGTGCGACTCTCTCTTCCTTCTTGCTTTCCTTCCTTCTCCCTTCCAACCCAGACCCATTCGCCTCTGGCCTCGTCTCATCCCCGAAGCCGCAAACAAGTAGTCAACTTCGCCCCCCCCCGCCCTCACACGTCTGCCAGGGTCCTCCACAAACCGCCCTGAACAGTGCGAGCCGGACAGAGCGTGTTCGATGCCTTTCGCACTGACGCAGTGGCGTCGCTGCCCTAGCGCTTAGACCTACAGCAAAGCCTGCGATCTGTCGAATGTTCCTTTGCGGTTCGGTTCGGTTGGATAGTGATGCAGTAGGACAGGAGGTTTATTATTGAAGATGAGTTTAGGTGCGGTTCGGTTCGGCGGCTCATACATGTATACATACATACATACATACATACATACACACATACACACGCACATATACATACATACATACATACATACGGACGTGCACAATTGTGAGGACACGCATGCATACGTTATACGTACATATATACATTTCATACATTTTGATGGACAGTTCCTAAGCCATATTATGAATGTCCTCGCCAAATTTACCAGTCCTGCTCGCATGCGCTCCGAAAAGTTCCGCGCTTCTCTGCAAAACCGCGTTCCAACAAAGTAGAATGAAACCTCGTTGGCTGGGAGCGTGTGGGAAGTCTTGGTTAAGTACCAAGTTGCCCATGATCTGAAGGAACTGCTTGACTTGCTTGGTCTCCTGCCACATCCAGACTTCTTTGCTCTCTCGTTCTCATGAAACTGCTTGCTCCTAGGCCGACTCCTGTCTTGAACTAAGCGCCGCATTTCTGAGGGCACAATTTCGAGCCTTCGTCGCTTCTAAGACCAGTCGAGCGATACATCTCAAGCCTGGGCCAAGCAGGGACAGCCGCAGCTCAAGTTGCCAAAAGTATGTGGCGCAGCGAACATAAAAGACGGCCGTCTAGCACTAGACTCGAGTGACTCAGTGACTAGAGTTACTCCCAGAAAGAGAGCCGACTGAGCGGCAGAGGCAGCATGATGCTTGGACATGCCTTGACGTACACTGCTTTGAATCTTATTCATGCGCGTGGTCACGCGGTCTTCACAGTCAGGAGTCCTCCGGATTGAGACCCGAGAATATGCCAGGGACCCGGCTGCCGAGGTTCACTGGATCTGGTACCGGGGCTTCCTTGGAACTTGAGGAATCGAGGACGAGGCCAGCGCCGGATATAGACACGAAACAGAACGCGGCATGAGTCTTAATCCTTTCTGTACTCGAGGCTGTCCCAAACCAAGCCGAAACTGGAATCCACCGAGCACTTGAAGTCCTCTTTTTCATTTGCCCCTGCCGAATCATCACAAACAGGCGCAAGGAGCTCTTCGAATTAGATGGCTCAAATTCGCAACAGAAATCAAACAGCCAAAGCCCTCACCTAAAGCCTGCACGAGTCGGCCCGTAGGGGCAGCAATCAATCGATAGCTCTTGTCGGTTCCATTCTTGCGCAAGGCTTCTCCTTTCCGCAGACCCTCATGCATCAAACCACGAACAACTCCCGAACCCAACCACCTGAAGCCCTCCAGGAAGGCCGTGAAGCCCGCGGGTTTGGGGCTGCACTTTAGCCACAAGCTCTCAGCCAGGATTCAGAACGACCAAGCTCGTAGTCTTCGGTCAGCACCAATCGCTTCCTTCGAATCTCCTCGGTGAGTTTGGGCCTTGTCGTCCATGAAGCCTACGAGCCTTGAACGTAGAAATATGTAGTCCTCAAGGCTCCATGAGCCAGTTCAATACTAAAACGGCTGGACTCTGAGGTCTAACACGCCGAGGTTCGGAATAGATCCTCCTTGACTCCACGACGCTTGGCATTTCACCATGGCCGAGGCAATGGAGCAAACCTCTTTACCTGCAGCCTCCGAGAAAACCTGAGCAAAATATACCCATAGTATTCAAACCTCGCCTCAGAGCCACCCATTACGTAGACGGGTACATGAGCACGGCCCTGCATGCCTTGCCTACAACAGCCGTCTTCAGCGATGCCAACTGGACGGCGGTGCATCAAGATCAAGCATCAAGCATGGTAGCTACAAGTAGAAAGGGTTCCTGGCACCTGATGCAACTGTACGACTACGACTACTCCGTCGGACTTTCCGTGCACAAAACCGCAGACTCCGAAGCACCGTATTTGGATCAGGCCTGCCTGAATCACAGGCTGTCCGGCTTCGAACCTGAGCACTTGTATAGACTTACCGGTGGAAACGTTTCCGATGTCCTGCAGGTTTCAAAAATGCTTCATCCTGAAGTAGCACGTCGCAGGTACAAACTCTTGAGGCATGTGCTGCATATCCTCAATGAGACTCTGCTCGGAAGGTGGGTCCTGAAAGGACAGATGTGCTTCCGAATCCAATCGCAACGAGGCAGTTTTCAGGTCTCCTGTGCGCTCCGCTGACCGAGATGCTTAATACAGGGGCCCACAGAATTACCACTTGAGAAGAGGGCCACGAAAGCTAGGGGAGAGGAAGCGTAGCTGCGAGCAATTGGGGCTGAGTAAGGCGGGGGACATATGTGACATGAGAGTACTGTCGAACACGAGGCCGAGGCGACAAGGTATGTTCGGTTCAGTTTCATGGAGTGTCACTGCGAAGGACCAAAAAGAACTGGAGCCAAGACGCAGCGCAAACGACAAACTTCAAACACAAGCAAACTCAGGGACCTTGTGGAAGGGGGGGGGGGGGACCTTGTCCCACGCGCCGCAACCTTAAAGGTGGGGGGGGGAGGCGGGGGGAAACCACACCTTGTCTCTTCAAAATGCTTCATGAGCGAGGTGAGGGGGGGGGCGGCCCCTCCTCCCCCCCACCCCCCCACCTTAACTCTTGGACGTCCCACCTGATAAGGTGTAAGCCCTGGTTTTGCCCTAGTGCCTTAATACAAGGTAGACCAAGTGAAAATTGCTAAAGGGCAACTCCCGCCAGCTCAACAGAGCTAGCTTTCGTGAATACTGTTTTGGGGTTCCTGGTAACTATAAATGATAGTATAGTATAATATACTCCACAACCCGTCTAATTGTTCAGGCCCCAATACTAAATCCTCATAATAGCCCTTATGGTAACCCTTATGGACCCCTTTAAAGGAACCCTATTCTACTTACTAAGGCCCCTATCTATACATATATGTATGGATAATGCCGGCCAAATCTCGGGCCAGCCCAAGCCTCACAGGCCAACAGCTCAATTTAATTTACCATCATAGGGATCTATACGGGTTCCTTTCAGGGTTTCGACGCTCACACTCGCACAAGGCAGGCAAGGCTCCACATGAGGGTTCAGGGTTTAAGGTTTAAGTTACCATGATAACGCTATAGTACATCATGTTATGGTTTCCTTGTTATGGTAACTTAAAGTAAATCCCTTGACAAGAACCCTCACGCACGGCTTTTCGTGCCTCTGAGGGTAGCCTTGGTCTCGACGGCCTCAGGCGAAATTGTACTCGATTTATCTATGTGCTTGATGGGAGTGTGTCTGAGATCTGCTTCTGAGACTAAGCGGTGCCTTAAGACAAGCAAACATCCCAGCCTTGATAAGGGAAAGCCTGCTTTTCAGCCTTGGGCACAAAATGGAACCTCCCCAACACCCCACCACCACCGTGAGAGGTTCTGCTTTAGGCTTTGCCCGTAGAGAAGCTGTACAAAAAAATCGGACCCTAAACCTTAAACCCTAAACCCAACACGTGCAAATTCGGCATGTCGGGCTCCAACGCCATTGCGAGGCACTGGGCCACTTGGAGGTTCATGGGTAGTTAAAAGTAGGGTTACGAGGCCCCTAATCGGGCTTATAACTATAGTTACCTTACTTATAACTCCACTTATAACAGCTGTATAACTACCCATGAACCTCCAAGCAGAGCAATGAGCCAAGAGAGTCTGCTAGGCATCTGCCTAAGCATTCTGGGTGCCGGCACGCAGTTGCCCAAGGAGTCCTAGCTTCAGTTGGGCCAAGAAGATGGCAGTCAAGCCAAAAGATGCTCCATGGCTCGCAAGCACAGCTATACTGCAGCTTGCCACATCCCAGACCCGCTCCCGGCTGTATGTCAGAACACTTCTCTGCCATTGGCCTGCTCCGTAACAAGCCTCAAGCACAGCTTGATGTGTTATGTGACTTGGCACCAGCCCTCCACGTCCCGCTCTGCAAAGCATGCTTGTAGCAAGCTGCCACTGGACACACTGGCTACAAGCGCTGATACAGGCGTTGAAAGTAATCATCTCTGGTTCATGCTTGGAGTCTAGTAACCTTGCCGCAAATCTCCAGCTTCCTCCCTTGTGGCATGCACTGACGGCTGCATTGATACAAACGGAATGAAGCCGCAGGTAGTTGGCGGCTGACTGTTGCAGCATGCGCAAGGATTGCATCCAAGCTCCATCGCTCTCAGCTGCTCCGATCAATGCAGTCATCGTGAAGGAGTCGGCCTGTAGTCGGTGTCTGCAAATCTCTTGCGATACAGTCACGGCTTGTCTCCACTGCACACTGGCGGCCGAATTGATGGAGGTGGTGCCCCACGGCACACTCTGCAGTCCCATCTCCTCTAATGCACTGACAGCGGCATCCCACCTTCCTCCTTTCTCGCAGCCGCTGATGAGTGCATTGTATGTGATCACATCACCTTGCACCTTTGCGGATTTGAGTGCCCGTGCCAGCTGCAAGCTATGCTGCCAGTCCTGGCGGTTCTCGCAACTGCTGATCAGAGTGTTATACACGACCACATTTGCTTGAATCCGATGCAGCATCGCATGGGAAAAAACGCTTGACGCTGCCCGCCACTGCTGCCCTTCTGTTAAGGAGCTGAGCAGTGCACCAAGTGTGACGACCGTTGCTGCGATTTGCTCGTTCCGGCCACTTGCCAGTATCAAGGATCTCGGCCACTGCCCCGGCACGCAGGCGCTTATGGCAGCGTTGCGGCACTGACTTGTCACGACTGTGTCTGCCCTCATGCTGTCAGATGTCATGGTCAAAGCAGCTTGCCAGCTACTCGCCTTGCCGCAGGCATCGACAGCAGCAACAATGCAGCGGGCATCCTTCCTTAATGCAGCCTTGCTCAGGCGGGCCATGATTTCCCATGCAGCTCCCCAGGACGAGCTCGTGCTGCAAGAGCCCAGGAGTGCATTGCAGCTCGCAGCGTCTGCCTCCACGTTGTTGGAATTCAATACATCAAGGAGCTGCAGCGTCATGTGCCAAGCTGCTGTATCTCTAAAGGTACGGACGGGGTCAGCTAAGCTTGTCGGGGACACACGCGATCGGCACATGAGCCGAAACAGACAGCTGGCCATCTGCAGCTGCCTTGCAGAGCCACACGTACAAACTAGGCCGCCGTAGACTGCAGCAGGAAGCCCTTGCTGGGAAATTGCCCATCTTGAAGCAATATCCATGGCTTCCTTCCATCTCAGATGAACCTGGCGGTAGGCACGAAGCACTGTATCAAGGGTGATAACGGTGCGACGTAGGCCCCGAATACCCATTTGAAGAAGCAAGGAATGTGACCTGCACCATTCATTGCGCAGCAATGCCGCATTAAAGCAAGCGTCGTCTGCAGAAGGATTCAGGAGATTGACGGCAGCTTCCCACTGACTGCACCTGGAGTGTAGCCCAATGCTAGCACTGAGGCACCTTTCGTTCACCTGAATCGCAGCCACATTCATCAGCGCCAAGAACCGAAGCCCATGCTCCCAGCTTTGCCCTAGCTCCACAAGTGCCACCATGCTCAACACGAAGCTCACGGTGGTGGGCTGAAGCTGCTGGTTTCGCATGTCGAGGAGTGCGAGCTGCACTGCCCAAGGCCCGGAAGTAGCAGAGGTCTTCATCGCTGCATTGCAGTTGATGGCATCGACCCTGCAACCGTGAGCCTTCAGGGCTCTCAGAGCTTGGAAAGCCTGCTCCCAACGATCTGAAGGAAGTGTCGTCAAGAAGCGAGTGACCTCCGCTTGGCCGAGGCATGCTATGCTCCGACCCGGACTGCGCCCACTCTGCCAGGACGGGCTCAAGGGTTCCATTGCACTGCAAAGCGCTCGAGCTGCGCATGCTTCAACTGCTCAGGCTCTACCGGCTCTACTACCAACGAGCCTTTTGACCTGAACTCCCGACACTCCCGAGCACGAGCACTTAATTGTATTCTCCAGTTCATGCCCAGCCGTCCATCCGTGCTATCACAGATGAGCTTCGACCAAGAATTCATTCACTTATATTCACTTCCACGCCCTATTTAACCACTGTGAGCTTGATTGGGGTCTTTCCAGGAACACAACCGACCCACAACTGAAAGATTGTTGCGATGTTGTAACTCGGTTGGAGGCCTTTCTCGGTTTGCTACGATGGTAAACCATGAGCATGCTGCTGGTTGGTATACTTACTTCCAGTTTTCTTCCATTATTATCGTGACTACCGCGAGCATGAGTTAGTCATGACAGACCGAGTGGATTTGTCGGCTCCGCATCTTTCCAACTGATCGAATCACACAGCTTGAGGAGCTTCAAGGTAGGATGCACTTGGCCCGCCCGAGCACATGCATCGGCAGCGTTGGCATAGCTGATCAGGTCGGGCGTCAGCTCAGCCCGGGGCATGTACCGGAATAAATTCAACACAGCAAGCCAAGAAGATATTGACTGACAAGCTGCAATGGCCGAGTTTATACTTATGAGATTGGGCGCTATGCGCAAAGTTACCATGCAAAAGACGTGGTCCAATGCCATGTTCCAGGTGGCGCCACCGCACGCATTGATGAAGCCGTTGTGGACCATTTCGTTGGAGGCAATACCTGCTATGTTCATATGATCCCAGAGACTCAACGATGATGGCCACCGCTTCTGCTCGGTGTTTTCAGCACTTCTGGCTAGGGCGTTTGCAGCGCTGCTGTAGCTCACAGCGTTGCTTGCAAGCCAGCTCGTGCGCAATTCTTCCAGCAGTTGCATCACTAAAAGCCAGTCGTTTTCACAAGCGCCCAGGGCATTGTTGAACGTAATTACGTTTGCGCGGACATGCGCTCGAGCCATTTGAACAAAGGCCTGCAGCGCCTGGCTCCATTGACTTCCTCTTGTCCAAGCACAGACCGTTCTTCCAAGTGTGACGACCGTACACCGCACTCGCATCTTGGACATGTGACTGGACAGTCCCAGCGACTGTCTCCAAGCGCCAGCTCTCTCAGAAGAGGTCATGATACTGTTGCAGCTGATCTCGTCGGGTGACAGTGCCAGCTGCGGAGAGACACTGCGCACCAAGTGCAAGCCATACTTCCAGAACGGCCCATCATCAGAATGACATGTAAGGCTGTTCAATGAGATGGTGTCCGGCCGGACCCCATGATCAGTAAAACCAAGAAATATCGACACCGCATGCTGCCAGCTTGAAGCCGAGGAACATGCACTTAAGATGGCGTTCCATGTGATCAAATTTGGGTAGACTTGTCCGAGCTGTCGGAGTGTTTGCAATGCAAGCACCCACTTCCTTCCCATAGAGCTGGTCGCACTTGTGAGGCTGATCACGTCTGGTAGGCACCAAGACATGGCCATAGCAGCTAATCGGCGCAGGGCTTGCGTCCAAGAACCTGCACCCTCACAAGCAGCAAGCACAGAGTTCTGCATAACCACATTGCAGTTTACAAGCTGCTGCACGGATGCCAGTAACTCGCACGACTGCACCCATCTGCCAGCGGCATCTCTTGAACAAGCTCGCAGCACGCCGCTGAAGCTGAACAAATCAGACGTCATGCCCCTCTTTGCAGTTTCGTCCAGCAACGACAAAGCCAGTGGCCAGAACGGTCCAAGGCGGTCGCCTTCAAAGCACATGCAGGTGTTGAAGCTAATCAAATCTGCACGCAGCCCCACCCCCACTCCAGCGTGAAGCTCTGCCAGCAGATGTAGAGCAGGAGCCCATTTCAGCAGAGGCCGGCCACTTTGCTGATGAGCAGCAATGCAAATGTTCAACGAAGACGTGTCCGGCGTGACCCGAAGCTGCTGCATGGCGGCCACCAGATCGAGGACTGATTCCCACCGGTGCTGTCTGCGTAAGGAGGAGATGGCTTTGTTGCATTGGAATATGTCGTCCATCGAATCGAAGATACAAAGAAACGAGAGTGAAACGCACGTGTTCGACAATCAGCCCTCAGAAAACGAGCTAGCGGCACCAGATTGCATATATTGCATGCACATCAGCATTTACGGGGGCCTACCCCCATGTCAGCCGTGGCCCAGCAAGAATCCGTGTCAAGACAGGGCCGGTGAGTCGCAAACACTCTTCCGATCGCGCGATACCGGCATGTGGCAGCCCCGGCAGGGGCGCATCCGACGACATCCATGGCATCGTGCTGGCGCTGCGCAAGGACTTGAAATCTCAGCATCCAGCCGGGCTTTGATGACACAATCGCTGGAACAGTGCACTCAACTGGCCGCACTTTGCCTGGCTTTGCTTCATGAAGATTCGGGGCCCGCGCCCCCTCGGAAGCCCATGGTCCTGCACCAACAGAGGTGTGTTGTCCACTGACTCTGCTTGCTTTTCCTGAGCCACATCGCTCCTTCTTCGGTCGTGGTCCAGGTGTAGCCTCTCCATCGAGAGCACAGGCATGAAGTTTAAGTTACCGGACAGTGCGAGATGAGCTTCCGCAAACCGATGATGCAGATTCATTCAACAGGGAATATAGGCTTACGGATACATCAGCAAGACTAAGACTAACAGTTTTCTCGTCATTCCTCCGCGGCCATCAGAACGTCAGTACCAGAACGACTATTTCATGCCACCAACAGCTTGCTGCTCGCACTATGGCCTGGACCTCCACCATGGAGCGGCAAGCCTGCAACACCTGAAGCGTTCACGCAAGCAAGGAGATCTGTTCTTCCTTCGGCGAATCATGCGCGGCCTTCTTTACGCTGTCGATAGATGTACATCTGTACATCGTAGAACTGGACATCTTGTTCGATGCGGTTCCGTCACAAGTCTTAACGCCTTCATCCTACTGTAATTCCGGTCCACATTGCTTCCATGCTTGTGTATTCACCTGCGCTATTCTGCATGAAAGACATCCACCGATGTCCGTATGCCCCGGCATCTAATCCACATCGACTATTCAGAGTGGCGTCAGCATGCGTGTGCGTGTATACATGTTTGTTTTCGCATGCGATACCTTTGACCAAGCGGCCAGTGGCACTTTGAAAGAGCGTGGCTTCGCTTACACAGAGAGACACACCCGCACACGAACACGCCCCCACACACACACACACACACACACACCCACACACACACACACACACACACACACACACACACACACACACACACACACACACACACACACACACACACACACACACACACACACACACACAGACGTGCACCTTTGTGTCACACGGCGTGTGCAAGTCACTCCCGTTGTGTTCACCAGCAGGCATGACTGCATAATAAGGTTTCTGTCGCTCCCTTTGGCGGCATCCCGTCTCAGTGCAGCAGTCAAGGGCCCATACTCATCAACAACACAAAGAGATACAAAAAGCTCGTCGGGAATCACACGCACGGTGTGCCCTAGCGCAGCTCAGTGCCAGCCTGACTGTTTGTGCTGTCGGAATCGTCGCTATCCCACTCCGTTGTCCCCGAACAGGGTGTTCGAGTAGTTTCCTTGGCCAAAGATTTCCAAGGCTTCTATACGCCTGCAAATGCCTCGTCTAACCTCTCGCGGCCCCAATCGAGGTCACTGCGCCCGTAAAGCTCCAGTGCATCTGCTGGACACCAGAACGACTGGCGCAAGCAATTCCGTGTGCTTGTGCGTGGGCTGGGGGGCCTGAGTGTAGACTTACGAAATTCGTTCCACCCCGCCTCCACATAGCCTGCTCCTCGACATAGAGGTGGCGCAGGGCCTCGTGCATGAATTGGCGTGGGAATGTCTACACCGCGTCGCAAGAACAGCAAGCTCCGAGTAAGCTTTGAGTACCCACACCAGCATTGGGTTTTCTTCTCGGAGTGACATGGGGTTTGAAAGCAAAGGTTGTGCTCCGCAGAACCTCGCCAATCAATCTCTCTGTGGCGAGCAGGCTCAGCCAAGCACCCAACAGCTGCACTATGGAACGTGACAAGAGTCAACAAGCCTTCTGCATCGATGCGCCGCTTTTCACGATTGAGTCCGATAGAACACATAAAACTCACAAAGACTGGGTTCTTGTTTATATATGGAGACCACATTGAAAAATAGTATCCCTATAAGATGTCAGCAAGCGGTCTCGCACCGCGCCCTCGCGGAGAAGGCATTGGCACCGGGCACGAGCAGATGATTCCGCACTGCTCGAGGTGTCAACGTTCAAAAGCGGCTACCTCAACCGCGAGTCTCCTACACGGGATGGATGGAGCACAGAGAATTATAGGAGAGCCAGAAAAAGTTGGAACATCATTCTCCTCATGACTTGAAGATAAAGTTTAGGGGATCCCAGAAGTAATCATCGTGAATACATGTTTCAACTTTCTGGCAGTCACTGTAAGGAGCATCTTGATCTGAGATGCCAGAGGCAGTTAATCTTGCAGAACGGCGATCCCAAAATGCCGCCCCAACCATATCTGAGACTCTTAACCCTAAACCAAAAACCCTAAACCGTATCACGAACTGCCAGCATGCAAGGCGTCGAGCGACTTCGGAGAGTATTGGGTATTGGTTAGAAGCTGCCCCCCCACCCTGTTTTCTAGTGACTATAAGGACTATATTAGGGCCCTATTATATTCCTATTACACTACTATTACAGGGTGGGGGCAGCTTCTAGGGTATCGGTCCAGTCTGGGTTCAACTTTCGCACACGGAGGCAACAGGTCCTGAGCTTCAAGGTGGGGGCTGCCAGGCCTAAATCAATTAAATGGGACTTTCCGAAACTAGGGGGCCCTAATAAAGTACCCTAAATAGTAGGATCCTCATTATAAGGACCCCAACATAAGTTACGCCTAATTTTCGGAAACTCCCAAATACCAATGGGTACCCTCCATGCTCAGGGCCATAGGAGCCCAATTGCCGGTGCTCTCGGCCATCTCATGGGCCTTTCCAAAACTTTTCAAACATTCCTGGGTGGTTCTTGGAGGTTCATGGGTTGTGATAAGTGGGGTTATACGTCCCCTAATTTTTGCCACCAGCCCAGCTGAAACATAGGGGTTATAACCATAGTTGCCCTACTTCTAACCCCACGTATAACTCCCCATGCACCTCCAAGTTGGCATGACGACCCTTCAACCTCGACAGGTGGGCAGCGAAGCAGTCATGTCAGTCACGAGCAGCTCTGCAAACAGCACAACTACCTTTGGTAGTTGGAATGTGTGCTCATGTCAAGGCCAACTGTCAAGATTCAAGTTTCATTAGATTTGTTTTGTAAACACGGTGCAATTTGGAAGAAGTCAGCCGCCCCATGAGATTCACGGACATACTCCGGCCTCCAGCCAGGACTCAACGTGAATATCACTAATTCTCCTCGCCAATCACGGCACCGGTCACTCCCCAGCTTCGGCTGCAAGCCGAGTTCAAATGAACAGACAGCAGGATGGTCATCCTTGATCTGTGATGCCATGATGCGCAGCTGTTCGTCTGTAATGCAACACACTGGATCCGGTCTGCATTTGAGCATGGGGCCTCCCGTCTATCCGGATGGATACCTCAGATGAGCAAGCAAAAAATCACTCGGGTCACAGCAGCTGCTGGCTAATACTTAGGCTTCCCTGCAGATCTTGCACCTGTGCTAAGTCTCATCACTGTACATAGGAAGATCCGCAGCAGAAGAAACTGTGCCGGCGAGCTGAGTCGGAGACCTGTACCACACGCAGAAGTGGCAGTGGTCACACCAATGACCATCTTTGCACCCCCGCTTCTTCTGTGCGTACTTACCTCGGATTTAGTGCTGGCAGCTCTCAGATATGCTAGAGTTTCCGAAGATGACCCTAATAAAGTATCCTACATAGTAGGATCCTTATTATAAGAACCCCAAAATGAGGTACCCCTAATTTTCGGAAACCCCAATATGCTACACTTGCCTGGCAGACAAATGAGGGAAGCGGGAGATGGCCAGAGTAGCGGCATATTTTCCCACCCGCCCAGCTGAAAGCGGTATTTGAGGCATGGGGTCGAGGTCTGGACAAACCTGGATTGTGCCAAAATGAGAACGTGCCTCGTGCCAGTTTCGGATCGTGGTTTAGCCGATTGCTGCTTTCATCCGAGATCGGTGTCATTCAATCAGCAAACTCCCTCTCCATGCGCTCCCATCATCACGAGCAGCCAGCATGGCGCGTCGAAGACGCGGCGAGAGGCAATTCTTGCGGGTCGATGGCCAAGCTTGACACGCACCCAAAGCCCAATGCAGGCTGCTGCTCCCAAGAGGTCGCGTTTTGACAGCTCCTTACTCCAATTAGTCTGCGTACATGAAGAGACTTGTAGTTCGGCTATTGTGCTCATCTCAAGATTTAGCTACTCCCCCACACGCTGCTGGAGAATCGCACGTGCGCCGAGACTGCGAAACAACCGACCGCATTCATGCCAGCACATCTGGTCATAGTCAGCATCTTCGCACCCATCAGTGTGAAAGATTGCTATTGCCACTTCTTACAGATTTAGCTACGCTGCATTCTGAGCTCACACATTGCAGTCGAGGAACATGGAGCCGCGCAACTGAACGGATGCCCCAAGGACCCGATCTCGGTACAGTGAAAGTCCGTCTGTGCTGCATGGACAGTGTCCGACATGAAGGTGTGCAACACTAGGTGGGCAGAGCATGCAGTAGCAGAGCTCTTCCAATGAAATGCAGACTTGTCCCAAGGTTGCAGCACTGAATCCTGGTAAATCTGGCATCGCTTCGGCTGGTGCCTCTTCACTCAAGCGAGGCTGGCAACTGGCAGGTGATGTGCATTCTAATCCATGTCAATCTCTAATTGTTCTTGCCATTCGGCTCTGTCACGTCACATCACAAATCGGCCAACCGATCCTTACCCGCTGTCAGTGCCTGACACGCAGATGACGGAGCTGCTTCCGGAACCCTGCATCGGCTCAATCATTGGCAGATGGTCAAGCTTCCAAACACAACAAGAACATGTAAGTGTAACTACCTCTGAAAAGGAACATTAAAAAATAATATGCATGTATGTGTATATATATATATATCTACACATATTCACATGTATGTATTTGTATATGTACACGAGTGTCTGTTTGCGCGTGCGTGTGCGTGTCAATCCTGTGTCCAAGGCAGTTGCGGACTGAAAGGTTTTTCAGTTTTACAGCAGGGGGACCGGCTTGCATCCGAGTTTGATATGATCAACGGGACGTACCTGTTCGTGCATGGCTGTTGTGGGTTGTTTCCCGGCCGTCAGGCTCACAAGCGCGGCTGGAGAAAGCTAGGTAAAGCTAGATAACTACTTTGCTCACGTGCCGAAGATTTGTGGAATTGAAAGAATGAAAAGGTAGGTCCGAAAACACAACAGAAAGCACAAGTGCTGGGCTTTCTGCCTTGAACATGGAAAGTTAAACCCGAAACCATGCTCCCCGCCATGCAAATACCAGGCCAACCGTGCTAGACAATGCTAGATAATGCTAGACACTGCTAGACAATATGCTAGAAAATGCTACAGAATGCTAGATTCCGGGCAGGGCACAGCGTTTGCCCGGGACGATTTTCTCTCCCAGGCTGGGCATCTTGAGTCGAAAACTTTATCAGACAATCATGTCCACAGAAGCAGAACGTGCAGTTCCCAAGTTCAGCAGGTTGGCTTCCGAGCGGAGGAAATATCTAGCAGCTTGGTTTCTGATGAAGGACATATGTTGCTGAATGCAGCCAAAATCCAGCTTTATCTTGCTCCGGTGCTCGTTTGCTGGCTGTGAAGAAGACGGCTTGCACTGTTACAGCAAAAGCCGTGTAAGATACCTGCCAGTTTTTCATTTTCACCAATCCGTCAGAATGAGCCTTGAAACCGACATCATGTATTCCATCTAGACGAACTATAGCTCCTGCAATGATTCATCCAGATCAGAGTTTCTGGACACCAATCCCATCATCAGCACCTAGAAATAGGTTTAAATACAGGGAAGGATCATTACAGACGGTAACGGAAAGATTCCGCAAATAGTTATCGTCAACCGGTATTGACTGGCATCTTCATGTGCGCTTCCCGGCTGGTAATTCTGTCAATGGGCCAGTTGTGATGGGTGTTGCGCCCGGAGAGATACCCAGAAGTTTCTAATACATGATGTT
The DNA here is from genome assembly GCA_905221615.1 of Symbiodinium sp. CCMP2592. NCBI lineage: Eukaryota > Dinophyceae > Suessiales > Symbiodiniaceae > Symbiodinium > Symbiodinium sp. CCMP2592. Next base: position 97,741 of record CAJNDT010000791.1, read on the forward strand.
TTCGAGCAGACTGCCACCCATACCCAGATTTTTAAAGAAGGCCTGTAGGCAGAGAGAGCGGGAGGGAGGGAGAGGGTGGGAAGCGCGCAGGCACAATACATAAAGATATACATACAAACAGCCATCCATCGATCCATACATATGTATGCACATAACCGTGCACATACGTACCCTCGTCCATGCATCCCATCACCCACCCATGTACACAAACACACACCTACATCTATCCATCCATCCATCCATCCGTCCATCCATCCATCCATCCCATCCGTCCATCCATCCATCCCATCCGTCCCGTCCCGTCCCATCCCAGCCCATCCATCCAATCCATGTATGCATGCATGAATGCCTACTTCCTACACACGTACATATATACACATGTGTACATGGACTCGTGAAAGTATATGACCGGGACTTGGCCGGGGTCATGGGTATGCATGTAGCCGTATATGTATGTACATGTATGTATATGTATATATATATATATATATATATATATATATATATATTACACATATAGATATATATATATATATATACTGTTTTTTCTATTTATTTACTGATTTTTACACAAATATGATGCAAGGCCGGAGCCCCCACACCCCTCATTCGCTCACCCCCCACCCCATGTATCCTCCATTTGTGGCGTGGGTCTTGCTGGGGTTCACGGGCCCTCCCTCCAAGCTTAAGTCTAACTAAGTGTTGTGTTTGCTCCAGCATGCCACCAAGCAGAAGCTGTAATCGTGGCTGACTCGTCGCATGCTGTGCATGTTGTAACAACACTGGATTGGCTGCTGAGCAGCCAGCGAACCTACAAAAGTTTGCTTGCAGTTTTATTATGTCAGTAGCATTGTCATCCTTATTGCGGTTGTTGCTACATGTCACTATCCTAGAAGTAGCGTTTTCCCCTGTTTTCCGTTGCCGATGTGAACGGCGGTATACCCGTCGCCTCCTTCTTTGCTGTGGTTTGGGTGTTGGGTTGTGTTGGGCGCGAACTGTGTCTTCTACCTGCGAAGCCAGAAACAATCATGCAGATCACGACCATGTGCCAGCTACTTTTACCACTTTGAGATGCGAATTTGCCCTGAGCATCGAAAACTTGCGAGTCAGAGAAAATGTGACGCCAAAAGGTTCAATCTCGGTGACTTGCGGCAGTTTTACATCGCATTGATGTAGGCATGCATGTGTGGATGTATGCGCGTGCAGAACGCACGTGGAGAGCTCCATCTGTCGATAGAATCCGAGAGACAGATAGACGAATGCCTGGGTGCTACATCTTTGTTGCATCCCGATTCATATTAGTCTAACACAAAATACCTGGAGACTCTTTCGTAATGTTTATTTCTATTACGAAAAATATTCCAACGATTTATCGTAAATCCACTCGGAAAAGGAAAAGCGCACGGATTGGGAGAAATGTGTTCGAGCTACTTTGTGGAGTGGCTTGATAGGCATTGGATATGGGTTTAAGGCGGAATACAGCATCAATCGGACCATCTTATGCAGGTTTTAAACATAAACGACATTGAATACGGGTGCACTCGATGCTAGATTTGGATCCCAGCTCTATATACAACCCTGAAGCCCACATCCAAAACAGCGCACGCACGGCCTGACCCACGTGGACATTTTCTTCAACTGACTGCTGGTCCGGTGCTCAGCACAAGAACTTGGCATACTGCCGGCGGTAGAAGATGAGGCATTTTGATATGGTTCGGCTAACAAGAAGGAATGGATGACACTTTCGAGTGATGCGACACACCCGGCCAATGTAGTCTTCGTCGCTCCAAGTTGCCCAGCCTAGGCTATGTTTTATTGAATGTAACAGGGGTGTCACCTAGCTGAATCATACAACACACAAATTTTAAGGGCAGTCTTGCTGCACATCGTGTTGTGTACACGTTGGCATCCATCTTCCAGGGCCCATTGCACTTCCAATCTCAGGCTTTGGAACCAAATATACAGTTTCGAAAGCTACAGGGGTTTACTCACTTAAGCCTACTACAGGCACATGTACCAAGTGCATTCAAAGGCTCATCAAATGTGCCTGCATATGTAGCTTTGGCCTGTACTTGAAGAGAACCCATTTGCGTTCCATTGCCTTTTGGGCTAGCAGGTCATAGCCTTCCTTAACCGGATTAGGGGCACACACAAGTTTCAGTGTGGGGTAATAATGCATGTTTGTATAAGTTCACTAAACCCTTAAACCCTTATCGAAAAAACATTGCACTAAATTCCATGAGGGGCTAACATCTTCCAGCCACTCTCCACTACAATCTCCGCCGCGGAACGGTCAAGGAAAATTCCTGCCCCATAGAGGGTTCTGTAGTAGAAGCCACAAGCCCGCAAGGTCCAAGCAAGTAGCTGCAAAAGATGAAGGTCTCCAGGCGCCTAAGATATAACATAGCTCGAGTGTCAAAGTATAGAAATACATATCCCATCATATCCAAGAAGCCACTGCATCTGCTCTCAGATTCAGGATAAAGGTTTCCAGCCAAGCTAGCATCACGGCACAGTCGTGGCCCTTCCCCAGGCCAGCAGGAAACTTCTTCAGCCTGACTAATTGGAAAACAGATAGTTGACTCATAACCCTATAGGTGATAACTACAGATTTAAAATATCCTAGAAAAAGTTCTCCCCATGCAACGATTTGTCGATCTTGAGGCTTTTGAAGTCAAAGCGTATGATCGACGTGCTCTTTCCTGTGGCCTGGCAAAAATCTCGAAAGTGGTCGTAGGCCAAGTCCAATGACTTCTCGACAGACCCAGCCCAAAAAACTCTGATGTGGACAAGCATTAGCAATGCACCACCTGCTAGATCCTTCCCCCACCCGTTGATAGCATAGGTGTGAGCAGGATCAGGGTGGATTGCCAAAGGGTCTGACTGTAAGGATGACAAGGATCGTAGCGGTGATGCAGGTCCCGGCTTGTATGGGCTTGGGGCAGGATCATGTCTTTGAAGCCGTCGCACACCACCATGCTTGGAGACATCATACCAGTCCTTATACTAATATGCATAGAACCCGGCTACATGACCTGAAGTTTAGTTAGATATTTAAATATATCTATATATATATATATTAAATATATAACTAAATTTCAGGTCATGTAGCTGGGTTCTATGCTAGTTATAATTTATACAAGTCTATCAGTATAGACATTCCAGGATTTGAGGTCCTTGGTTTCAGGCTACATCAAATGTGTAGGGAAATGGCCAATATGATTCAAAGCTTCTGTGGACGGGCATATATGGCACACCCGTTTGGAAGTAAATCCAGTGGCCAAATTCATACTGGTTCGGAGCCATGGCCAATCGCCTTTGACACCAGTCGTGACCAAGTGCAACTGCTTCTTCTGGCCATTGACAGTCACCTAAGCTATAGATATTCCTGCCAGCTAGCTATAGTTTTAAGAGGCTCAGGTGACAGAACTTACACGTTTTGGGGCCAGGGTTTCGGGCCGGCCTTCTGCACTGTACATACAAGGGTGTAGGATTTAGGGTTTAGGGGATAATAGTTAAGGGCTTAGGGCCACGGAAGTTCTAGGCAAGCAGCTTCCACCCCATAGCGGTACATATCCTCTAGATCAGCGACCATTGCTTCAAGCAAGACATTCAGGGTCTTGGCAGCATACATTTCACTCGGCACAACTGTAAAGAGAAACCGGCTCATGAATGAATGCCTGTGATGTTTCTGGGATGAGGGCCAAAGTTAAGCATACATAACTAGTTATAAACAATATATATATATATATATATATATATATATGTACAGATATCATAAAGTTTAAGGATTCCAGAACAACCTAAAAATCATACTAGTTCTGGGGGTTTACAACCATAAGTAATGGTGCAAAACATATGCATGGCAGGGATCCCTGAAGAGTTGGTGACGGAAGGCCCAAGGGAAGATATCAGGGGTTGCCACGAAACCACCATGACGGGCTTGCGGGTCTTCCCTCGGCCCTCATCGCCATGAATGCAAATAGGTACACAGACTTCAGGGCTGAGGCCATTCATATGCACACCAGGCATCGACTCATTGAAGTGTTCCCAGAAATGCTGGAACATCAAGCTCCATTCTGTAGTTGACTCGATGTCATGTCCACCAAGAATTACTTCCGGGCATGCCTTCAGGAAGAACCGAAACCAGCTTGAGGGAAGCAATACTGGAAAGTTGATCTGCGTGACTTTGGGTCTCCCTCCCCGGACCAAGCGCACTGGAGCATCGATAAAGGTCACGTCGATAGGTAGACTTCGGCCCTGACGAATGATCAATGTATGTAGGTTTCGGCTAGCATTCTTTTGACCTTTGGAACCACTTCCACAGGCTGCAATCCGATTCAGCACCAGGTCAGAAATCCCTTAGTTTGTCTCAGCATGCACTATGTAGCATATCTATATACAGTACAATTTAAGATGACAGTCGGATCTGATCCAAGGGATCTTTATTTCGTAGTTTCCTCGAAGCAACTTGTGCTACCCGGACAACTCTCTCAGCAGACTCTGCCTTGGGGCTTCGAAGATAGAAGACCACTAATTGAAAACAGCCATATGGCCTGATTGGTTACATGATTGGTTACATCTTAATCAATTATATAAAGAAACATAGGATGATCATCTCTCCAAGCCACCCCCTGTTCAAAACCACGGAACAACTCATCTGCAAGGTCATCATCGGAGCTGCCATCAGATCCTGCAGGAGCGAGATCTGTGTATTTGAACCAGGGTTTTTGGAGGCTTGCCTTAAGCTTCCAGGGCTTTGGGTCGAGGTTTATGGCTTAGGTTTTGTTGATTTAAAGGGTCTTGAGATTTGATAGAGCTCACTTATGCTTGATATAGTTTTGACCCAATCAAAGTCGATGTGTTTGGAAGGGAAATGTCATGCAATAGATATATAGGCAGATCTGGAAGATCTAACCTAGGGGTGAGGTATAACTTATAGGCATGGGGGGGGTTCAGGTCTTATGTTAATTTGCACGATGCAGATAGAGACTTGGACTTAGACACATGTAGGTTTCATCAGGGAATTGATCTGGCAACTGAGAATCTAGCTAGGTATTACAAGAATAGATAGGGCCTTGCTTTCTTTGTTTGGGTGTCAGGGTTTAGGGTTCAAAGCTACAGTATATAGGATATATAGAATCCAGCTAGGGTAAGGCTCCCCGTACTGTCCTCCAGGATCGGCTCCATCTGTTCCAGTCACCAACAGACCTGCGAAAAAATCCAGCAGCCCCCCCGTAACATTGGAGGTGCATGTAGCTTCCGAAAGGCACACAGATTGAGACTGGAAGCTTCAGCAAACTCGTCACCCGATCCTTTTCAGCGCATCTTTGCCACCCCGTTTGCGCTGAGCTGCAGACAAAGCTGAAGCCCACTTAATTTAAGAATCTCGTGAGAAAAGTTGAGGCGAAAAGCACACCAACGAATGCACAGCCATCAGGGTTATACTATACTTCCATAAATTCGTACCAGTATGAGAAACATCTGCATGCACACAGCTATATGTTACATCTTGCCGCACAATCGTTGCAAGGCAGACCTCTCACACACACACAGATCCAGTGCTGCTGGCACTTCACATCAAGCAAGCACTGCCGGCCCTTCAGACAGAGGCTTTCTTCGCCTTCTTCTTAGCACCACCCTTGGCCTTGGCCTTTGCCTTCCCCGCACTCGAGGGTGCCACGGATCTCGCTGATCCAGCAGGCTTGATCGCCCTCAGCAAACTGTAACTGTACTGGGTACATGTGCACATAAATGCTTGAAGTTTGTTCTTTGCGAGGCCATGAGACCTTGCTCGCTGAACCAGGTTGTTAACCAGCAGGTCCAACTTTGTAATGTCAGCGTAGAGCTTGAGCAATGAATCGTTGTACGCCCTGAGCAGCAGACTAGATGGATCTACATAAGTTATATAGTTTGTTTTACAATCGGATGTGCTGTATATATATATCTCAGGCTAGGACTTATCAGGGTGGGCACTGACAGCAGCCGCTTGTTTCTCGGTCAGCTGCTTGAAGAAACCCTTCATATCCCGCAGGGACTCAGCCACCTGATCGCGAAGCCTCAGGTTGAGTGTGATAGAGTAGTCGTACTATGTAGTAGTAGTATAGTAGTAGTAGTAGTAGTAGTAGTAGTAGTAGTAGTAGTAGTAGTAGTAGTAGTAGTAGTAGTAGTAGTAGTAGTAGTAGTAGTAGTAGTAGTAGTACTAGTAGTAGTAGTAGTAGTAGTAGTAGTAGTAGTAGTAGTAGTAGTAGCAGTAGCAGTAGCAGTACTATAGTATTTAGCTAGTGTTGCTGCAGCAGCTATATACAGTGCACATGCTTGTCCAAGCAAAAGCACTCCTTCAGGTGCAAGTGAACATGCTCAGGATGTTGCATGATATGGTATAGTAGCAGCAGCAGCAGCAGTAGCACACAACAGAACTATATAGCACACATCACCATGAACATGCAAGAGACCCAGCAGCACGTGCTCCTGCGGAGTCTCCCAGCTGCTCCAATTTCTCCTGCATCAGCTAGGATCTATATATACATACCCCAGTCCACAATCGCACATTGTTAATTTTGGGGGGGGGTCCTAAAATATTTCTCATGAACACTCATAGCAACCCTGAACCCTCAATGCTTAAATTCTTTCTACGAAACAACAAGATCGGTCCAGAACATCGGTGCAGTTGTCAACTTTGCGGCCCATCACATCGATGTAGCCCGGGAGAATTTGCAAGGGGCTGGTATTGCTTTGCAGCGAGGGGAAAGTGATCCTCAGTGTTACAGCTAGTCAAAGTATAAAATTGTTCGACAGATCAGCAAGCTACCTACAGCTCCATTAGGCCTCTTAAGACAGGGCTCTTGAAGCTAGCAGATGAGCTGAAAGACTCGGGCGGCTTGTCTGTGGAGGAGCCGGCGGCGGCACTGGCTTTCCCTGCGACAATGTCTTGCATCGAGGACTCGATGCTTGGCATGTCATTCTGCAGAAGGAATCCACTGTTGTCATCCTGGGAGTCCCGGGAATGATCGGGAGGTTTTGGGATTGGGGCCCAGATACAGATCAACAGGATTTAGGAGTTGGGGCTCATTTTGGGATCAGTCGATGTCTTAGTTTGGGTTTGGGGTTAAAGGCTAAAGATTTCAACGATTATGGGTTAGGGATATGATTGCTTGGTACCTATATTATTGCATACGATTGCAGGGTTGTAGATTCTACAAAGGGACTGATCACCGTTTCCGCGCTGTTGGTATATTCCTCGAAACTTGAGGAAAAGGTGGGGTTCTAGACTCGACTGTCCAAGGGCCTGGATTTCATATCATCTCAGGGGCTTGCTGCGAGGTTACGGGTCTCAGGTTCCCAGCACACCCAAGGCCTCAAGCCCCACATAGGTTTAAATATTTAGCTGGAATTGAGCTTGACACCCAATAAGGTTCTCACCCCTAGATCCTAACCAAAGTATCTAGTCATTAATGATACCAATTGCAACATGAAGGTTTCGTGTATACACGTACACACAGAGAGAGAGAGAGAGAGAGAGAGAGAGAGAGAGAGATATATATATATATATATATATATATATGTTACATCCATAATATGTGTGTGTATATATATATACATATGTATATATTATATATCTATACATTGAAGGAAAGAGCGAGAGAGAAGGAGTATGCCATACTAAGCCATGATAAAAGAACCTAGCTGTATGAATATATACATGACTAATATATCTCCATTGCATGCATACAAGCGGCATCAATCTCGAGCTTGCCACTGATGGAGATCTCCTGCCCTTCCTCGTCCAGCAAGGTAAATGTGTCCGAGAGGCACAATCTCGCCTCCTCCTCTCCATGTATCTCCGACTTCCGGAGATTGCCGGTCTTGGCGGCCCACTTCCAAGCCGCCTCTACCATTGACCTTGTATAAGTACATGGTGCACACACTTGCTTGCATGAGGCACTAAAGCAAGCCCCACAGATGCATCATGATGTCTGATCTAAGAGGCTTGGTCCAATGGCAGACAGCCTGCAGGTACGCCTTCGTGTACCAGCCCCCTGCCTTTTCAAGGCGTCTCTTCTTGCTCTGCGTCTTGGTGATCTGCACTTCCAAAGCCCCAAACGTGCCGTGTGTTTTCAAAAGATCTCTCAGCTGCTCTCCTTGCAAAATGTGCATGTGGATTCGATAGCAGCACATGGCAATGCAAACATACACCATCTCCAGCTAGAGCAGCCAAGATGCGGCCCGACTCTGTTTTGTAGAGAGCCAGGGCTTGTGCCGAACACTTTAGGGAGCCGCATGCCTTTGGTTCAAAGTACCGCCTGAGCCTCATGGGATGATCACCATTCATGCAGGAAACCTATGGATGAGTCTTCAAACCTGCAGGCCTCCAGTAAGTTGGGCTCTTGCCCCGCTTGCCCTTGTTCACCGGGGCCGACCGCTCACTCAGACTTGGTCCTGGGCTCATGCCTTGCTGCTCCTCGGAACCCGATGGGCTGACCCGAGTGTCATCCCTCTCTGCTTCCGGAGCCTTCACACAAAGCTTCTTGGGGCTTGGGGTTTTGGCTGCTTGCAAAGCTCTCTTCGGGCTCGTCTTCGGCGGCCCCATCAAGGCCGGTGCTGGCTTTGCCGCCAGCAGCTCTCCCATGCTTGGATTGGGATTCTGCGCATCTTCGATAGCACTGTCATAGCTGTTGTCGGTAAGCTCCGTGAGCTGCCTGCGCAGTGTCCCGGAAGCCAAAGCCACAGGCTGGTTGCCGGTCAGCTGAAAGGAAGAGGTCTTCCTTTCAAAGGAAAGACCTCAACATCCAATTTCTGATCATCATCGTTACATGTGTTTATGTACAACTTATGCATATATGTATAGTTATATGTAACTGCAAAAAATTCTGCACAGTAGAACGTCCACACAACCAGTAGTTCATGTGTCGAGAGGTACACATGCGTATGCATGTTATACATAAGATCGACTAGGCATGCATGCACACACACAACACAAATGACAAAAACCTGAGCCATTGTGTTTAGATACATGCATGCACATGCATACACTGCAGGTCTACATTTGCATGATACAAATTACATCACAACAAACCTTAGCCTTCCGATCTACATCTCAAGTACAATATGCAGCAACATACATACATATATATATATATATATATATATATGCATATAACTGTAAAGATCATGCATATACAACCACATGCATATATTTACATATAACTTCTAATGTACACATGCACTGTGTACAGATTATATATATATCTATATATATATATATATATATTATGCACACGTACATATACATACATATGTAGAGAGAGAGGAGAGAGACATCATGTGCACATGTGCACGTGCAAGCAAGCTCGCACAGAAAGACACACACACAGATATATGTACAGTACATATTAGGGTTATTGTATATAAAGTTTGCATGCAGATGCAGCATGTGTATTCATTCATATACATGCACACACAGACACCCACACCCACACATATATATATATATACATATTGTATAAATATATATATATATATATATACACACAAACACCCAAACTCTAAACCCTTAAGCCCCTAAAGCCATAAAACCATAAACCCCAAGCCCAATGAAGCTTCTCTCAAGATATCCCTTGACCCACGGCCGACCTGCAGGCTTGGAGCAAACACTCGGAGCTGCAGCTTTCTTCGCAGACAGGCCCGCTTGGAGCACAGCAATCCTCTCCTGGGCTGCCTTGGATGGGTTTAAGATCTCAGGGCCGGCTTGGATGGGTTTGGGGTTTATAGTTTAGGTTTAGGAGCTGGCTTGTTTTGGGTTGGGGTTCACTGGTAGGATTACTATTGCCTATTTATATTGGTTTGGTTTGTGCACAAGCAGATCACAACTTACTGGATAGCATAAGCACCTTGATCATGGCTTGCACATCATGACCTTCACCACTAGCCATTGCCGTAGGACGAAGCAAGGAGGCACCGTGTGCTAGCGTTGCACAAGACCACTGTCGGACTGGGGCAGATCTACTGCCCTGCATCCCTGCTGTACTTGATCGATCTTTTAGTGCAATGAAGACCATGTATAAGCTTTACCACTCACATGCACAAGCCACTTCTCTTCTCCCTCTCTCTCTCTCTCTCTCTCTCTCTCTCTCTCTCTCTCTCTCTCACCCCCTATCACTGAAGCTGGAGCTCTCTTTGCCACATCGGCCGTTGCCTCCATGGTTGCTGATCGACAGCCAGAACTATACAGGCCCAAAGACCTGAAGCTGTACAGCTACCTAGCCGAATTAGCCGTAATCCTGAGGCCTTGAGTCCACACCTGCCAAATGAAATCCCACTTCGCTAACCTAGCCAATGCAAATGCTGTTCGGTGGGGTGGCCCTCGAGAGGTTTTTGAGTTTGCGCACGGTTGCGGGAATTTGCGCACGGGTTGCGGGAATTTGCGCACGGATTGCGGGTAAATCTGTTCGAGCAATTTTGCCAAAATCATCACCCGGCCCTTTAAAAATGATAAAATCCCTCCCGGCTGCTTCCTGGGCCGATGGCTGGGTCTGGGGGACTCTGAGGGCTGGGGCCTGGCTGGTGTGGGGTTGCGGTTGCGGGGTGTTGCGGCTGGCTTGGTTTGCTGGCTTGTTCTGGGGTTGTGGGCCTTGGGCTGGCTTGGGCTGGGTGTTGGGTTTGGGGTTTGGGCTGGTGGCTAGGGTTTTGGTGTGTGCCAACCACTCATCTAGCATAAACCCTGAAGCCTGATCCCTGCTTAAGTTTTAAAGATAAACCCCAGCACAAATCATGGGACTCAAGGGGCTTGTCCACTGCAGGTGGCTGGTGCCGGATCGAGCGATTCATGTTGGAGGCTTGGGGCTTGAAGCTTCGGGTTTCTTATATATATGAGCATTAAGTGAACCTGAAGTTCAGGGTCAATTGGGTTTGTTGATAGTAACTGATATAGTATTTAGGGAAGTGTCATTGGGGGATTTGGGTGAAGAAGTACGAGGAGGTTTGGGCTACGGGAAAGTCATAGGAGGCTTATAGGTTCTAAGGGACTGTAGGAGGTTTAAGGTTTGGGGCAAGCAATAGGGGTTTGTTTAGGGAAAGCAGCAGGATGGTTTGGGTTCAGGACAAGTATAGCTATAGGGCCTAGTGTAGTGGTGCGAAGCAAGTAAGCATCCAACTTAATACGAGTATCTGAACTAGAGCTCATGAAAACCCTTGCCCCTCGCCACAGCTTCAACGTGCAGGCCAGGCCACGATGTGACATCGCCGGATCCGATGCCCAAATCCGGCCCCTATGCTAAATCCCCCAAACTCAAAGCCTCCTAGACACTTCCCTAGAACCGAAACTCTTGCCACCCCTAAACCTTAAAGCTTGGTGGTGCTGATGGTGGTGGTGCAGCTGCTGGTGGTAGTGCTCGTGGTGGTGGCGGTGGTCATGTTATTGGTGGTCTACCAGTAGTATATATAGTTGGTATAGTATAATAGTAGCAGCACTAGTACCAGGAGCAGCAGGGGAAGCAGTGGTGGTAATGGTGGTGGTAGTAGTAGTACTAGTAGTAGTAGTAGTAGTAGTAGTAGTAGTAGTAGTAGTAGTAGTAGTAGTAGTAGTAGTAGTAGTAGTAGTAGTAGTAGTAGTAGTGGTAGTATATATGCATATATTGAGTACAAATTTATAGAATTGTATGCATATATTTGTACGGAGTAGCAGTAGCACTAGCAATAGCAGCAACAATAAATGGCAGTGGCAGTGGCAGCAGCAGTAGTAGTAGCAGTAGCAGCAGGAACAGCAGCAGTAGCAGTATATATTTATACATAATATATAGTCATGTATAGAGTAGTAGTAGTAGTAGCAGCAGCAGCAGCAGCAGGAGTAGTAGTAGTAGTAGTAGCGGTGGTAGTAGTACATGTCTTATATAGCCAGTCACAAGGGGCCTGATCACCGTGCCAACCTTGAAAGTCCTTGAAACCTGAAGCCCATCTGAAGCCTCCATCAAAGAGCAAAGTCCACATTAATCCCCCCTAAGACTTAGCTGTCTTGCTGGGTTGTAACATGGGTTATATTAACCTCCAGGTTTCTATGCGATCCTGTACATATCATATAATATACCAAAACCCTCCAACTCTATAACCTCCCCTAGGCCTAAAGCTTCCTACTTCCAATTGACACAAACTGATCCTATTCTCCTGAAACCCAATAGTTCCTACTATGGTCTTACTAGTTCCCCCAAACCCCAACTATCCTATCTAAGTAGTACTCCCTGCATGGTGCACAGCAAGGCCCATGGCAGACGATCTAGGAGCAAGCTTGCTCAGATAGCTCTTGCAGCTCAGAGCGAAGGCCCTCATCACCGCAAGCCTCGGAACACACATATAGAAAGACTTGTGAGAGTCGACAACTGAACATGGCCAATCCAAATTAGACAGGCTAGGTGCTTTCTGGACAACATCGTCTTTGAAGCTCTCCATGACACCAGCCCAGCTGTCAGGTATCCTCAGCATAACACAGGTAGCTGAGGGAGGCTATTCAGACCACTTGGCATGCTATGTGGATCTAGATGCAACAAGTCACTGGCAGTTCTTTGACCCATAGAGGTACAGGAATGTCTCATGGACCCGAGCATCCAACCACAGATCCCCGGTAGGCAAGGAAGCAAAAATCTCCTTGTCACTGTTGTCCAGATCTACGGCCCTACGTGTACGGATATCAGCGCGGTCACCGGGAGGCAACTTGCACCACTCTTGGAAAGCGTTCAGCAGGTTCTTGCCAAAGGTCTCGGTGTAGATCCTCGGATCAGATCGGTGGTCTAGAGTTTAGATCCAGCCCACCAACACTGCATTAGATATATGGGAGCTAGGAACTAGCCAAGGTTCCCAGACTCTTTCAGATGCTGTGGCTTGCCCACAAAACGTTTCTTCCCGTTTTTGTCGATGTACCTGCCTCGGATCGAGTGGCTTAATTACATTAGGGCAGACAAAGTACCATGTATGTAAGTAGCCTGGGTCCTTGGGGATTGGGGCTCTGGTCGGGGTGTATGTATAGTATATATGTACTTAATATAAATAGAATAATATATATATATATATATATATATATATATATAGGGAGTTGGGTTGAGGCTTATAGGGTTTAGGGGTTAAGGTTTTGGGTTATAGGATTTGGGAAATAGTTAAAGTCAAAGGTTTGGGGTGAAGGATGAAAGCCTAGGCTCGGACCAATTTCGGGGCGAGCATGTTCTCTTTGTCAGTTTTCTTCAGCACACCACGATCCAGCATTGAAACCGTAGCCATCGAAGAGCATACAATCGTTCTCTTGGGGCTGAGGCCAGCATGGTGCCCCATCCAGAAGGCTTGCTTGTAGACCTAAACAAGATCCCATCAATTCAAGCAGTCACAAACCACAGCTCAAGGTCTAAAGCCCTGCGTGCAGGTAGGGTTCTCTGGCAACACGATTGCATAGCCATTGCCATCGGGGATGCTCTGTTAAAAGAGATCCCTGTGGCTGTTCCAACAGCCAAGCACCGTGCTTGGATAGGATCAGAAGAATCAAAAGCACACACCTTAGGCTCCACCCTAATAGAGACCACTAGGCTGTTGCAAAGAATAGAATCCTAAATGCAGTCAATGCTCCGCGAAACTGTGCAATTGTTGTCATCGACCCATTGCAGCCCTTGGCGACCTAAAGGATTTATCAGGGATCGAAGGCTGCTTCCACGGCTCGTCGTTGTCCATGATCCACAGTCTGGGGCGATCAGGTTCATGGCATCTGGTACTTCACAAAGTACAACATACAAAGCAAGCCTCAGATGCATCAAGCCTAGTGGCCAGGAAGTACTAAGTGTGCAAGAATTGCAGGAGAAGGACCCAAAGCCAGCGCTAGACACAAAGTCCATAGACTTGTCGTAGAGATGGTCGTAGGAGGCAACGGCGTGGCCATGGGCCTTCCTAGCAAGCACATATATGTTAAGCTTAATTTGATGCACGATATTCACAAACCTAGAGCCCCTACCATGATGTCAGCCTAGTCTCCAAACAGCTGACACATTGCCCTTCCCAGCGAACACTTCGAACAGAGAGTACCGTTCATCGAAGGCCAGGTTGCTCATCCATCTCAGACAGAGCACCTTGCAAGAATCGCAAGCAACAGGCAAGTACATCCTAGATCTAGATCTAGCTAGCGATCATATATCTAAAGAATCGATCTGTACCGCCCCAAGATTCTGGCAGTCGCGATGAAGACCTCAGATACATCACCACACAGCTGACTGTATCTAGCAGCTCATCTAGCTTGCAACAACTCTAACACTTGACATAATCACCTGAGTGGCTTTGGGGGCATTGAGCTGCGTCAAGTTGACCACCATGGAGTATGTATTCTCCATTGCAAAAACCTATATCGACACCTCACTGACCTCACTAGCTGGACCTCGAGCAAAAGATCATCGCTAGCAAAGGGCACAACCGATACCTGTAAAGTGCATGGTGCAGGCGACAGCAAGAACCACTCGGCTCTGGGGGAGGGCGCACCAGCAATCGAGGCTCGGACAGCCCAGCCTTCACTCATCCAGTGAAGTCCTCCCATGCTGTTTGTGATACATGTGAATACTAGTGCTAGCTGAAGTAGACATGTGCTTGCTCAGTGCCAAGCAGACAGCACATGCACGGCTTAGGCAGTTTCAGCATAGCTGGCCCTTTTCAATCTCGCTTGGATTCGAGGTGATGCTCATGATCCGGAGGATCTTTCGTGGAACAGAAAACCCCACAGGAATTCAATGAATCCCTGCTCCCCACACAGCGTGATTTGAGGGCCTTGCCTCGCACACTGAAACCCTTATAAAATAGTCACTGGTATGGGCACAGGAACAGCTCAGCTGGAACTGTATATGCTCCCATAGACATCAAAACCCAGGACACACCGACCACGAGCTCGAGCTAGTCAGTCTCCGAATAAGCCTCGGATCAGTTTGCATGTGCCATGTAGGATTATAAATTATAAGATTAACTTGGGGCTGAGTGGTTTAGGGCTTAAGGGCTTAAAGTAGGCTTGGTTTCGGATTGGGCTTGAAGCACACACACACACACAAACACACCCTCACTCTGCTATTGTAGATTAGGAGCCTGCTTTCCTGCCGCCTTTGCTTCCTCTTCTGTCTTTCCAGACTGCCGGGCTTCCTTAACAGCACGATGGTATGCTGCGGATTTCCGAGATCTCTCCGCTTTCTTGGCTGCTTCAGGATCAGCACTTGCATCCTTCTTGGCAGCAGCTTTGGTCTTGGCTTTGGCAGCCGCCTTTGGTGCCGGCACCGGATCATTCGGTTTGCGCTTCCTGCTGGGGGCACTGGGAACCGGGGCCTCCTCTTCCTCCTGCTTTGCTTGCTTCCCCTTCTTGCCTGATTTCAGCGCCTTCTCCTGTGGCTTGCTCTTTGCTTTTGGGTTCGCCTTTGCTTTGGCCTTTCCTTTGGGGCTCGCCTTTGCTTTGGCCTTTCCTTTGGGGCTCGCCTTCGCCTTGCTCTTCGCCTTCGCTTTTGCTGCGGATTTGGGCCCCTTGCCACGCGATACCTCTTCCTCTTCATCATGCTCCTCAGGTTCGGTGTCGTTGCCCGGCTCACCCTCCTCCTCTTCCTGATCCTCCTCTTCCTGATCCTCCTCTTCCTGGCGACGGCCTCGCCCACGGCCCGAACGGCCACGCCCACGGCCTGGCTTCGCTGCACGGCCGCGCCCGCGACCTCCTCGGCCCCTTCCCGCCGGCTTCACACCCAAGGCTGCTCGCTGCTCTGCAGGTGTTCTGGGGTTGTGGTCCATTTCGATTGGGCAGGCAGGCAATGCATGCTCATAAAAGACAGTGGCCTTGCTGGGGCTGGCAGCCTTTGCTGGATCCTCAGAGGCCTTGGAGGCTTCTAGATTCCCGCCCTTAACATCAAGCACCACATCCTCTTCTAGAACCTCCTCCTCCCCATCTTCATCACAATCAGAATACGGTGCAATTCTCAGTGACACACTGGAGGCCTTCTCAGCATTCCCCTCCGTAGCATCATCGACCTTTGCCACAGGCACCTCAAGCCTTTTGCATGTCCCCGGTAACTCTGCACCTACATCATCCTCTGCCGCCCGAGATGGCTCCATGCTGGGCTCTTCAAAGAACAGCTCCTGGGGCAGGGTGTCCAGCAAGTCCGGGCCTCCGATCGATGATTTTAGGACAGTCCCTAAGGCTTGACATCTCATGCGTTGTATCATGCAAATTAACACGTGGCACACAGCATTGCAACCAAGAAGCAAACCACACCCACGGGCTCCATGGTGATCATTGGGGCTTCTCCAGCTTCATGGGACTCTGCTTTGGCTGACTCCAGGATTGCTGCTGGGGCATTGACTTCATGGGACTCTGCTTTGGCTGACTCCAGGATTGCTGCTGGGGCATTGGCTTCACGGGACTCTGCTTTGGCTGACTCCAGGATTGCTGCTGGGGCATTGGCTTCACGGGACTCTGCTTTGGCTGACTCCGGGATTGCTGCTGGGGCATTGGCTTCACGGGGCTCTGCTTTGGCTGACTCCAGGATTGCTGCTGGGGCTTTTTTGGCTTCATGGGACTCTGCTTTGGCTGACTCCGGGATTGCTGTTGGGGCTTCTTTGGCTTCATAGGACTCTGCTTTGGTTGACTCCCCAAGGATCGCTGCTGGGTCCCACTCATCATTCATTTGGGTCACCTTTGGGATCTTGGTTCGGGCCTCTGAACCTTCATGTGCACGAGCTTCCGCGCTCCGTTTGCGATTCAGCAGCTCCTGTTCCTCAGCTTCCAAAGCAGACCGCCTCAGAGCCTGCTCCATTTGCTCCTCTTCCTCTTGCAGTGCCCTCTCAAACTGCTGTAGCTCCTGAAGCTGCATGAGCTCCTCCAACAAGGCCTGCTGCTTCTGCAAGGATGCTAACTCCTCCAGCATCCCTGCTTGGGCTGGGGTGACCTCTGACTCAGCTTCGGTTGGGGTCAGGGATCCCCGTGCTCGCACATCCCGGGGCGGGGACCCTGCTTTCGAGGGCCTACCACTTGACTTCGAAGCCGTTTCAAGGTGATCATCCAGAGGCTGCAGATCGGGCAGGGGGAAACATTTCCTGGCTTTCATTGCAGCGATGTCTTTGGAATGGTTTCCACATAGGACACACAGATAGCCATAGGAATGATCCTTTACCAGATAGTGCTGCTTGCGATGCTTTGCCTCACTTCTTGGGCTCAGTGGTTCTCTCCCTTGGATCAACTTTGAAAGGTTGAGGCTTCAGGGTAAAGGGCTTAGGGCTTATAGTTTATAGGGCTAGGGCTAGGGTATAGGGGAATTATATATAATGCTCATGATGCCATACAGTCACCACTTTCGAACTGCATGTAGCAACACATGTGACGTGTGATCTAGCATTGCCGCCTGGGTGCGAGGAGGTGGCGTCACGATCGCTGCCGATGAGGAGGATGCAGCAGAGCCTTTGCTCACAGCAGGGGCCACATGTGAGGCTTTGTGGGTTGATAGATAGCTTCCTGCTATACGTAAATTTCTATCAAGGGACCTGACTTGTGCTCACCCACCCTTTCCATTGTGGACAGGCTTGACTCAGCCTTAGTAATCATGCATCTAAAGCAAATCAGATTGCACACTTGAACACCCAAAGTGAACTTGAATGGGGCGGATAAAGTTGAACCAAGGTTCCAGTGCCAGAGGCTTCGGAGGGTTTGGGGCTGCATGATTTGTCAGCCTCTCCTGAGCTTATGATAGCCAGCAGAGTCTCACGACAACACAAAACCCCATGCAGGGTCTAGCTATGGGCAAGAGGCTTCCACAGGGTCCGAGGGGTTGGTGTCCACACGTGGTGCTGCCACCTTAGCTGCGGCGCTAGTGATCTACCTATAGGGGCTTCATATTGTATAGGGTTGAAGGTTAAAGCTTCTGCATGGGGGCTTAAAGGCCATGTTGTCAACCGAGGGACTGTGACCGGTGCTGGCAACTCCAGCACCTCATCATCCTCTTCCATTTCCGACTCCCCAGCCTCTCCTTCATCTTCTCCTGCATCAGACTCGTCATCTGCTTCATCCCCAACAGCTGAACCACCTCGGCTCATGTGCTTGATCATTCCATTAGAATAGCAAGCTCACATCATAGCCGGGATTTGAGCAAAGGAGCGGGAAGACGGGATGGGTATCCCTGAAGATTTAAACAGTCGACGAACCCCATCCTGGCGTGGCTCATGTGGCCGTTTGGCCAGCTGGGAAAAGCAGGTGATCAAACGTCGTGCCATCCAAGCTTGAACTTGGATTTCATGGCCTAGGGTGGGCAGGCAAGATGCACACTACCTAGCAGGCATTATCCCTACCTTACCATGTACTGCCTGAATCCAGGAATAATGTAGCTTGGTTGCTGGTTGGCATGCGAAGGTTCATGGGTCGAAAGCCCATAAAGAATCTTCGGAAGTATTCAGCGATGACATTGACTGATGGTCGCAGGCCTCGATCATACTTTACTAGGTTAACAAATCAGCAGATAGGGTCCATTACAAGAGCAACACATGCAGTATATAGTTTGAGGCAAGAATCCCACATGGTTGATCATCGGCCCAAGCAAATCCACATTCTCACCGAGATGATCACGTTTGATTTTTTTGGTGTCAGGAGGCAAATGTACCAACATGCCCTGCAGCAAACGGTTCATAACGGTTGGACTGCTTTTCCAGGCTTGAAGGACCACACATGGTTCCAGGGATTCAGAAGGCCCGGCAGCTGAGTCGGCCATGGTTTTCAAATCGCTACGAGCTTGCTAGGTCGATCAACTCCAATCTGCAAGAGATCACATCAATAGCCTGTATATGTATTTCCCAATGTACTGTAATGCTTATAAAAGCCCGTGCATGTATTGAACACTCGAAGCTTGAAGGTTCAACCAGTGACACCTTGAGCAGACACCATCGGAAAAGTTTCATATGTGAACACATGCAGACCAACTGCAATAAAAGCAGATGCAGGGCTAGCAGTCCTTCCGTCGAATCAAGTTCTCAAAGTCCACAGCCCCCATGCCAAGTACCTGGTGCTTGTCCAAGGAGCACTACATTGAGTTCTACGTCTTCAATGCACAGACATACACCAACATACACACACACGTGCACACCAAGGGGGGAGGCGCACTTCGAGCCATCGTAGTGGCTCATGGGGCTCATGTAGCATGTATATGTGATTGGGCATCGAGCCAGGGCTGGAAGTTGATCAACATAAGCTCTTTCAAACCTATGTAAGCCCTCAATCGATGATCTTAGCCCGTCCAAGACACTGTTTTGCAAAAGTGTGCGGATTCACATAAAAGCGCTCGACCCTGTAAAACCATACGGTTTAGAGGATAAGTATAACAAACCCACCCCGAGAGGAAATAAGTATTACGATTGAGGGCCCAGGTATAGATCAAAGAACAACTGCGAGTGGAGATGCATAAAGAACAGTACATGCACCTATGGATGAATACATACATACATACATACGTACTCGTACTTGTATGTTACGTACCTACATACATACATGCATACACACTACTTGCCTTCCCGATCCTTCCCGCCTCTTGCATGTGCACAGCCATACAAACTCGGATATGGGCAGATGAGTGGCAGATGCATTCTTTTTCTCCCTGGCATTTAAGCCACGGTGCTGTTCCAGCAGAAAACGCAAGTGCACTGAAGGCCTTCGAGTTGAAGGAGCAGCAGAGCTAGATGCCGAGTTGTCCGAAACGACCTGGTAAGGTTATCAGAAGGTTGCAACACCAGAAACAGGGAAATAGATCGATATGAGTGCCGAGTGCAGTTCGGCAGAGCGTGAAATGAGGCTCAACTCTTGATAGGCCACTGCACTGGTGGAACAGCTTTGTGTCGAACTAGTTGACTGCTCGTAATCTGCAAACAGTTCAAATTTATTGAAATACATGCCGAGAACCCGCAATGTTCTGTTCATCGGGCTGCACAGCAATAAAACGTATCGTTTCGAAAAGGCACTGTCACTGTGCGAAGTTGCTGCATTGGACGGCAACGATGGCACTGCCTTGGTGGCCAACAGGAAAATTGGAGACGAGGAAGTCAAGAATGATGAATGGGATGCCACGACGAAGACGGTGGTGAGGATGGCGGCGGTGATGGTATGGCTTCTGCTTACGGCAATAAGCAGGAATGTCAACATTGCCTACTGAAAAAGAACAAAAGTGTCTGGTTGCCACTACTCACTAATCACTGCAGAGGCAAGGTCTGACGATGCTCCCTGAGCCGTATGCAAGCATACTAAGCCATTAAGCACGAGAAGCAGCAGTACACGTAGTCAGCTTGACGGATAGCAGTCAGCGTGGGTGTCGACTGTTGGCAAACAGGGCCAGGATGACACTGATGACACCCGAGGCGACGCTGCCATGTAGAGCGAAAGTGAAACAAGCTGTTAAAACCACAAGCACGCAGACAAGGCACAGCTGCTAAGCAGTACTACTTCCACAACTACTGATATGCATTGTACTACGGAAGGCTGGGCATACCTGCACTATTAGAACACAAAAGTCACCTGCAGCACAGCTTTTAGCAGGGCCGAAGTTCCCTTTGAACTTTTGGGTGTTGCCAAACTGCAGGAAACGCGATGCTGGGGTTTCGAAGGCCTCGGAGAGCCGCGTTTCCAGCTCCGTGCCACCAAGGAGCTGGCAAGCACTACCCCTGCTGCAGCCACCTGTCACATCACTTCGACTCGCACACTCGCACAAGGCAGCCTATGCTATATCCAGTACAACTTAGAGCGTTTAGGGCTACAGTTACAGGAAGGGATGTTAGGGGCATCAGGGCTTCGGTGAAGGAAGGCAGCCGCACCCTGCCTGGCTGCCAGGCTTCCACGCAAGGCTCTGCGCAAGTAAGCGGGTGACCGACGGTTCCCACGGATGACGTCCTTCACAGATTTTCAATGACACCGGAAGCATGATGCTGAAAAAGGGGTCCCTGCTATTCAAAACAAGCTTCGGAACTTGACGATCAGGACGACGAGTCTTCGGTTTCATGTCGGCCTGACGTTTCTCTCGAAGCGCACACTGCTACAAGCAAGTTGGTAAAGTTATGTCTTTGCTCGTGACACTCTCCCTCTGCCTCCCGGCGACCCTTGTCGCCGGCAGGTGTCGATTGAACCTGGTGGGAAATACCGGCCCTTCACAAGACGCCAATCTCAAACTCGTTCCAGGCATGTGCCGTGACATCACGCTTTTCACACGAGACTGCCGAACCTGCTTCCCGACCCAGAAGCACTGGTGGCAACTTGTGCACGACTGCCTCGGCCACTCACCGTTGTCTGCACATGTCTGCACATCAAGCGAAGCGACTTGACTCGGTGAGCGACCCATCACGACATCCGCCTTTGCGCTTCACATAGCGGCAAGGTGGGCCACAGGACCTTTGGCATTTAGATCTCTTCCGAAAGACAGATGCTCAGGCCAGATGGTGTCCGTGTGCTGGGGACTTTGCAATTACCGCTCAACCATTCAAATGAGACTGTAACTATTCGCCGACAATAGAAACATGCTACCGTTGTGCCAATGAAGGCGGCGACCGTATCGGTAGCAGCTCACAGGATCCGATGGATGTCTGTGCAGCCCGATCGAGCTTGCTTGTGCAGTTGCGGTGGCTGTGTTTCGGGACCCGAAGCAACCACTCTTCAGCGTTCTCTCTTGGCTTTTGTGAGGCGACTTGGAAATGGCCTGTTTCCAACATGATCTCCCAAGACTCCCAAAGATCCCAAAGCCTTTTTCAAACGATGCCGACCGAACTTCGATATATCCGGCATGTCTCCATGGACACTTCAGCAAGCACTGTTTCACATGTCACTACGACGCAGTCTTCCTGTGGCTGGGTGCTCCGGCAGCAACCCCCTCCCGGAGGAGAAACCACAAGATGTCGACAAGTGGCAAGCTTCAGGACTTCCCCGCAGAGCAACAGGCGAATGGGATATTCTAATCATTTTAACGAAACGTAGAAGACGTGGAGATCTTACGTCAATCAACAACTGCAAGAGAAACAAGAAGTAGCACTAACGCGTAGCACAGGCACTGTCGTGGGGCCCCGACTCAGGGTGCCCAATGGTCCCTCGAGAGATCACCCTGGTTTGCGCTCTGGTGCAAGGCGCCGCCGACTGTAGCTGCTGGCTTGCCTGGAAAGTGTGGAGCAGATCCGATACGCCGGCTTTCAGAAATCTACTGGCAACAATCAAAATG
Source organism: Symbiodinium sp. CCMP2592 (assembly GCA_905221615.1). Taxonomy (NCBI): domain Eukaryota; class Dinophyceae; order Suessiales; family Symbiodiniaceae; genus Symbiodinium; species Symbiodinium sp. CCMP2592. The sequence continues at coordinate 119,952 of CAJNDT010000791.1, forward strand.
ACACCACTGAGAATCGTGGGAACAAGATGTCACCACTCTTCTTGCTGGTACTCTCTGTGTATATAAAAATATACATACATATATATATATATATGTATACATATGCAGAGATACTACGACCCAGTGAACCTTATTGTTCTTGATCTTGCTGTTTCTGTCGTTATTCATGTCAGTTTTATAGTTACTATGAGTGTTATATGCGGAATTTTCTTATTCATTTTATTGTTATCCATATTCTAATCGTTGTTCCGTTTTTGTACGGAAAGTAGGTTGTGTGTGACTGAGTACTACTGTGTTGTATCATGTATGGAACTAAGAAATATTATACCATGTGTATCGGTCGTTCCGATAGTGGTCACTGTGACAGGACTGACATTCTGGGGCGGAAGGTCTATAGCAACTTGGAACTCTAAGCTCCCCGCTGTCTCCGGCCGGCGCACTGGATGAGGCCTTCCAGATAGCTGCACTTGCACTACTTGTAGCTGTAACAATAGTAGTGACCATCATCATAATCACTATTTTAAGAATAAGAACAGAAGAATAACAATAAACTGCCTGCTGGCTCCTCAACACAACGCACTCGAACAAGCTCCGGACTGTGGTGGCGGCGGTAGCAGGAGGTCAGATTCCTACCCCGGCGATGCTGACACATCCAACTCGCTTGGAGCCGCTTGTGCTTTGGGTGTTGATGCCGCATGAATTTAGGATGACTGTGTCTTCTGTCAGCCAGTGCCATGTACTACGGCACACCTGCTTCAACTTCGCAGCGAGAGAGCAAAAAGAGAGAGACAGACAGAGAGCGAGTTTAACACATGCGAATCCTTATTGTAAGGACCCCCCAATAAGGTACCCTAATTTTCAAACTCCCACATGGTGTTGGCTGTCACCCACACCCTTTCACAGTATCTCCCCACCCCTCCGTCCCGTTTGCGACAACTGCAGCGATAGCGCCCGCTGAAGGCTCGATTCCGGACAGTCGTTGCATTCGGAGGATGGGAGGGGTCTCAGGCCTGGGTCATCTATCTTGTGTATAACATAGGCTGTGAAATCATGCATACATGTTTATACACATGCGCACAGATGCACTTGCACAGCCGCTGCATCTGCAAGGTCGTTGCAATGACACTAACTCTGAGTGAGACTGCTGTTCGGATTAAGCGATGCCAGCATCCAGGTTTGCTTTACTGACAGCTTTGTCATTCGCACCGCCACATGTCATGCGCAATCCCGGAACAGAAAGCATACAACATGATCCTGCCACAGATCAGTCCTCCCCCGCTTGTTCCTGCTCTATATCAAAGAGCTTCCTGGGCCACTGTCTCACACGCTCCAAGCGAATTCGGGACGCATTGAAAGTTGCAGGGTCAAAGGTCGCGGTCACGCCCACAGTTGGCCACAATTCAGCAAAGAGGCATTCCCAGCAGCATCTGCGCTTGCTGATCTAACCAATATCCAGGTTCTTGGGTGCGGAATGCAGTGAGGAGGCAGCAGGCAGCATAGCAGTGTTCCTCTACTGCTTCTCCTACTGCCACGACAACGGCTACCACCACTACCACCACTGCTGCAAACACCACCACTACAAGTACGACGACTCAATGCTACTGCTGCTGCTACTACTGCTGCCGATACTACTGCTACTGCTACTGCTGCTACTGACATTAGTGCTCACTACTGCTGCTGCTGCTGCTGATGCTGTTGCTGCTGCTGCTGCTACGACTACTACTATACTACTACTACTACTACTACTACTACTACTACTACTACTACTACTACTACTACTACTACTACTACTACTACTACTACTACTCCTGCTACAAACACTACTACTACTACTACTACTACTACTACTACTACTACTACTACTGCTACTACTACTACTACTACTACTACTGGCACTAGCACCAGCATTACCGTTACCGTTCCATTACCACTACGACTACGACGAGTACTTCTTCTTCTTCTACTACTACTACTACTGCTGCTTCTGCTACTACGAAGCCTACTGTTGAGGGGAAGAAGATTTCTATACCCGTGCGTGAACACAATCAGAACAATAATAACCCTTGTAGCTAGCAACTCTTCTGCTGTAAGTTCCAAGTCCGATATCATCCATGATTCCAATCACAGGGGTGGCGGTGCCCACGCTTGAGGTTCCACCACGACCAGGTGCTAAGTGCGTAGAGGAGCTTGGGGCCTCAGAACGCAGCTGGCAGTATGCCCCAGCCCGGGATGTTCTGTCACTGCAGTTAAATGACATCCAGGAGCACACTAAGCAGCAAACGAAAAACTGAACATCGGGAGTGATGCAACCACCCACGTTCTTGCCCTTCCCGACGGCCATGCGAGGTACTCCTCTGCCTCTCAGCTAGGTCGGGATATCCCAATGACCCGTCCCCCTCGCACCCTCCTAGACCCTAAACCCGTTTTGCAACTGGCTTGCAACCCCTAAACCCTACACCCCTGAACTCTAAACGGCTCTCTGTCCCAAACAAGGTCTGCAGAACGGGGTAACCCCTTTCCCCTAAACCCCTGAACTCTAAACGGCTCTGTCCCAAACAAGGTCTGCTGAACGGGGCCGTGCTGTGCAAATCCCTCGCCTCTCGGGGGGCGTAAGCAATGCTTTCTGCCCAGCTTCTGAGCCGAAGGCTGAGGCGTGTGCAATGTGTATATATGTATATTTATGTATACATATACTCATAGAACTAGATGTATCTTATACATACATACTTTTTTATGTATGTGTGTGTGTGTGGGGTACATGCATATTGTATATATACATGTCCATGTACGGGTCCACACGCATACTCACATCATGTATTACATGCTTTACATGATATGCAGGCAGTACATATACACTTATACTTACATATGTATAGATACATCCACGCAGCCATGCGCACATACAAACAAACAAGCAAACATGCACACAGCCAGCGATGTCCAGCTGACCACCACGGGGTGATGCAAGGGAACCGGAAAGATCGTGTTCAACAAAGATTGCTCCGGAATCCTTATCTGCAGCAGGTAAGATCCGCAAGAGTCCAATCTTCAACGGCCGCCCCGTCTGGGAGGCATCTTTCGTTCTCGATACTGCCCTCCTCTCACACCGCCAGGGCAATTGCATCTTGGATTTGGGCATTCCTGGCGGTTGGTCGAACTGCTTGGCTGCAGCACCGTTTGTGCGACACTTTTCAGTACCAGTACGTGTGGAACTCTGCCGGTCTGTGCAGCTAGGCAAGCATCTCATTCGTGCTTGAATTCTCTCTGAATGCCAATGAGCCTTGTGGTACAAACTAACACGAGAACTCCTCCTGCGCACGCACACACACACACACACACCTGCAAAAGAGATTGGGAAAGCAACACCACCCACAGCTCAACTGACAGGACAAGGCGGTGGCAAGAAACTCGAGGCGCACCAGCTCAGCCTGCAAGCAGCTGCATATTAAACAGAAGAAGCAAAGCTGACAAAGCATGTGGCACGTGACCATGTGAGGCCTCCTTCTTCCTCACTGCCAGGTACGGAGACACTGGCTCTACGCCGCCGGAATCCGGCCTGCAGGTGCAGGAGCTCCGCGGCCCCAACGAGCGTGAGACACCGAAAATTGGTATACAGGTTTGAGGAGTCCGAAGATTCAGCCGCAGCAACCACGCCAAGAGACTTAGCAGCCTGAAGGCAAGCTGCAGAATACGCAGAGCAGAGCAACGCACACAGAGTAGATCGCAGCATGGCCTTGCATCGTCGTCACCTTCTTCGACGACCTGCAGTCGGCATGTCGGAGCAGCGTGAGGACTGCGAGCACAAGTGACAACTAGAAGACAATTGGCCCGAAAGCATCATTAGCGAAGAGTTTAGCGCTACGTTATAGAATCCAGTGCATAGAATTATAGAGTCATAGCGCGAAGTGCATCTTATTATGAAGTATATGGCAATGCCGAGATCGATATTTTTGAATCTATGAACTTGACTCTACGTGTTTCACTCTGCGTTTCTCAGTCGATGTTGTCAAAGCTGTCGAAGCAGTGTATAAACTTAAGTATATGAAGTCAACTGCATACGGCGAAGCGCATAGAGTCAAGTGCATAAGTCAGGTGAATAAGTATCTAGAGTCATGGTGTCAAGTTGTTTCAGTGCAGCCAGATCCGGTGGTCGGTGATCGCATTATAGTGCTACGGTATCCTTGGTCGGAGCTGATCCAGCAGGGAAGACGGTAGAGATTCGATCGAAGCAGGTAAAGAACAGTCCTCAGTATGGTAAGATGATGCAACATGTTCATCCCTTCGAGCAAAGCATGCGGGTCATACATGTGCAATGAGAAAGCCTCTGCAATCGACGTAGAGATTCCGAGCCTGAATAAGTCATCGAGCAGGCACCGGCGACGCCTCATTGCAATACAAACTGACTCACGCAAGCAGTGACCAACGGCGGTGATTCCCCATGAAGCATCCTGCTCGGCAATGCGCCGCGATAGACTTAGAGCTTCCAACAACTCCGCTTGGGAAAATTTGCGCCCGGCTGACTTCTGCTGCGCATCCGCCAGCGACAGCGAGCCCACACAACTGATCCCGAGTCCGCTTCCCGAGCTCGTCGCGGAGCCAGGCTTCGCCGTGCTCGGCACAGCCCTCTCGCAGCTCCTGCAGCTTTTGCTCCGACGCAGCAACAGCATCGACCTGACAGCAAAGACTTCACGTGAAAGCACGAAACATCTAACCTGGCCACGACACTGACGCCTCACTGCAAGACAAATTGACACAGACAATGATCAACGACATCGATTCCCCATGAAGCCTCCTCCTCGACAATGCACTGTGATAGAGCTTATACCAATTCCAGCTTGGATAGAGTGCGCCAGGACGAGCCCTTTCGCAGGCCATTCAGCTGCTATGGCAGCAACACCATGTGTCCACCCCGGCCTTTTCGCAAGACAGTGTCTAGTCAGGCAAAGAACCGTCTTAAGTATGGTGAGATGCTGCAACGTATTTTCCCTTCCGAGCAGAGCGAGGCAGGTAAAGAACAGTCCTCAGTATGGTAAGATACTGCAAGATATTTCTCCTTTCGAGCAAAGCATGCGGGCCATACATGTGCAATGGGAAAGCCTCTATAATCGACGTAGAGATTCCGTGCCTGAATAAGTCATCGAGCAGGCACCGGCGACGCCTCATTGCAATGCAAACTGACTCACGCAGGCAGTGATCAACGACAGCGATTCCCCTTGAAGCGTCCTGCTCGGCAATGCGCCGCGATATTCTGCTGCGCATCCGCATTGACAGCGAGCCCACGCAACTGATCGCGAGTCCGCTTCCCGAGCTCGGCGCGGAGCCAGGCTTCGCCGTGCTCGGCACAGCCTTCTCGCAGCTCCTGCAGCTTTTGCTCCGACGCAGCAACAGCATCGACCTGACAGCAAAAACTTCACGTGAAAGCACGAAACGCACGGAGCCAAGTTTCACCGTGCTCGCCAAACCCTCTCGCAGACCATTCAGCTGCTGTGGCGGCAACGACATGGTACTATGTACTCCTACTACTACTACTACTATTATTATTATTACCATCTATTATTACTACTATTACTACTATTACTACTATTACTAGTATTACTATTATTACTACTATTACTACTATTACTATTATTACTACTATTACTACTATTACTATTATTACTATTATTACTATTATTACTATTATTACTATTATTATTACTAGTATTACTAGTATTACTACTATTACTACTATTACTATTATCACTACTATTGCTCCTAACTCCTATTACTACTATTACTACTTTTTCTCCTAGTACTACTATTACTACAAAAGTGTTGACTTTACCTCGCGTTCGAACACTCGACAACGCCAATCTCTGTGAAGGGTTGCGAATTTCACTTCAATGCATATCAAAAGTAATAACTTTACCTCGCGTTCGTGCGTTCGACCACGCCAATCCCTGTGAAGGGTTGCAAAATTCAATTCAATGCACATCAAAAGTAGCAACTTTACCTAGCGTTCGTGCATTCGACCATGCCAATCCCTGTGAAGGGTTGCAAAATGCTAATCCCTGTGAAGGGTTGCAAATTGCACCTCAATGCACCTAAAAGCGCTTCAAAGTAGCAACTTTGCCTCGCGTTCGCGCACTCGATCATGCCAATCCCTGTGAAGGGTTGCAAGTTCGTGCACTCGACCACACCAATCCCTGTGAAGGGTTGCAAATTGCGCCTCGAAGCGCATCAAAAGTAGTAACTTTACCTCGCGTTTGGGCGCTCGACCATGCCAATCCCTGTGAAGGGTTGTGCGGCGCGCCTATTAAGTTAAAAAAATGTGTAACTTTACCTCGCGTTTGAACGCCCGAGGAGGCGAATCCCTGTGAAGGGTTGCGCGGCGCCCGAAAAATGTGTAACTTTACCTCGCGTTTGAACGCCCGAGGAAGCGAATCCCTGTGAAGGGTTGCGCGGCGCCCGAAAAATGTGTAACTTTACCTCGCGTTTGAACGCCCGAGGTGGCCAATCCCTGTGAAGGGTTCACCCGCGCGCCTAAAATGTGTAACTTTACCTAGCGTTTGGGCGCTCGACCAAGCCAATCCCTGTGAAGGGTTGCACGGGCACCGCATTAAGTTAAAAAATGTGTAACTTTACCTAGCGTTTGGGCGCTCGCCCATGCCAATCCCTGTTCACCCGGGCGCCTAAAATGTGTAACTTTACCTAGCGTTTGGGCGCTCGCCCATGCCAATCCCTGTGAAAGGTTCACCCGGGCGCCTAAAATGTGTAACTTTACCTAGCGTTTGGGCGCTCGACCAAGCCAATCCCTGTGAAGGGTTCACCCGGGCGCCTAAAATGTGTAACTTTACCTAGCGTTTGGGCGCTCGACCAAGCCAATCCCTGTGAAGGGTTCACCCGGGCGCCTAAAATGTGTAACTTTACCTAGCGTTTGGGCGCTCGAGGTGGCCAATCCCTGGGAAGGGTTGCGCGGGAACCCTAAAATGTGTAACTTTACCTAGCGTTTGGGCGCTCGAGGTGGCCAATCCCTGGGAAGGGTTGCATTCCCGATGGACGACGACGGTGCCACCCCTGGCTTTAGAAGAGAGATTAGATACCGAGATGTAGAGAGTAAGTCATAGAGGCATAGAGTCAAGTAAGTAAGTAAGTAAGTAAGTAAGTAAGTATAAGTAAGTATAGAGATAGCATAACATAGAGTCCAGTGTCAAGTGTCAAGTAAGTAAGTAAGTAGAGTGAAGTAAGTAAGTAGAGTGAAGTAAGTAAGTAAGTAAGTCGTAAGCATAACATAGAGTCAAGTATCAAGTGTAGAGTCAAGTATCATAGAGTCAAGTGTCAAGTGTAGAGAGTCAGTCATAGAGGTCAAGTAAGTAAGTAAGTAAGTATCAAGTGTAGAGTCAAGTATCAAGTGTAGAGTGAAGTAAAGTATGGAGTCAAGTAAGTTGATTCTATGTCTGTCATCTATGTACTCAGCTGCGGCGTTCCACACGGAAGAACCCTTCGCGATGCTTTCGGGAAAACCGCTATCGCGATCATGACCGGAGTGGGACCAGTGACTCGTGACTAGACGTCAACGACACGGCCGCTTATCCCTCTTAAGAGCTATGCAGTGCCTCGACTGCAGAGACGGATATGAAAGGTGCCTGCCTAAGGCAGCTGGTCCAACCCTGGTCCAACCTAACAGCAAAGACGCTTCTTTGCCCACCTTGGGCTTCAGGGAGCTTTGACCTCAGCTGCGAGCTTTAATGTGCGTTCGGCGCCAGCTTCTGCGAACAGAACGCCTTCTTCATAACGAAATCAATGCAGCAGCGCATTGGACTGTAGGCAACGCGAGACTGCAGCCAAGAACGTGAGCATGCCCAAATCAAAGTCAGAAAGCATCAAACAGCCAATCTCTTAAGTCTTAGCGACACAGCAGCGACAGAACAAACAAAAGAAGAACTTGTATGATGGGAGGCCAAAAGGGGGGGTTGAGATTCTTGGGGTATGGATTCCTTCATATGAACCCTATTATGGGAACCCTGATCCCTACTAAACCCCCATAGGCTAAAACCCCTTTTGGCCTCCTATGATTGTACATTTCCTGCAACGGGCTTCGGTCTCTACAGCTGTCACCAAGCATGGCCACTGACGGGCCAACTTTAGGTTTAGGCACCGACCCATGCACTAAGCTGCCCAGATTTCAGCCTGCGGCGGGTCCGTCTTAAGGCGTTTCCTCGAGTGTAGGGCTGAGAGTCACCGAGCGAGGCTAGCAGAGGTGGTTTCTGAAAAACCACCGTAGTTATGCCAGGTTACCGTTGCCGCCCGTACATGGACACCGTCTGACAATCAGCTTTCTCAAACACTTGCCTCTATTGGACTTTTTCGGAATCTGTGTCTAGGAAGATACTCTGGCAAACGGCCAAGCCTTACCATCCAACGATCTTACCCTGCCAAGTTATCTACATAGTTTCACAGTGCGTAACCGAGCAAGCTGACAAGGCCAAATCTCCATATGGGTGTTTCCAAAAATAGGGGACCCCAATATAGTACCCTAAATAGTATAGACCCTTATTATAAGGACCCTCAAATAAGGTACCCCCAATTTTCGGAAACTCCCATATTGCACTTTTTCTGATCCGACTCCATGCCTCCCCTTGTTTCAAGGATGTCTCACATATGGCATGTCTGCGGTAGCGGTGCTGCCTGTGTAGCAATTTTCCGTGGGCATGCAAAGATGGCATCTGCATTCGTCATGCTGTCTGCACCAGACACAGTCTGAATACAGCTAGCAACCAGTTGCCCCATGCGATGTCAATGTACCTAATGTCTGTCGGTCGTTAATTTAACTCGGCAGCCCATGGAATGACCATCGACAGAGTCACGAATGGCAGCACCCGCGTGCTTCCAAGTTTCACTCTCCGTTCTACGTGGGAAACATCGCCCCTATTCAGGGCAAAGTTTGCGCTACTGACGATCGCAACTGCGGCTGCTGCTAGCCACGAACATTCGCGAACGCTTGATCCTTCTCTTCTCTATTTGCTTGCAAAACCCCGGCCCTGTAGCCCTACCTCTTACAACATGCGCAGAACGCGCTGCTCGGTAAAGCTAGCAACCATGCTGAAAAGACGAAGAATATGCGGGAACAAAACCTGCGACCTACAGGGTGAAACATCTCAACGGCATAGGTGGCTGAAGAGGCTCGAGCTGGGGAAGGGTCTCGCCAAGGGCGCGTCGAAAAGAGGCGAGTCGCAGTGGGTGTCGCTGAGAATGCATGGCTGAAGTCACCTATGCATGCAATGGCATTGCGTAGTGACCTGTTCATGCAGTTGCTGAACGAATTGTGTACTTTATTGCTCATGACGGCAGCTTCTTTATTGGGGCTGCCTTTTTTCAAGCGCGCATTTGTGAAAGACACGAGACGCGTTGGATCCCGGCTGAAGGCCTGATCCTGCTTCCGGCCGGACACATGAGATGAGGCGAAGAAGCAAAGCACAAAAGTTTGCTTGTCAGTTGCTAGCCAAACTGCAATTTAATGCACACGCTCATTGTTGCTGTGAACGGCATCTTGGACTGCTGCGACTCTTTCTGCGCTCCTCCGTCGCCCATCATTTGCTCACCGGAAAGACGAAGACGGTGCAGAGGAAGCTTCTGAGCCACCATAGCTCGACTCCTTCAGGGGGGGCATAGCTCGGAATCTTGGCAAAACTCATCGTCGGTGCCGCTGGCACCGTTGTTGTTACCGTTTACCCTTTGGACCACTACCGGCGCGACCTTTTGCCTGCTATACCTCTCAACTGCGACTCTAACAACAGCTGCTGCCGCCGCGAGCAGCAGGACACCTTGGTACTTGGATAAGGCCTCTTGTGCTACGACTCCCATTTACGTATGCCTCTGTGCCTGCTTTAGACTGGTATTGATGCTGCTATTAAATACTAGAACCCTTGTTCTTGGCTGCGTCGTTTCAACTAACGCTATTCCTGCTTTTCAATCGCTGCCGATGATTCCGCTGTCCTTTGTTCGTTACTGCTGCTGCACGGTCTTGCTGTGTTTGTCGACTGAGGCACTTTGTCTTGGCCTCTTCACACCATGCTTGCACTCACGGACTTTAGAGCCCATGCTCAAAGGGCCTTAACAAGTAGAATAGGGTTTGGGGGCCAATTACACATATTTTACTATCATTCTAATATGGAGCCCCCAAAACTCTTACCCGGATCGCTCTGGATGTCAAAGTTGTCAAAGCCATTGAGTCTGGAGTTGCGGTTGGGTCCAATCATTGCTCCAGGTAGTAGTCTTGTTATGGCAGTTTGTTGGACCTGGTTTCTTGCACAAAGAGCTCCTGTCGACACGTTTCGGGAACATGTCGGTGCAATGGAAGCTCTGCCTCCATACTTATACGAAGCTACAATCTAACTTAAACTTCTAATTGCAGTACATCCACGGATTGTGAACCATGGCTACCGACAGTGCCCCGCCTGCGAAAGTAGGTTTGGAGTCTGTGAATCATGCTCACTAACACCCTAAAACCCTATAGTATATCTTACAGTACCCTATAGATCCTTTTACAGATCTTTACAGGAACCCCTAAGACCCTCAGGCCTGAGCCTGAAGTTGGGCCAGTTGCGCTTGTCTTTTCGCCTGGAGCTCCTTCTTTGCCTGCAGAGGCGCGGGCATCGTCGCACGAAGCAACAAGCATGGCCACTGAGATCGTGCGAACAGAGGGAGGGCTGAGAATATCGTACTCGCATGGAGGCAATGCAAAGTGGCATAGTGGTCATGTGATGCGAATGCTAACCATTGAGAGTGCGGCCAACGGCTTTCGGAGTTACAAGCACATGATGAGCCTGGCCTAGCCATCCTAGCCCACACGTGTCGGGGACAAGTCAGCTGAAGGAGGGAGGGGTGATTTAGGACATTTGCTCTTACTGTCAGGGCCCAGGGTTTCCTCCTGCTGCTTTTGCTCCTCAGGCTTGGTCACATATTGCATTTTTGAGCTACACAACTACACCAAGTAGCCAGCAAGCCAGCCACAAAGAACTCACGCCATCTTTCCTAATTCTCTCTTCTCGTGGCTTTCAAAGCCACAAGTTACCATGCATTGACTGCTTTACTCGGCTGCGATGTTCTCTGCGGAGCATACTACGAAGCACCCTGCTGCTTTGTTACATGACTCCCACAAGTCTCGCTATGCTAGTGACTACTCTTATTATTACTACTACTACTTTACTACTACTACTACTACTACTACTACTACTACTACTACTACTACTACTACTACTACTACTACTACTACTACTACTACTACTACTACTACTACTACTACTACTACTACTACTACTACTACTACTACTACTACTACTACTACTACTACTACTACTACTACTACTACTACTACTACTACTACTACTACTACTACTACTACTACTACTACTACTACTACTACTACTACTACTACTACTACTACTACTACTACTACTACTACTACTACTACTACTACTACTACTACTACTACTACTACTACTACTACTACTACTACTACTACTACTACTACTACTACTACTACTACTACTACTACTACTACTACTACTACTACCACTATAAGGATTATTACTAATTATGACTTTAATTACTGTACATAGAAGCTGAAGCCTCCTCCAGCGACACTTTCGGCGACTTGACTGACTTTCGCGGAGGCTTCTTGGGGACCTTGTCCCCATCCTGACACAACTGGTATAGCACTCAACTGGCCTGTAGGACCCAGGAATGCTTAAGCCCTAACCCTAAACCCCAAACTGTGCAGGAGCATAAAGGTGCAGGAGCATAAAGGGATGGAGAAAAATCACGAGACTCTTTGCTCGTGGCCTTCTGGCCCGTCCCTGCTTGGAGGTTCATGGGTAGTTATAACTGGGGTTATACGTCCCCTGATAGCGGCGATAATGATACTTACCCTACTTATAACGCCACTTATAACTACCCATGAACCTCCAAGTGAAGCTGTCTGGAACGGCCGGCGCTCTCTCGTGCAACCCTAACTGCAGGGCAGACCCCCTGTACGAGAATATATTTAATCAGCCCAACACAACGCAAACAGAACCGAGCCACACCGAGACTAAGCCGCAGTCACTGAACACTTAAACAACAAAGAAACATGTGACGAAAACCACGACCCTTGCTCATGTGGCTACTCTCTCTTCATGCATGCTTCCGTCTTACAATCTTGTCAGTTCGCCACTGCTGGATGTGTCTTGCATTTCAACGGAATCTCACCACGCTTGTGCTGGATGTGAGGCGCTCACACGTCGCTCCAAGGAAGCATGATATGTGCCAAGACTGTGCAGACAAGCATCACTTCCGGCTTTGGGTCCTCATGATGCGGGCACAGGTGTTACAATGCGCATCCTGTCGAAAACCCTGCGTACTTCCTTGAGACTACATGGTCTTGTCCCGAGTTGTACACAAGATGGGTAGCCCCACACACGCACAGACACGTATGCGTGCAAAACACGCGTACACGGTTATCTGCTTGTAGGCACGTTCCCCTACCCATGTTCATACGTACATGCATGTATATAGCTATATAAGTAGACACACTTGCAATATACTGCGACATCGAACTACGTCCTGTGAATTTACATTTATTTAGTAGCTGCTTTTACAAGGGGCCACTGATTATGACCGCACTTGGCCCTTCACGTCCTGGACGCGCCTACTTAGCAGGCTCTCAGTTCAGCGATGTAATAGCAGTTATCAGCATGCAGAGCATGATTTGTTTGAGTGGCTGCTTGTATCTGTGCTTGTGGTGCTCAACCACCGAGAGGAATACACATATGCGCAGTGTGGTTGAGCACTGCGCATTCTGAGCCCCCCCCACCGCCTCCAAAACACAACATAAAAACAAACCTGCCGGCCCCGTATGAGTATGAAATTCCCTCCTTTGCAAGTGCCCTCTGTAAATCGTGAGGACACAGACTTGTTGCATGTTCCACAGAACACAACTCCTAGAAAAGGTGGCCAACCTCCGGCAAACTGAAAGATCCGATAACAGGACTACTAAAAAGACTCAATGGTATATATCTTATATGTATAATGATTTTGTCATATATACAATAATTGTTTGCCTTCCTGGTTTTGCAAAACCGCTGTCTTGTCTGTCTCTGGAATTGCTCTCCTACCTCGTCTACATGGGTAGTGGGGGGTTACAATGCCTACAAGCACGACCGGCAGGTGCCTAGGCAAAGAGCAGACCATATCATCTCCATATTATGACACATGGCATTGACACATCGTAACTTGCAAAGTGCTGTTGTGACTGTTTACAAGTAAGCACTGTCCGTTCATGTTTGCGATCGCTCGTTCTACATGTGTGGAAGACACTGCTCACAAGCAATTGGACACCTATAGTGCGCATCTTTTGTACATAAACGCACCTGCATACGTTGTTGCTAGTCTCCGCATTCTGCATGGATGGTGTTTCGGCCAAGCGACGACCTCGGCCTCCTTTGGGCGTACTGCCTCAGTCGGAACCACGGGGGTTCTCGCTGTCAGCTGCAGCAACTACGGACTTTCGGCGAGGCTCCAGTATTCCAAAGGCAAGCTACTTAATTTTGGTTAGTAGGGAATGGAGGGATGGGGTATAATTATAACTACTATTACTACCATTCTTCCATTCCCTACTAATCAACTGTAAGGCTAACGCAGGTCTCTACTGACTGCCGAAATCACTGGGGGGCTGAAGCTGTTGTACCTCTCTGTTTGTACCAGGTCCGGGAATCCCAAATTCCAAAATCCCAGTCTGCACCTTAGGGCCACAGGATGTCCGGGATGGCGGGTGCAATGTCATGATATTGGGGCTGTAAACATTAGAACAGGGTTTGGGGGTATCGTATGCAATGCTACCCCTTTTTATAAGGAACCCCGAAGCAATCGCAGTATTGGTAATTATTTTGGTCCCCATATTGCCAGCGCAAGCCAAGTTTGCTGATGCTCCGCAACGATTCGCCGAAAACTACAGCAGTCCATGAACCCAGGAGCCCGATGAAAAACAGGAATCCGTAGTTTGGCTAGGGCTTAGGGTTTGGGGAGTTTGGTTTGCAGTTAAACAGATACGACGAGATTTGATAATATCTCACCACCCGGACTCGCTGCGCTCAAGACGGTGGGATGGCACGCCATTGTACAGATGCTCCGCTCAACACACGTCAAAGCATGGTCTCAAGCGTATTAAGGGGTTGTGCCCATGACCTACTTGGAGGTTCATGGGTAGTTACAAGTGGGGCTATAATTAGGGTAACTATAGTTATAACTCCCAGTAAGGGACTTATAACCCCACTTATATCTACCCATGAACCTCCAAGTAGTTTCATGCCTGGAAACCCTCAAGAGTTGGTGCCCTGCCTCTGTCAGCATCAGAAGCAAGCGAAGCATTGTCCCAGGCAGAACTCTGCATATCGGCATATAGGTTGGATAAGTCTTTGCCAATCCTGTCCTTGGAGCAGAGAACCGAGCAAATTGTATACCACCGACTGCAAGGCACTGCGGAGAAGACACGAGCAAACTTCACTCCGAGTCACAACTCTTTGTGCAACTCGCATAAGGTCTCTTGACTGCGCACCTTGCCACTGCGAAAGACTTCAATGTTCCATGTAGATACGTCACCAGAACGACTTCAATCGTGTCAACTCCTTCCGACCACCTGTAGGGCTGTACGACACACACACATGCCGGGACAGCAAATCGGCCTCCTTTCATGCGAGCCAGACCATGGAAAAACTCTTTGGTCTCAATGCCACCGTCACCGTCATCAAGAAGATCGAAAAGTTCCTGGCAAGCACGCGCAGAACAACACCAACAACAGTAGTTTCGGTGATAAAGCTGGATACTCATCGAAACATCGTACCAAGGTGAGGCTCACACTATAACGCAAAACTCCAGGAAATGCACATCTTCCCTTCTGCTATGCTCCATTTATCCATCAGCAGCTCAGGATATCTCAAACCCTTTCGCATGAAGCCCGAATTCCACACCCGGCCTTGCACTCTTCGGGCTGGAAATCTAGCAGGCGCCACTTCCTCGGATCCCCGTTTTCAGGGCCGCTCACCACAGGGCTTTGGGAGTCTGCAGTGGTTGCAACCCTGACTATGCTGGCTGCGGCCGAAAGTGACTGGACTCTTAGCCTGGACACTGCTTGTTGCGGAGCTGGGATGCTCTCTCGAGGCATTAGAAGTGATGAATTTGGTTTGCCGCAAATGTGCAGCCTGGTCCGCCTATCAATCTTGTGCTACCACTCATCTTGGCTTGGCTGGTAACCTGAATCCGAAACCCTGAACCCTAGCCTCCGTGCACAGACTTCTGATCTAAACCCTATGCAGCGTGACGTGTTTTATTGCGTCGCAGATCCGGCTCATCTCCTCGTCATGGAAAGCATTCTCGAACCTGGTGTCCAGAATCCAGTACTGCTACTGGAGTGTTTGTTGCTGTCACTGTTGGAACTTATTGGTATTATCCTTATTCATCTTGGACTCTTGTTGTTGCTCTTCCTCTTACCATCATTAGTAAACTTCGGCTTGGCGAACATCACCTATTAACCGCGACGCAGGCAAAGGCTCTTGGACAGTGGAACGCAAAACGGTGGATGCAAAATGACAAATCAAAGCGATCCAGCATACCTTCTCGTGCAACGTGTTGCGAAACCACAGACACATACTATGACTTACAATGGAACCACAGAATCCCGGAGCCGTGTCGCCCTGCTGCAAACCCGTGAGAAACGCAGAAACACAAAGCCATCACAACGACTATTCCCACCGTCCACATTATGACTGCAGGATCATCTCCCTGGTTCTTAGATGTTCTAAGTCGGGAATAGGGGGGAATGGATCTCTATGATAGCCCCTTATAGTAAGCCCTTTAACCCACTCCCCCATTCCCTAAGAACCGGGGAGTCATGGGGGCCCGCCGCATGCTTACTCTCTCCTACAATGCGCGAGGCATGTGTCCAAGATCTGCCAGAGTGACACTCCTATCTGAAGTCACCAAGCACCCGCATCGTGAAAGCAGCGTCAGACCATAAAGGAAAGCAGAGCCAAGTACGCTTCGGCCGCGAATGCCTTTAAAGTTTGCATTTTAAACTTGAATTTCGCATGTCAAGACTGGGCCCGAAACCTTACAGAACACAGGCTGTCGACCGCTCTTTGCTGCTGCGCAACTCCTCCCAATCCAAGGTGCCATCTCCATCTGCATCCATCAGATAGAACAGTTGCCTCGTGGTTGGCAGGCATGAACACACTTTTGACATGCGAGCCGTGCCGGGACGTCGCAGTGCGATCTGTCACCAATAGTTCCTTTCGCGCCGATTGAATAGTTGATCTTCAGGACCGGGTGCTGACTTCCAGAGAACGAGAGGCATCAGCTTGTCCCAAACCCTCGACACTGACACCCTTACCAAGGCTCACCTAGAAGATACTCCGCTTTCTCTTGCAACTACGAGGTGCTCAAGCTCCTTGAGCTCTTTGCGCTTGACTTCTTCCATCCTTGGTGTCGGTGGCGATGGCATACTCTATGAGGCTGTGAAATTAAGCCGGAGAACATCATCATACTGACTTCTAACAATTCCAACGTAGTCACGACGTAGTCGTTTTCCGGGTGCATTGTCAGGGGACGTCTGCCCGAGGATTACTCTGCAGCGCAGCAGTTCTTTCTACAGATGCAGGACAATAATACTCAAGTTCTTGTTGATGTTTGCTTCCGGCTATTGGGGACTGAAGCAGGTTCAGGAAAGAACTTTCGAGTCGCTTTGTTGCCTCCTATCTAGACTTTACCCTTTTCAGCACGGACTGAGGTGCCGACCCTAAACCCTACATCCCCAATTTGAGTCGTCATACCTCGGGCTAGTGGTGACTTCAGTTCGATGCCTCGGAACTGCGTCTTGGAGTGCAGCTATGCCTCTGCTTCAACCGCTGGTCCTCGTCCATTCTGGAGGCGGACATCGCGTTTTCCACCTCAGATATGGGAGTTTCCGGGGGAGCCTGATATAGCACCGTAAAAAGAAGGATCCTCATTATAAGGACCCCAAAATAAGGTACCCTTAGCTTCACCTGAAAGCGATGTTAGCTATGTTAGCGATGTCTGGGCCATCTTGATCCGCAGAGTCTTCTTTCTTTTCGCCAACTGGGCTCCTGGCAATGATGGCCGTCACGAGGTTCATTAATACGAAAACCGCCACGGCCTCGGACACATGCGAGCCTGCACTGAGCTACTAAAACTCTTGGATTCGAAAATGGTGTGCAAGTGCTTGAACCCACAGCTCTGAAGCGTCGCCATCCAAGCTGAGGCCCTCGCAATGTACATATAGAAATATACCAAACATGTCGGCGTGAACCTGCCCACGAAGCGGCGTAGTAGCTTCGGAGCACTGAGCTTTTCCATGTGCAGGCTAGGGGCAGCATGATCCGTTCCATCTTGGAGTTCCATGAGTCAAGCGTCAAGAACTGGATAAGAAGCCTGAATCGGCAAGAATAGAGCCAGAAAGAATTCCGCCCGAAAAGCCAAGTTTCGAGAGCACCGCTGCCTGGGTAGCGCTCGCATATCCCTCCCTGCCAAGAAACTGCATCAGCGGAGCGATGCCCTGCACCATCCTATACGTCGGCTCCAACTGGTCCTGTCTTTCCTGTCACGTGACTGCACATGTGCCACAGGGCCCTTGCTCAAGTTGCATCTCCTCTTCCCACTGCTGCTGCTAACAAGATGAGGGCTGGTTGGCTAAGTCGCACATTTGCATCGTCATGAAGTAGCTCACAGCATCAGCTACGAGCCTGGTCCAGCATGGCGAAAGCCGCGGGGTCTCGCATTCCTCTGATCTCGTTGCTGATGAGCCAGCAGCCCAGAATAGCAAAAATGTATGTCAGCACCTTGGCCGAGACAGTCTGTGAAGAACAGGGGACCCTAATGTGGTACCCTAAATAGTAGGATCCTATAAGGGCCCCAAACTAAGCTACCCCCTATCTTAACGGAAACTCCCATACCCTCCACCTCCAGGACTTGATGTTTGTCGCGTCCCCGGAGCCGCCGTAAATGGCTTGGGATGGCTAGGGAATTCGGGTCATGGACTGAGACGCCGGCGAAAATAACCGCCACCGTCCAAATTAAGGTGCGCAGCGAGCTCGTCAACCCTCTGAGGAGGAGCCACACTTCCTGAAAAGGCACGAGGTGAGGCTCAGGCTGGGGAATGGAGGTTGTATCATACTGCGTGGACACGCTGCGAGACAGAGTGTCCATTTTGGCCCGAGAGTCTCTAAACATCGGCATTTGCTGGATGACGCGGACTATTCTCAGCAATCTCAAAGCTCGGAAGACAGAAAGCATCCGCATCTCTCCTGTTCTGATCACGGCTGTCATTCATGCGATGATGCAGCTTGTACTGGCCGGCAAGAATGACGGGACCGGAACAGTGGCCCACAACATGTCCTGCATAGAAGTCCGCCTCCCCCGTCAGGAGCAACACTAAAGGCAGAATCCAGCCAGAGAGTACGCCAGAGAGTACCACGATTATCGCCTTAATGCGCAGGCAGTGCCACTAACAACATCACCGGCTTTCACCTTCAACCTTTAATCTTTGGGATTTAGAATGCCCAATATAGTTCTCCAACTAAAGGAAACTGCGGATTAAAGCTGCTGTATAAGCCTAAGAAGTGTTTTCGTGTCCAATGCAGGAAGTGTTTTCGTCTCCAATGCAGGTCCGCGACGTCAAGGAAGTTCATCCAACCTCATCCGGAGATTCGTCACATGCGTTACACTCGGTTGACAGTGGCCTGTCTTCAAGTAACGCACTGCCCAGTGCAAGTCAGAAGCCTTCCAACCTAGTCAACGAAAAATACCATCGACCATACACGCGCAGTCGCGCATAAATCTCAAAGGTGAAGAGTGCCTTGGTGGCCAGATGGGAGTTTCCGAAAATTAGGGGTAACCATATTTTGGGGTCCTTGAAATAAGGATCCTACTATTTAGGGTATACTATATTAGGGTCCCCGATTTTCGGAAACCCCCTGATTGTGTTCAGTCTGGCACTAAAGCATGACGTGTAAAACGTCGAAATGGCTACATCCAGGCCCAAACACTTGCTGGCGCTACCTTGGCCAAGGAGCAACAAGAACATGCTCTATTATCCTCACAGAGAGGACAATGCCATCAGAATACTCCTCCTCCTCACAGGGGGCATCTCGCCAGTGTGTCTCACACCAATGTACAAAACACAACAACTAAGCCGGGTACATTGACCAACATGTCAGCTTGAAGACCCATCCTTGGTCACTACAAAGTAGAGCCGGTATCAGCTTCTGCTTCAACTTTAGTCCTTAATTCCTGGATTCCTGGCATGCCGAGTTTTAAAACAAGTCGATTGGGCTGAGAAGCATCCCAACTGGCCAATCGGGAACAATCGGGAAACCGTACCAACACCAGTTCCGGTCATGCGGGGCAAGACGCGTAAAGCAGTTGACGATGATGCAGAGGCTGTAGAAGATGTCGAAGAACTGTCAAGAAGTCAAGCAGGGCAATCCAATAGTAAGCCCACCGATGCAGCATGTCGTGGTATGATGCTCATCGCCGGTTGATGTTGCGTGGGCACCAGAGCTCGGATGCCCCTGCCTGATTCTGGACGAGACGGCCAAGTCGCGTCCGAGGGGTGTAGATGGCCGGCCTTCCCGCGTCGGCACTTGGACTTTCAGAGCCAGGACGACTCGGATGCTCCGGTCCCAGCGGCTAAGGTCTAGAGCAGTACGGCTCTAGAGCTTGATGGGGAATAACTAAATTCCGTGCATGCGATTCCCGAAAAGCGTGAGTACCTTTACAGTTTGCAGGCCATATGGATTGCGGCGACGTGGAATGCCCCTATGCCTCTGATAACTCTATACTTGATGAACTCCCGGCAGACCGTGTGAGTTTTGCTCGGTTCCAGCACGCAGCACGCTTTATGCTCTACACTCGGGCTCTGCCTCATCGTTTTGGTCTTTTGCTTGACCTTGCAAAGCGAGCAACATTCTCCTATGCTCTATGCAGGCCACAAAACGAACACTCGCAACGCCAGACTGACACAGAGAAAATGTGGTCGAGATCGCTCAAGATCTTGAACCAGCAGCTGACCAACAAGAACGACTTCCCCTGAGGGTTATCCCTTGATCGGGAAATGCATGTTGACATGTTCGATGATGCATGGATCCTGGTTTCTTCGATTCTCACATCTCCATCACAAACTCCGAAAGGACCTGCGAACGAAGTTCCAGCGAGGGATTCTAGATTCTAGACACGCCGGCAAAGCTTCTCAATGTGGATTGCAACTTGGCATGAAAAGACCCATGTCACGCCCTGCTCAAGCACGACACTTGCCATGCTCTCGGCCCAGCTAAGGACAGGTCCATCGATGGACTCGATGGACTGGACGGACTGGTAACGCCACTTGACCTTGGGTTAAGCAGCGCATGACAATGCATACAGGAATCCCAGAAAGGGACTCCGCCATGATGTGCCATGCCGACATTTTCTGGCCAAGGTTCGCATCGTCTACACCATCAGACCCGACTTTGATGTTAACTTCCTCGGATGGTCCTCGGTCGGATCATGGCCAAATCGGTGGTTCCCTACAGCTCCTGCGTTCCGGGGCCACTACGACTGCCGTGGGATACTGGTTCCAAATCCTGCGTAGGCACACACGAACTAAGCGACTTCAGACACCGACAGGAAGTGCGACATCTTCTGGTTCTGAAGACTGTCAGCAATCGTCATGGAAGACCGATCTGAGCAAGGGCATATCGAAAATTCGTATTAGAGTCTCTTGACCCCCTTTATAAGCATATACACAGCCGCATGCATGCGTATTTGTAAATACCTACACACACACAGACATGTATGTATATATATATATGTATACAGAACGCGTCAAAATACGGGCCTGCGTGTGTGTATAGTTATGTTTAGATTCTATGTTGTGTAAATGCTAAAAAGCCGTAACGTAACGTGACTATAAATACATTATATTATATTCAATGGAAGGGTAGATACCAGCAAATACTTTTTGAACAAAAACATTTAAGTGGACCGTTCACATTCACAGATAAATACATACAAAACAAACTGCAGCAGGGAGACATGGGACTGCTGGTGTCGTATGCGTGCACCGCGGGGCCGCGGGGGGCGGGCGAAAACAAAAAAATAACATAAAAATTATATCTATTTTTTTCTGTGTATATATATATATATATTTTGTTTTTTCCGCCCCCCCCCCCCCCCGCGAGATTGTATGCGATGGGTCTGGGGGGGGGGGCTGGGCACCGCACGAGGCCTGGGGGTGCGGGAGGGGAGCCCACCCCAAAAACCTAATGACCAGGCCTTCGCACTCCACCAAGTACTCCAAATCATGAACTCTTTTGACACCTTTGCATCAATACTAATGAAAAGACTTAACAAGCTCTAAACACTGAAACGGTTGAGAAGCCCCATCACTACACGGACATGTTGTCAGGCAAACCCAAAATAACTACAGGAAGATGTTGAACAAAAGCAAGTTCAGAACCCGAAACGTGACATGTTGGTTATCAAAAGTATGCATTCATGTCAACTAAGATGGAACATCTAAGCCCGAAAAGGTTTGTGATAATTTCAAACCTGAAAGAAAAGATTATGATGTTGTTTTCGTCGTACCCTGACTCCGGGGTGTCGACGAGGAAGACTCTCCTTAGCTGAGGCTGAAAGCCTCTACCTTAGCGGTAGACAACGTCCAAAAGCCCGCACCTTAGCCAGAAGGCCAGGTCTCGAGCACCCTCTCACTCAGAGAGATCTGCCCCGGACCGGAGCACGCCAGTGCTGAAAAACAGCTAGACAGCAGGCACAGGCACCAAAAGGGGCCCCAGGCTGTCAGGCTCACACGTCAGACTGTGGAGCCCAAGCCTTACGCTTGGAGCGCGAGGCCGCCTCAGCTTCTCGAATGCTGCCCATCTGCAGCAGTACGGCCTCGTCGCGTCCTCTGCCTAAGGCCCGAGCACACCAACCCAACCTACCTCCAAGGGCGGAAGCCGGCTCGAGGGATGCTTCGCAGGTGCGCCAACGCAGAGCACCTCCACAAGATGTGCTTGAGACTGGGAGTCTCGGCCTTGCCACAGAGCTCGCACCGATCTCGAATGGCACCGGAGGGCGTCCAGCGGGCATCTGTACTGCACCGCCCAGCCATGCAAGCGACAGCATGCCCAGGAAGCTTCATGGCCAGCTTATGCAAGCGGGCAACCAAGTGCCGGGTAATGACGAGGTCATCCGCCCTGGCTACCTCAGCATCAATGCGGTCTGACTGGAGCCAGGAGCGAAACTGCGCCAGCCTCCAGGACTCCCGAGAGGTGCAGTCCTCGGGTCCGGACCTGAGCCGGACTCCTTAGCGACAGTGTGCCAGCCTCACAAGCGAAGACTCCCCACTGACGGCCTATCCGCCATCCCCAGTGCACGCGAAAGCAAGCCACCAACCTGCGTGTTCTGAATCCGCACCCTGGCAGGTTCTCTTCCTGCCATCCCTTCCCCATCAGCCCACCGGCCCAGAGCAGTGAGAGCCCGATGCGAACTGATGCGGAGCATGTCACTTGACCAAGCAGCAAGACCCGCTGCAAAGGGCGGGAAGCTCTGTCATACTGAGCATCACTGCCTTTTACAGCAGTCCGAAATGTCGTGGCGTAAGTCTTACATTCCGGATCGGTAGGGAAGCGCCCATTCAAGAATGAGCCCCAGAGCCGCTTGGCAGCAAAGAGAATCGTAGCCAAGGTGCACTTGAATCTCTGAGAACACGGGAGGCATTGAAGCCTGCTAGCCACATAAGTGGCCTGAGCTTCCCTCTTGAGCTCCTCCTCACTGCGATCCCTGGGGATCGGCCCAATCGAGACGCCTACAGGCAACTGCGAAAGTCATGCCTTGGTCGTGCCCGGGTGGCCTTTCCCCATGTAAGCGCATGATTCAAAAAGTCTCGACAAGTCGTACCCGGAACCCTTTCCCCCATCTAAGCGCATGCATGCAAGGGTTGTCGGGGTCATACATGGTCAACTTTAAACGTGCAGCGCTCACGTCAGCAGTGCATTTTGCCTAGACAATCCTGCATTACAGCTCCAGATTTGCATGATGCCCAGTCTTGCATCAACATCAGCACGGAGACCTTTCCCCATGTAAGCGCTTGATTTAAATGGTTTCAGGAGTGACGCAAAAAACAGCGGCCGAAAACCTCTTCCCCGATGTAAGCGCGTGCATCTAAGGGTTGTTAGAGTCCTACATTGTCAACTTTCAACGTGCGGCGCTCACATCGGCATTGCATTTTGCCTAGACAACTAGGCAATCTCGCACACAGCTCCAGATTTCCATGATGCCCAGACCTGCAGTAGTATCAGCACGGAAAGCCATTCCCCATGTAAGCGCTTGATTTAAAGTTGTTGCAGGAGTGACGCGAAACACAGTGGCCGAAAACCTTTTTTGTTGGAGTCTTACATTCTCAATTCTAAACGTGCAGCGCTCAGATCGGCAGTGCCTTTTGCCTAGAAGTCCTGCAGTGCAGCTCCAGACATCCATGGTGCCCAGACCTGCAGTAATATCAGCACCGAAGGCCTTTCCCCATGTAAGCGCTTGATTCAAACGGTTTCAGGAGTGACGCGAAAAACAGTGGCCGAAAGCCTCTTCCCCGATGTAAGCGCATGCATCAAAGGGTTGTTGGAGTCTTACATTGTCAACTTTCAACATGCAGCGCTCACATCGGCAGTGCTTTTTCCCTGTGGCGACTGCCAAACCCTGCACTTATTTGGTGTTTACATGCTTCCAACGTGTTGAAAACATGGCTTGAAAACACTGCACTTGCGACCGCTTAATGGAAGCTCAAGCATGCTTGTTCAACGTGCCTCCGCAAAATGTTTTCCCGCATTGTCTTGTGGGTTTCAGTCGTCGACAGGCGCCACCACCAAATAAAGCTTCCCCGCATTGTGCCGCATAGAAGGAGTTCTTACTCCTACGCGGCTTTGTCCTTGCATTTCGCATGTTGGATGCTTCCCGGCTTCCCCCATCTGCACACACGCAACGACTAGGGTCGCTGCAAAGTCCTTGCGTTTACCGTTCCCGCAAGGGCACACTTCCCGCACACCGTCCCCCAAGAGTGAAGAACTCATGTGAAAGCCCGCGTGTTGCTGTTCGTTTTTGCAGCCTTCTGCAAGTGCACACCGCCGGGGACAGGTGAAGAACGGACCCTAATATGCATGCAGTTATACCTGCGTGCTGCAGTTCGTGATTGCACCCTTCCGCAAGTGCACACGTGGGGAACGGACCCCGAGATGCATGTACTTAGTCATGATGTTCTATAGGGGTCCCATGGAAGCCTCCCGTGCGCTCCCAAACCCGCGTACCGAGCATAGATCTTCAAGCCGCTGCTGCGCGAACCCCAAGCGCACGTATCGAGCGTAGATCTTCAAGAGGCTGCAAACCCTATATAATGTTGTATTTCTTCTCCATGAGCTGTTTTTCGGGAAATTGCATGCAGGTTGACCGATACCCGTTTCTAATTGAAGCCGATACCCCGACCGATACCTCCACATGTGATTTCAAGGCCTTGGCCCACGTAGGTCCTGTTCCACCTCGATTTGGAAGCGTTTCCGCACAGCAAGCTTACGGAGCACTCATCTTAAAGTCTCAAAGTGTCCCCGTGTCCCCCTCGCAGGATGCACGGCTAATTAAAGCCGCAAGTGCATGGAGCCGACGCGTGGTGCCGCACGAAACAACCAAACCATTGCGTACAAGTACACCTACATACGATTTCGGAAGCTGACTTGGTCCCCGCGCGAAGTCACAAGCATGCTCGCGAGGCATACATCAATCACATCAGTGGCATCATAGCACACACAAGCCAACCAATCCCCATGTAGACGCCCGATTTCGCATGCGGAGTTGGAGGAGAAAGAGCCCGTGAGCTGCTTGGAGTTACATCGGCATGTGGAGCTGCTCCTGCCGAGCCTCACTGTCTTGTCACATACACCATCAAACCACCAGCCCAAACCTTAAGCCATACCAACCGGCTTGCGAAACCTGATACGACAGGTGCTGAGCACAAGAGTGCGCTGAAGGGAGATAGATGTGTTGATTCCCGACCAAACAGAGTGACCGGGACCCCTTTTCGATAGCAGCAGAAGATAAAGGAAAGTCGCTTGTGAAAGCAGAAAATCCTGCTATTCCGCACCACTGAAACCCGGAAGCCTACGCCGAAACACATCAGTGGAATCGCAGCAAACGGAAAAGCAAAACCAACCTTTCGCCATGTAGCGGCTCGATTTCGCAAGCGCTCGCTCAAGAAACACATCGGCGGCAGCAAATCAAAACCAGCCCATCCACATGTCCACATGTAGACGCTCGATTTCACAAGCAGCCGCTCAGAAAGACATCAGTGGCATCGCAGCAGACACCAAATCAAAACAAGCCAATTGCCAAGTAGACGCTCGATTTTGCAAGTACCTACGCAAGAAACATATCAGTGGAATCGCCGCAGCCATTCGCCGTGTAGACGGTCGATTTCGCACGCCACCACCTCGAAGCGTAAGTGCCATCACAACATATCCAAATTCAAGAAAAGACCGCGCACGGCACTGCATCGCGTAGAAACTAAGGACTGGAGAAGGGAACAAAGATATGGAAAATTAGCCCAAACCCTGCGGCACGTGGAGTTGGGGCGACTTCGCCCCGGCAGGAACGACATAAACCTACCGATCCTACCGCTAATAGCGGATTGTGTGGCTTGACACTGTGCTCCCGCAAGGTGACGCTGCACAAACAAGCATGCAAGACATCATCAAAGAAGTGGATTGCAAGGTTTGGCAATATGTTATTTGCAAGGTGAAGCTGCACAAACAAGCATGCAAGACGTCATCAAAGAACTGGATTGCAAGGCTTGACAATGCGTTTCCGCATGGTGATGCTGCACAAACAAGCATGCAAGACGTCATCAAAGAAGTGGATTGTATGGCTTGACAACGTGTTTCCGCAAGCTGACGCTGCAAAACAAAGCATGCAAGACGTCATCAAAGAAGTGGATTGTATGGTTTGACAGCGTGTTTCCGCAAGGTGGCGCGAGATTGTTGCGACTTTCGGGGGTGCGTGTAGGGCAGGCACCAAGCAGTACTGTTGGAATCGCAAATAGCAGCTGCACACTGGGTGGAGCATCTAGGAGAAAAAAGCATGTCCGAGGATCCCGATTGATGCGGTTTAGCGGAATCCCCAACTGCACACAGGACCTGGGACGACAGGCCTGTGCCCTGCAGCAAACAAACACCGCAGATCATCATCTTGGAAACCGTGCCACGGCAAAATGTTTTCCCGCATTGTCTTGTGGGTTTCAGTCGTCGACAGGCGCCACCACCAAAAAGCTTACATAGAAGGAGCTCTTAGTTTGTTTTCATGGTGCCGCCGCAATATGCTTCCCCGTCTTATTCGGCCAATAGATTTGACAGCACCGGTAACTCACAAATGTGTTCCTTTCGCCGGTTGCCAAACCACTCCGAACAGCAATCGTGAGCGGTTGGGGGGGTGAGGCGTGGGTTTGGGGGAGTGGGAGTGGGCTGGTGGTGGTGGGGTGGGGAGTGGGGGCAGGGGTGTTGGTAGGGTGGAGGGGGGTGGAGCAGGGTGGGGTGGGTGGGTGATAGTAGTGGGGGGGTGACCCGTGGGCTCCATCCACAGAACCCTAGGATTTCAATAATTGAAATAATTGAAATAATTGAAATGGGGCCGATTTCAATTATTTGGGCCCTTTGGCGGATTTAAATAATTGAAATAATTGAAATCCGAAGGTTCGATGGGCCCAAGCCACCAAAACCAGGGATTTGAATGAAATAATTGAAATGGGGGGGATTTCAATTATTTCAATTATTTGGGCCCTTTGGCGGATTTAAATAATTGAAATAATTGAAATCAGCCGGATTTCAATTATTTCAATTATTTCAATAATTTCAATAATTCAAATCGGTGGGATTCGTGGCTTGGCCCAGAACAGCCATCGATTTCAATTATTTCAATTATTTGGGCCCTTTGGCGGATTTAAGTAATTGAAATAATTGAAATCCGAAGGTTCGATGGGCCCAAGCCACCAAAACCAGGGATTTGAATAATTGAAATAATTGAAATGGGTGGGATTTCAATTATTTCAATTATTTGGGCCCTTTGGCGGATTTAAATAATTGAAATAATTGAAATCAGCCGGATTTCAATTATTTCAATTATTTCAATAATTTCAATAATTCAAATCGGTGGGATTCGTGGCTTGGCCCAGAACAGCCATCGATTTCAATTATTTCAATTATTTGGGCCCTTTGGCGGATTTAAATAATTGAAATAATTGAAATCCGAAGGTTCGATGGGCCCAAGCCACCAAATCCAGGGATTTTAATAATTGAAATAATTGAAATAATTGAAATAATTGAATTTCAATTATTTCAATTATTTGGGCCCTTTGGCGGATTTAAATAATTGAAATAATTGAAATCGGCCCCATTCCAATTATTTCAATTATTTCAATAATTCAAATCGGTGGGATTCGTGGCTTGGCCCAGAACAGCCATCGATTTCAATTATTTCAATTATTTGGGCCCTTTGGCGGATTTAAATAATTGAAATAATTGAAATCAACTCTGCTGATTTCAATTATTTCAATTATTTCAAATAATAGCAGTCATACAGGAAAGAATAGAGCGTAAAATAGACCCTAGAGTTGCCTCTCTCATATATATATATATTTATATGTATGTATGTATACATGGCAAACCCGTAAAAACCCGTCTGTATGTTTACATATATATATATATATGCTATACCTGTCTAGGCGAAGATTTAGAGCTTGTGGTCACTGCGACCACTGCAAAGGCCTCCGTCCCCTGTGAAGTCTTGGAGCGGAGCGAGCCTGACACCGCAAGGCAGCTGATTTCCAACTTCCCGTGCAGCACGTGAATGCTTCTGTCTGTGTATGCACAAACGTGTTTCAGTATACCAGTTTCTGGGTTTTTGACGCTCACACTTGGCAATACCAGGCGAGGTCTGCAGACGACCGGGGAATCAACCAGACAGGGCGTGTACCTGTCGGCTTGGTTGTCATACCGGGCAGTCTAAGCCAACGACAAATCTACAAGCATAGGATTCTGCCGGACTACATAACGTTGGAACTTTTGTCGTATAAGTGCATAGATGACACGTAATTCACGTACAACCAACACAAATATATGTATGTGTTCATGTATGCACAAATATACAGCATGCAATACATTTATAGTAAATCAGATGTTGCAGACCATAGGCTTTCATTTTCATGATGCACCATATGCTGCATTTTGATGTCATACTCCGTATATGCCAGATGTCTGTCAAGTTTGCCTACACTATGTCGTATACCATGCATACGAAATCTTACGCCTGTTGCAGAATGCTAACTACACTATTTTATGCCACATGTTCTCGCATATTTGTACTACATTTCGGGCTGCAAATTGCAGGTTCAGTGTTACATCCTCTGCAATAAAACATTTCCACGTGGCTCTAATTATACCATGCTTAGTATATTCTAGATAATGTGTTCGGTACGGTGTCATTTGTGGTTTACATGTGAAGTTTTATAATTGTGTAAGTTTACCATTCTCTATGTGTTGCTTGTTACATATTGTCGTGTCGCGTAATGGTTTTATACATATTGTCAAGTGCACTGCATACAAATCCATTTGGACATGTGCAAACGCCAACACGAAGCAACTTCACATGTGGCAATGTACGCCTATTATATTGACACCCCAGCATGCTGTACACGCAAGTTGGCTCATCTGCGTATACTCATATATATATACACACACATA
The DNA here is from genome assembly GCA_905221615.1 of Symbiodinium sp. CCMP2592. Taxonomy (NCBI): domain Eukaryota; class Dinophyceae; order Suessiales; family Symbiodiniaceae; genus Symbiodinium; species Symbiodinium sp. CCMP2592. Next base: position 148,790 of record CAJNDT010000791.1, read on the forward strand.
CACCACAGATATGTATATATATATATGTATGTAATGCGTGCACATGTTTGTACATATGTATATACATATACATATCAATGTGCGCATGCATCCACATCTCGTTACTCAGTACACAGATAAGCTAAATCAGATGACTGCACATGCGTGCTATACCCAAAACCCTCTTACTGAGATGGCACGACAAGAAGTGGCAGCAGGGTGTGAAACGTGTTTACAGTTTAAACATGTATATACATATGCAAAAACACGCATGTGAACAGACGAACAGAGAAGTCAGTATACCAAAAACAGCACATCACATGTATCAACAGATAATGCTAGACGGTTATAGCCATAGGTTATAACTCATGAGCTGTAGTTAACTATATGAGAACACGCTCCTGAGTAGTTCCTTGACAGGCAGGTACACACACAGATACACTCATGTGCTGCAACCCCGGTGCCAACACACGGACAACACATCTGGTCTAGGTGATGCGGTTGTTGCTCAAGGGTGTGGTGAAATGGCACATCGGCTTGGCATGAGTTTGCTCTGGACACCTGTCTCCAGGTGCGACATGTGATTGGCATTCGTTGGGATAGCGCAAACCAGAATGATCCCGCCAAGGCTTGCCAGCTTGCAGGACGCGGTATCTACGTCCTTGAAGTATTGGAGACGTGCCGAGACGTGCCGGCGGTTCGATGTTTTGTAAAGTAAGTGCCTGCCATTTCGCGGAAGGCTGCGCGTGCACTGAGCCTTATTCCTGTACTTGCTCTTGTCAGATCCGCATGCCGCGCCGTCTGTGCATCTGCATGGACAGGTTGGGGTCGAACCGAATCCTCTGTGAAAGCTTCCTTGATGGATGGACGCAGCATCAGAGCGTGGACCTAAGACTACTTGCTCAAATCTCGATTTCTAGTCTTGACCGAGACTTCCTCCGCAAAGATTGTCTTCTGTTGCATTTCCCTTGACTTCGGGTCCATGCTTGCGAGTTGCGGGGATGACGAGGGCAACGTTCGCGAATGCAACAATCTTGGACTATGCCAGGGCTTGGTTGATCTGCTACCCTCTGTCTTTCCAGCAAGACAGGTGCAAAGATCTCGGGAGTTTGGAGGAAGGAGATCTGGAAGTTTCCGAAAATAGGGGACCCTAATATAGTATCCGAAATAGTAGGATCCTTATTATGAGGACCCCTAAGTAACTAAGGTACCTTTGTTTTCGGAAACTCCCATCTGGCAAAGAACCCGGCAAGCAACCCTCACTGGCAAGCCTTGCATGCGCTTCGACTCCACTGGTGGGCCAAAGTCCTGCAAATGGATGACTTACCCTTGGTTAGTAGGGAATGGAAGAATGGTAGTAATGGTAGTTATAATTGTACCCCATTCCTCCATTCCCTACTACCCTTGGATGAGATTCTTTTCAGTCAAAGAGATCAGTAAGACCCCTTGTCACAGCGCAGCTCCTCAAGAACACAACCAGACATCGCAGGACCTAAACAGCCGGACAGCATGTTGGAAACCTGCGGCTGCTTGCGTTGCATATGGGTGGCTGTCAAAATGAGGGTCCCTGTTTGGGTCCCTAATTTTGTACGGCACCAAATATTTAGGGTACCCAAAAAGGGACGATAATTTTGACAACCACCCATATGATCATGCAAGAGCTTGCCACCAGGCATAGTTCCTGTGTGGCAATCTGGAAATTTCTCGAAGAGCATCCAAGTCCTCCTCTCGAATCCCGGGAGAGGCTTCGGATTCCGAGGGGACCTCCTCCAGGAGTAGGGTCCCTGCATGCCTGGCTGCTTGCGTTAGCGGGCTCGTCGGTTTAGGGTTTAGGGTTTTGGGCTTAGGGTTTGGATGAACTGGAAAGCATCACAGACACAAGGAGCCATCAGGCTGAGCTAGCAATGACAGTCTTCCGCCAAGTTACGGCGTCTGCTTCCTGTTCGAGTGGCCTTAGATGCTTCGGAGTCTCCTTCTAAGGAGGTGAGCGACAGGGAACAGAAAGCTCTCTTACAAAAAGATTGAGAATCAGCACCCAAAGACTGCCATACTCTCTCAAAGATTCGTGGAACAAACATAGTGCCACAGCACGTAGCACCATGCCCGGTGGGCAACAACGAACAACAGCATAGCACAGGAGCAACAACGGCCACCGCCCCCACAACAAGGACGGCGTAGTTCAAGCACCACGCAAATATCACGTCCTTCAGGTACAAGGCAGTGAGTAACCAGAGCAGACAGAAGAAGAGCACACGTTGAGACAAAGACAACCGCGACAGCCGTTGCTTCATAATGCAGTGTGGTGGCACTTGGCCAAACTAGTACTAGCACCAGTACTAGAACTGCTTGTGCTAATGCTAGCGCTAGTAGTGGTAGCAGTAGTTGTTGTTGTTGCTGCTGTTGCTGCTCCCTCAGCAAGCCCATGGTATCGTAGTTTTGTCGGACGCTCTTGGAGGCAAGTCAGACCGACTCTCATCCGAAGGACGAAACAGCAGCAACGCGCAGGCCGAACACATGTCTTTCGATGAGCTGCGTTTGGCTTTGAAGGCACCACCACTCGAAGACGCATTCGACCTGGGCGGACGAAAATCAACGAGCATGGCCAGAAACAGGACAAGCAGCCCTGACAATGTCGCGACTGCTGCCATCTGCCAAGGGGCTCCAGCTTCGTGCTGAGACCGGGATCTGCGCCAAACAATTTGTCAAGATTCGAACCCGTGACGAATCTTTGCGTGGTCTTCTCACGTCTCTAACAGAAGGACAATAGCTTCTGGCATGTTATTTCGACATGAAATCGGCGTAGGCCAACTGCAGCGGAGCCTCCAGCAACGCCAGTGTCGAAGAGTGGTGGAGCTAGCTCGGCCGCTAGCTCGCTAACTCTCGGGGCACGAGAGTGCCTTCAGGTCTGCCAACACAAAGGAAAGGTAATGACAGTGGAGTGTAGAAAGCAGGTGCACCACGTAACTCTAGCAGCTAGCATGTAATGACAGGCTGAGCTCGCAATCTGGGTCATCTGTGCAAACGCAAAAAGCTGTTGCTCGAACGCAAGAGGCGGGTGCCCTGCCTGTTCGCAGGTCCCAGCAAGTTGGAAAACGGGTGCTGGGAACCGAAAACCTGCCTCAGAAAGATTGGTGATGGACGAGAAGCGCTAGGCTCGAGCGCAGTTCTGGTGATGAGCTTACACGCTAAATCAGAGATGGCAAGACTGCAAACTCGTCTTCGGGGAATGACTCTGCGCGGCAGTGACTTATTTAGGCTTTACCGTCATTGGCGAGTTGCTCATGCAGGTCCTGCGACAGCCTGTCCAGTTCCCAAGCCACCACATCTTTGATCTGCTGCATGCGCATGCTCGACCATTCCTGTCGCGAGTGCGAGCAAGTCGCATGCTATCAGGTAAGCAACTTGCTGTCGTAGGTACTGCCCTCTCCCCTATGTGACTATGTCCATTCTCTGCACGTTGCTTAGCTATCCGTTCGTGTATTCAGACTCTTCCTTTTCGTCCTGAAAGCCATTTCAGAGAGGGACAGACACCACAACTCCCCAACAACCGTCCAAGTAACCCCAAGCTTATCCATAACCCCTGAAAGCCCGGTCCCAAGCCCAAAAGCTCTGAATTCATCTAGGGCACCTGGAAGAGATCCCGCTGACCAGAGCTGCTCCCACTCTCGCGGGGTCCCATCCGGGCCTTTGCCGCTCGTAGCTCATCCTGCAAACACTGGCGTTTCTTCCCCTACCTGAACTGTTGTGGGAGGTCTATGCTTAGGGCTCATCTCTCTGTCTGTTGCCAGGATTAGGGCGTGACGCCCCGGCTGCAGGAGGGACTCTCCTTGTTCTGGTGTTGGCCGGCGAACTGTCGCTCTGTAAGACTGTAACAGGGGTAATTTTTTTCGAAGCCAAACCGAGTCTCCGTACTGTTCGTCTACATACGCCTTCAATTACAGGCGATGACATTACCGTCGCGCACACATACAAGACTTGCCGTTTCGTTTGGGGGGCTTTCTTGGTCGGACCCGAGCTCATGGGTGGTTGTCAAAATTAAGGCCCCTTTCGGTCCCTAATATAGTACGGCGCCTAATATTTAGCGTACCCAAAAAGGGACCCTAATTTTGACAACTACCCAATCTGAAACAGGAAAAGTGAAAAGAGCTCGGTGCCGAAGGACGGGATCCGCTGCGCTGGACATGTGCGGAGACAGCAAAGAGAGGCTAGCAAGAATACTAATAATCTCTCTTACTATTATTGTTATTATTATTAGTATTATTATTAGTTTTTGTTCTTGTCGTTATTGTTATTATTAGTAGTACTAGTAACAATACTAATGACCATAATAATAAGAGTAATGCAGGCATAGCAACGCTATTGCAGGAACCTGATTAAGAAACCCTGGGCTTGTAAACCCGAAAATAGTAGGAATCAAAGAAGGAACGCGAAAAAAGGCCCAAGGTTTCTTGATCAGGTTCCTACGTTAGCAAGCATCATTTTTCTGGAATCTGGCCGCGTCATCAAGCACAGAGGCATGTTTCGGCGCATGCATTCTCGCGGTTTGTTCTGCGAGGGTTGCCAAGCTCCCCGTTGACCAGTTCCGCGTGGGATCCAACCGACAATTGACGATCAAAGAACAGCAATACAGCGCAGAAGGTATCGGGAAGCAACGTCTGCATTGCAGCGTGCGACCTGCATTTTGCAGGGCCGTATGGCATTACCGCAGCTTAGCTACACAGCTGCACAAAGCCTGATGCCACCATTTGCACGCAAATGGCTTTTGCGGTAGTGTGAATGTATGACAATGTATGCACAAACAGGTGAAACTCTTCAAAATGCATTTAAAAGACCAGGTTGGATCTCGACGAGCAGCCTTTAAGGTGGCTCCATCTCAATCTCTGGAGGCAAATCATCTGGCCGGAGGGGTGCGGCCAACGTGTTTAAGTCTTTGGGCCGCATACTCCTGCTGCGAAACTTGGCCTTTGAGATCGATCTCGTCATATGCTGGCAAAACTCCGCAAACTGCTGCTGAAGCTCGTTGTGAAAATCTTCGAAGTGCCGCAGGCTCTCGTCCTTGAGCTCGCCAATCATGTTTTGCAAGGCTTTTGTGGCCAAGAGCGAGGCCACTGTATCGCTCTTGTTGATTTCGCCACGGATTTTCAAGAGACCCTGCAGAAGCTCTGTGATTTGAAGCGTGCCACTGCCATCTGCATCGATAATCTCGAAGAGATTAGCACGATCTGGCGGCAGATCAAGATCATCCATGAGTTTCTGCACACCTGGGGGTTTCCGAAAATCGAGGACCCAAAATTAGGTACCCCTACTCTTGAGAAACTCCCACCTCGATCTTGAATGACGAGCAGGAAGAGCTCCTTCGTGATCTCAACCTTGTCCTGCAAGCCTTCCTCTGTGAAGAGCATGTGGGAAGGCAACTTGTCTAGTTTGCCCTTGCCGTCCTCCTCGTTGAATACATGGTAGGCTCCAGCAAATTTCTTCAGCAACTCACGCGTAGTTCGGGCGACACGGATGGACTCCCTCGCATGCTGTTCAGCAGTAACGGCATCGTTCTCCTTCGCAGCCTTCATCGTGATATCAACATAGACCGCCAAGATTACATTGAATATCCCCATCGTCACGAGCATGTAGCTGATAACGTAGAACAGAATGAACCTGCACTTTTCCATGGACTGCAGATTGATGGTTCTGTCATGTGCTGTATGCCCCGACATGCTCACAACCGAGCTCCGGACGGCAATCCGAATGCATCTGCGAGCAAGAAGTTTATTGGCTCCCCTCGTCTGTTCACGCACTCCCCGTTAAAGCACCGGAAGGCTGTGAACATGGCAGCCGGAATGTTGTAGAAGTATTCCTCCAGTTCCAGCTCTTTGGTCCTGGTGTCGCTGCCTATTGTCATAGTAGCGAAACCAGAGATGACATACAACACGGCGAAGAGCAGGAGGAAAGCCAACGTTAGGGTTCGGATGCCCGCAATGAGGCCTTTGACCATGAGGCGCAAGTCTTTCATGAACTTGATGCGGAAGACCTTGTCCGGTAATATAAGGGCCTCAATAATTAGAATAGGGCTTGGGGGCCCATTATGCTATAACTATACTAAGGAACCCCCACCATAATATTGGTAATTAACTAGATCTCGATTTCCCGCAAGAGGTATGCAGCTACTGACTCGGAGACAGCACGCCCTTATGAGCCCTTTGCGCAGCTAACCGCTAGTGGAATGGCAGTCTTGCGCACCAACTAAACCCACCACTGTCTTTCATGCCCGGTGACCTTGACTATACGAACCAAGCGAATCAGTCGGCAGAATCGCAACAGCGATGCCCCTGCAAAAGCCGAATCTTCTTCTCCAACCAGCTGGACTGTGATGTCTAAGATTCCAGTGGCAGCAAGGAAGAGATCAAACCAGTTCCACCAACGCTCAGTGCCACACCAGTAATTCCGACAACGCAGAAGGTGCATACGCAAAGCGATTTCCAACAGCAAGAAAGCTGCAAACACAAGTTCGACATAGGTCCAACCCGACCAGTCGTCAAAACCAGGCTCGGTCTGCAAACCAATCATGATGCCGTTGCCGACGATGAGAATGGCCACCAGCGGCTCAATGTACATGAGGGGATGGACCGGCTCTGGTGGAGCTGCGAGATCGTTAATTCTCACGAATGTCAATTCTGCAACAAGCCTGTTCGTATCCCCAGCCAAGAGGATCTCCTTCATGGCTCTGAACTGGTTCAGAAGTCTCGGTCCAAACATTCTTTTGTGAACATCTGCCTCCTGTGAGAGGAAAATCTCCATGATGGCTTGGGCCGGCACGACGTTGAAACTACTCCGGGGCACCACCTCTGCCCAGTTATTCATGTGCCCGGTGACGCTTCGACGCATGGCCGCTGCGCCCAGAGCCGCATCAGTAGTCTTCTCAGGCCACTGCCAGACCGGGTGGCCGTACGCCCGAGAATCCCGCTTGTGGAAGAAGAAGAGTTCCAAGTCGTCACTTTTTTCCCTATCCTCCTTCTCCGGAGTCATCTCCTCTTGCTCAAAGGAAAGACTGATAAAGTCTGCCAGAGCATTCACCAGATCATTCATGTCCTGCTCCGTGTACCTTGTCAAGCCCAGAGATGTCACCGCCTCGAGCAGCGACTTCCCAGAGACCAAGGTCTTCGAGGACAGGGCTCCTAAGCCGCTCAACGTCTATTATTATTATTATTAATAATTATTACTATTATTATCATTATTGTTATTATTATATATTATTACTATTGTTATTAATGTTAATATTTTCTTTGGCTCCCGCAGTCTACTGTTGTTACTTTAGATACTATTGTTATTATTTTTGTTATTGATGGACTCGTATTATGATTTTTAAATTGAAAAACCCCAGAACCAAAAGCTATAAAAACTTTGTAAAACCCTGTGAAACTCGATAAGACCCTCCCCCCCTCTCCTAAGCGAACGCGCAGCCGATGGCGAATCGCCATGGCTTCCTCTGCCTTCACCCCAAGCAATCCGGAACCTTAGTTGCTGAGTCCATAAGGCCCAACAAGTGTACACTTTCAGTTTTATGGTGGGTAGTATTATCCCAAAAAATGTAAAGTGTATCTACTCAGCTACCATGGAACGCAAATACTGCGAGGACCTGCCGTGGAAGATTTTGGGACTTTCTTGGATGCCTTCCTCGGATGGTGTCAGGGAAGAGTTCCTGCCAACAGACAGATCTGTCTGTTCTGTTTGGCTTGAGACACCTCTTTCCTTGGATGGGAGCAAATGCTCGACCTTCTTCCATGCAGCTATTTCGAATGGATCGTCGGCATCCTCGTCGATGTCAGTGTCTGCCTTCTGCTTCGTGCTCGCAGGTGTGACTGGTGTGTTCTCACCTGCACCTCTCCCTGCATAGGCATCCAGCAGCTGATCTCTGAAATCCTGCAGCGATGAATCGAGAAGCGCGGCAAATCGATCCCTGTCCATGGCTCAGGCATGCCCTGCCCCTTCTCCGTGTCTTCTTGAGCGGCTGAGGCAACCACGACCCAGTGAGCACCGGCCGAAAAAAGACTTGCCTGCTAACCCTGTTGTCGCTACGCGCACAAAGTCTCAGCAGATGCATACTTGGACGTGTCACAGGGTGCGTGCATCCAGCATCCTCAATTCTGAACCCATCACGACTCACGACAGCCGACTGACAACACACGACTCAGGGTCCTCCTTGTTCTCGCCAGGCTTCATGCTCCAAAGCCGAAAAAGCTGCAGTGTTTCGGTTTGCAGCTGCTACCATGCGCTGATGCAAATGACTGCTGTTGTGCCGTTCCTGCGGCTGCATCACCAAGACTGGACATGAAAAAGCTCGAATGACGGATCCTGACGCAAAGCACGGGTCCTAACATGTAGCAGTGCCTCAACTTCGAGACCGCTCCTCCTCACAAATATCGGATCTTGCAGCGGCCCGTGCAACCTTGCCTGACTCACAGCGCCCGCAGGCTTCGGGGGCTGAAGACTGAGGACCTGCTAGGCTGCTAGCACCGCACCTGCACCCGCTGCTCTTGAGAGGAAACAGCAAGAAGAATCCAGACGAAAGTCCCAAGTTCGGATGCAGCTTTGCATGATGCTCTCAAATTGCAGTGCCTTAGCTTCCGCATCCAGCAGCACGTGCAAATCAAGACGTGTCATGAAGGCGGGCTGTTGCTGTGTGAAGTCAGTGGCAGATTGCTTCCTACAGCAGTGTCGTAACGCCATCACGACCAATCCAAGCTGGATCGCATGTGATCGGTGGGAAAAACGTGCACGCATTGTCATTGTCAGGTCTCCTTGCGACGTACTTGGATCACACAGAGATGTGCTAGGAAAACCTTTGTGACACAATACGTAAATAATTGTTGGTGACAGTGACAGTCACTGACATTGTCGTTCACGGGCACGCCAGCTACCGTTGACAACCGCTGCACTCAGCATCCAGGGACCATCTGCCTGACCCCACATGTCATTGCGTGCAGATGCGTGCCAGTGCATGACAGCAGAGGACTGAGGAAAGCAGAACGATGAACAGCAACATTTTCCGGCGGAGGTAGGAACTCGCAGCTGCAACGACTTTCAGGTGAAACGCCACTAGACAACTAGATGGGCTGAACAATGTCTAGGCCACAGATGATCGCTGACATTTTGCAGTCGATCAGTCGATTGGTCGGAGAATAGAATAGTTAGGCGTGTTTAGACACATCTTAGTGTCTCGGTTTTGCGAAAGAGCCCGTGCTGCCATGAAGAGGTGGGGCACTGCACTTAGCACCGAATTTGCAGCACCGTCTTCGATGGTCAGCGAAAGCAAAGCCGCACTACAAGGCAAAACTTCTTCACTCTGCTACACTGGCACACAGACTTATAGGGATCAGGGCAGGCTTTGCGCACGGGGAAAATTCAATGCTAGAGTCAGCAAGCCGTAAAGGTTCGGAACCGGAATCCGTCTTCATTCTCACGCAACGGGTGGTGCGGTTTCCACATCTTCAATGCACGCCTCGGGCTTCGATGGCATCCCAACCTGATCCAGACCGAGAACAGGGATCGGGCCGTCGAGCTTCGCGGGGGAAGATGCGTTTTTTGTGATTTCTGGTGTCAGCGGGAGCTGCTTCAGCTTCCAGAAGCTGGCGAGATACCGGGCGAACTCCGCCCTCATCGATTTCAACTCTTTGAGCTGCTCCTCTTTCAGTTCGCTTAGCATACTGAAGACAGCTTTGGTCGCCAATAGGGAAGCCACCGTGTCACTCTTGCTGATCTCGCCACGGATTTTTAAGAGGCCTTGCAGAAGCTCTGTGATTTGAAGCGTTCCACTTCCGTCGGCATCGATGATCTCGAAGAGGTTGGCGCGATCGTGAGGCAGATCTAAGTCATCCATGAGCTTCTGCACCCCACGGTCCTGCACGATCAGAAGGAAAAGGTCTTTGGTAATTGCAATCTTGTCGTGCATTCCGTCCTCTGTATACAAGGCTCTGGCAGAGGAGGTATTGACCTTTGCCTCCGGATCATGCTCGTCGTGCGGTGAACCGTGGTGGTGGTTCTGATGGGGTTCATGAAATGAGTGATATGCTGCGGCAAACTTTTTCAGGAGCTCCCGCGTCGTCCGGGCAACTCGGATTGATTCACGTGAGTACTGCTCGGCAGTGACTGCATCGTTCTCTTTTGCAGCTTTCATCGTTATATCAACATAAACCGCCAAGATCACGTTGAAAATCCCCATCGTCACAAGCATGTAGCTGGCAACATATCCAGCTATGAAAGGCAGCCCAAACCTCGACGCAAGCAAGGAGTGGATGGGCCTGCCATCGTCGTTTACACACTCTCCAGTGAAACACCGGAAAGTGGTAAACATAGAGTTGGGAATGTTATCAAAATACTTGGTCAGCTCAAGGTCATCTGTGATTTCGCTGCTTCCTATTGTCATGGTTGTGAAGCCGGAGATCACATATAAGACTGCGAAGAGTAGGACGAAAGCCAAGGCAAGGGTCCGGATGCCTGCAAGCAGGCCCTTCACCATCAGCCGAAGATCTTTCATGAACTTGATGCGGAAGACCTAGCAGGGGAGGTTGACTGCAGAAAGCAACCGCTAACCGCTAAAACCTTGGGGATTTTGCACTTCGGGAGCCTTCACTATCCGAACTAGACGAATTAAGCGGCAGAATCTGAGTAGCGAAGTGCCCGCCATGCCAGACTCTTGGTCGTCGAAAAGCTGGATGGCGATGTCCGATAAGCCCGTACACATCAGGAACAGGTCAAACCAATTCCAGAGACGCTCAGATCCGCACCAGTATCCAAAGCATCCCAACACATACATTCGCAGGCACACTTCGAGAATCAGACCTGAAGTCCATCAGGCATCAAAGGCGCACACGAATTTTAGCGGGTAGAGCTGGGGAAACTAGAGCCGCAGCCCAGGATTCAGAAAAGAATCGAGAAAGTACGACAGAATCTTGGAACCCCGCTGGCCAAGGCACCCAATACCTACGATTCAGACAAGCCTCAATTGCAACGATACTGATATAGCTCTTACAACACACGTGTAAGCCCAACAAAACACACACACACACAGCAAAAGCATCCAATAATACAAAGAAGGTGCTATCATAGTATTAATTGTCTATTTTTGGAAGAAGTTCCCGGTGCATGGTTTCCCATGACCACGGGTTACGCAAGTTACCGAGCCAAGCTGCTAGGCGCTCGCTTCACCGTTGTGCAATGGGAAAAACACTGTCTAAGTCCGGTAGGAAACTCCTATCTGATAGGAGAACCATCGCGTAATAGGACATACCCTCGGCTAACAGGAAACTCTATCTAGGAGGACAACCAGTGTCTAACAGAAAACCACTGTCGGATAGGGAAGCTACTGGTTAGTAACCAAACCCCGGCCCTGCCCAACAGGAACACCATGATCTGGTAGGAAACCATCGTCTGACAGAAATTGTCTAATAAGAGTCCCCTGTCCATGAGGAGACCCTATCTAACAATAGGACCCTTGCTAGTAAAAGCGCAGAACGAGCATTCAGTTTTTGTCCCAGTTGTAGTAGGCACTATTAGCACCAGCAGAAGCAGTATGAATGGTTGGCGCATGTAGGCGCCGCAGCAGAAGAAGAGGTAGCAGTAGCAATCGCAGTAGTGGCCGTCAGTATTCAACAGGCGCATGTTTCTTCTCCTAGCTATATACATGTGCATGCAAGTGCACAACATGGCGTCGTCAACACGAGTGGCCACAATGCACCTCCCGCACCCTTCATGCACGCGACCACCACAACTCCCAAAGTCCCAGAGTTTTTGGCTGGGAGTCAAAATGAGTCAAAACAACCTCGAAGGGACAAATGAGAACACAAGCAACTTGTACCGCCAAGTTTGGTCCTCCTACATGGCTGGAGGTTTATGCGCCAGAGTCGCTTCCGATGTCCTCATCTGCTGGAAACCGTCCCAAACTTTACATTACAACCCGCCTCTCCAGCCATGCGAAGCCTGTCTTTCCTGGGGTATACATGGAAGCCTACGGACGACGACAACGAAGACGACGACCATGCTGACGCTTTTGCGGTGCAGCACCAGATCAGTGACCTGCATCGCCGGCTCCTTACAGTACATGGTAAGGTACCGATTCCGCCATACGTCCTGTGCCCCTGGCTCCCCGCATAGCATACTCAGGTACTGTGGGCTCAACAAGAAATCACAAGCTAGGCCGCCGACATACAGCGAATGCCATCTCAATATAGACCCAGCCATCCCAGTCCTTGTAGTTTGGATCAGTCTGAAAGCCGATCATAATGCCATTGCCAATGATCAGAACAGCTACCAGAGGTTCCAAGTACATGATAGGATGCATCGGCTCTGGTGGTGCTGCAAGATCATTGATCCTTACGAAGGTCAGCTCTGCAACTAGGCGGTTGGTGTCTCCAGCAACCAGAATCTCCTTAATGGCCCTGTATTGATTGAGACCCTTTGCTCCAAAAATCCTTCTGTGCACCTCCGTCTCCTGCGCCAAGAAAATGTCGAGTAAAGGCTGTGCAGGGATCACATCGTATGTAGTGGTTCTGCGCGAAGGCTGGACGCAAACCCTCTCACCTCCACCCTTGAGGCTGAAGCTGGCACGCATGGTTGGCAGGTCTCGAGTTGCTGTTGCTGACGGCCACTGCCACTTCGGCTTTCCTAGTTTACATTCCGGAATCTCCATGACTTCTTGCGCTCCGAAGAGCATGGTGTTCATGGTGACGGAGTTTTGGCTTGGCCTTCTCTCTGGCTTCGTCACAAATTCCAGTTGGACGAAGTCCCCCAGCATATTGACGAACTCATTCATATCCTCCTCTGTGTACCGCGTTAATCCGAGCGCAGACACAGATTCTAGAAGTGCCTTGCCGGATACCAGTGTTTTGGGCGAGAGGATTCCTAAACGAAGGCGCATGCGATCTTTCACTGCTGCCACATCTTCTTCGCTTAGTCCTCGAAGTCCTGATTGCAGGAGGTGGCCAGAATACCCTTGTCTGACGACGTCGCTGTCTATCGAAGGTGAGATAGAGCCCGTGCGGACTGCGATCTCGTCCGTTGGGGCTTTGGATTCTGCACCTACTTCATCCGAAATCTGCCTGGCTGTATCTGCAACCGCATGAGCTGCCGAGTCCAAGTCCACCGGCGCTCCCTCTAAGGCTTCCTCGAAGGTGTGGCCAATTATAGGAGGGAATGGCTCGACAGTCTGCAGGCTCGGGCCGTTTGGATATACTTCCAGCAGCCGCTTCCGGAAGGTCTGCCACGATGCATCGAGATGCTCCGCAAAGGCATCCCGATCGAGGATATGCTTGGTCATCCTATGGCGAAGATCCTAAGAACGCCTTGGATCTGGTCCAAATCGAACAGCGCACAGAGAGACCTGCAAGTATCCGGCCCACATGCAAAGGCAAGTTCACTTCAACCACTGCTCCTGCAAATTAAATGCCAAAAAGTGCGGAGTTGCTTACGCAATGTCTGAGACCCTTGCTTACCAGCAGGTGGTGCGAGGCGAGCCTGATCACCCGGTGCAACCCTGCCATGACAGGCAGCAAGCCCAAGTTTTTCGAGTTCAGATATCTGATCAGGGAGGATGTCAGTGACCAAATCATTGATGATCAGGAGCCTGGCCAACCCCTCAGTTACCGTGAGCCTGCACCGTGGCTCTAGAATGAGTCTTCGGAGGAGTGGAAACCGAGGTAGTCATGGTCGAACAGACAGCAAACATCGCGGCGTTAACAAACCCAGAAATACATATAACTGCCCTGTCAGATGCGGCTCAAACACTCTCCTGGCAATTATCATGGCAGGGACACGGCACATGTGCAGGCACTGTCTTTGTTTACATGCAGTCTCGCAATTAGCTGCACGACGCTTGCCGGGCTTCTGCGGTTTGTTCCGGGTTCGCACTTTGCACGAGAGCCCGGAAGATCCCCTCGCCTTCATTGCTCGCACCTAAACTGGCGCAAGAGCGAGTCCTTCGAGGCGCATGCCTATGTTGAAACTGGAATTGAAAACCACTTCAGCTAAGAGCCTCATTGCGTATGAGTTAGAACGCAAACATATGCTCCCAAAAACCTGCATCGAATGGCTGCACGAAGCCAGGCCCGGGAACTAGGGATGTTTAATTCATTCCGGAGGTGGGGCTGGCCGCTGGCCACACGGGGATCATCGGATCCTCCTCGCAAGCAGATGGCTTACAAGGCAGCCTCAGCTCCAAAACAGCTGGAGCTGGGGGTTTCTGCTTTTCCTCCTCTTTTTCCGGCGCCTTGGGAGAGGCGAGGGAACGATTTATGTTGCTCTTGCGCAGCCGGGTGAGCTGCTCCACCAACTCGGACCGAAGCGTATCCAACTTGCGATTGGTGTCGGCTTTCATTTCGGTGATCAAGCTCTGCACAGACCGGGTTGCCAGGAGTGTGGCCACTGCATCGCTCTTGTTGATCTCGCCTCGGATCTTTAACAAGCCATGCAAGAGCTCAGTAATTTGAAGGGTGCCACTTCCGTCGGCATCAATAATTTCGAAGAGATTAGCCCTGTCTGGGGGTAGATCCAAATCGTCCATAAGCTTCTGCACCCCTCGGTCTTGTATAATCAGCAAAAAGAGCTCTTTGGTGATTGCTATCTTGTCCATCCCCTCCTCAGTGAAGACGCTCGCCTTCATCCAATCTATCGTGTTGGAGTGCTTGACGGCATCTTCCATTTCATGGAAGACGTGATAAGCCGAGGAGAACTTCTTCAACAGCTCGCGCGTTGTTCTGGCGATGCGGATGGACTCCCGTGAGTACTGCTCTGCGGTGACGGCATCGTTCTCCTTCGCTGCTTTCATCGTTATGTCGACGTATACGGCCAATATCAGATTGAAGATGCCCATTGTGACCAGCATGTAACTGACTACATAGCAGGTTATGAAAGGCAAGCCAAACACATCTGCCAACAGCGAATGGATAGGTGCGCCGTCGTTCGTTGTGCATTCCCCTGTGAAGCATCTGAAGGCTGTGTACATGGAGGCAGGGATGTTGTAGAAGAATCCGTCGAGCCCAATATTTGCGACTTCTTCGCTGTTCCCGATCGTCATAGCTGCGAAGCCCGAGATGACGTACAACACCGCGAACAAGAGCACAAAAGCCAAAGCCAGCGTCCTCACGCCGGCAATTAGGCCTTTTACCATCAAGCGAAGGTCGCGCATAAACTTTATGCGAAACACCTTGCTGGTGCGTTAACTGGCCACAAAATTAGTTCGCAGAACTGCCGAATCCTACTCCTACACACTTTTGAAGCACGCTAGCCTTGACGATGCGAACCAAGCGAATCAAACGGCAGAATCTTAGCAAGGATGTGGCCGCCATGTCTGACTGTTGATCGCCGGCGAACTGTAGAATCACGTCTGCCAAGCCACTCCCGAAAAGGAAGAGATCGAACCAATTCCACCAGCTTTCAGGCCCCCACCAATACTTCCGACATCTCAGAAAATGCATTCGGAACAAAATCTCTAGCAGCAAAAAGCTCTGAAATGCCAAGTCGACATATGCCCAGCCAGGCCAGTCTTGATACGCAGGGTCCGTTTGGAAGCCGATCAATATGCCGTTCAATACGATAAGTATGGCAACAAAGGGTTCAATGTACATGAGAGGATGTACCTGGGTTCTTGCTGAGGAACTTTATCTAAGTTACCAGAATAAGAAAACCATATTACTTACCATAGATCCCTACTATGACAACTTAAACCTTAAATCCCTATACCTATACCCTTAAAGGGACCCTTTTGGATCCTCCACAAGAACTCTACTAGAGTTCGATTATGGAAACTGAAATGTGAGTTTCCGAAAATAAGGAAGCCTAATATGGTACCCTAAATAGTAAGATCCTTACAGTATTATAGGGACCCCGAATAAGGTAACCCTAATCTGAGGTGCCGGCCAGCGCCCACGAAACTCGCAGCCCCGTTTACACAAACTCCCTAAACCCTAAACCCTTCATAGAACCCCTGATAGATCCCTTTAAAGAACCCTTCAAGGATCCCTTTAAAGGTACCCCCTAATTTTCGGAAACTCTCAAATAGGATCCCTTAAGAATGATAACGGTTTAGGGTTTAGGCTCCCTTAAGAATAATAACGGTTTAGGGTTTAGGGTTCTAAACCGATCCCTTTAAGAAGAGCTCAGCTACAGGCTCAGGAGGCGCCGCGAGGTCGTTGATCCGCACGAAGGTTAACTCCTGGGCTGCTTCTCTAACCAGTGGTTTTGGGGTTCCCTGGGCTCTTTAGCTCCTTATTCAATAGGGATTATCATCATCCCTGGCTCCTTAGCTCCTCCAATATCAAAAGTTAGTTGTTATAAGGGGATGTAGTTTTTTGTTCTAAAGGGGCCTCTAAAACACCTAGGATGTTAGGGTTTAGGGAAGTTTAGGGTTTAGGGAGTTTATTTAAATTACCACAAAGAGGAAACCCTATTTTACATAATCGATTTCTATATTATATTATTGTAAGAGGTTTGATTTAAATTACCATAATAGGGAAAGCCTATTGTGTACTATAGACTGGTAACTTAAACTAAATCCCTTAAGAAGAACCCAGACTCTGCCACAAGCCGGTTGGTATCGCCAGCTAGCAGGATCTCGCGCATGGCCTGGAACTGGTTCATAAGCCGGGGCCCGAAGATTCGCTTCGGCACATCGGCCTCTGTGGAGAGAAACACATCCATGAGGGCCTGCGCGGGGACGACGTTGAAGGTGCGAGTTGCAGAGCCGTCGGTGCTGAAGGGTACGCTCTTCGTGACACTCCGGGCGAGATGCGCTTGCCCATCAGGGCTTGGCCACTGCCATTTCGGTTTGCCGAGGGTCCAGACCTCTTCAGCAGCCCTGAACATGGACAGTGAGTTCAAGGACTGGCTGGGGCGCCTTTGTCGAGTCTCATCCGCCTCGAAGTACAAGCCAACGAAATCAGCCAGATGATTGACAAAGTCGTTCATGTCCTCCTGGAACAGGACCAAACACTATAGAGCTTAAGGATGTCCCAGAACGACCCAACATGTGCCTTTGTAGCTACAAGAGCCGATCAACACACAAGAAACCCACGTGGAAAACCCAAACCCCTATCCATTCTTCCTCCTGGTACATCGTCAAGCCGAGCGAGACGACGGCATCGAGAAGAGACTTGCCAGAGACCAGCTTATTTAAGGAGTTGGCACCCAAGCGCAAGCGAAGCCTGTTTTTGATTTTCGTCACCTCTGCGGCACTCATGTTCGCCAGGCTGGACCCGAGTAGTGCAAGCGAGTCACCTGGGAGTTTCCGAAGATAGGGGACCCTAATCAAAGCACCCTGCATAGTGTGTAGGATCCTTATAATAAGGACCCCAAAATAGGGTATCCCTAATTTTCACAAACTCCCACCGTGGTATCGCTGGACTTGGTCAGAGGTCTCACCGTCACCTGACTTGTCTGCAGATGACCTCCCTGATTTCACGGATTTCACGCTCTGATGTCCCGCCAAACTCGTCGGGAAGGACGGGGAGGCTACACTTGCCGGGCTAGCTGGGTTGGACGTTGCAGCAGGGTTGGACGTTGCAGAAGAATACCCAACCGAATACTCAAATTGCGGCGCTCTCCCTGTGAGGTAGATGCTCAAGAGCTGTTCCCGGAAGCCTTCCCAGGATCTGTCGAGTAATTCTCCGACATCATCTTTGTGCATAGCTCTTCGCCAAGGCCTTGAGCCGGGCGGAGCTCTCCCTCCGAGGCTCTACACCTCTGAGCCACAAAGTTGGCCGCCGGAGGGGTTTTCTGGAGAACGAAACTTCCGAACACTCCCAGGGACCCTGTTCTTGCGGAACTCGCAACATGCAGCTCTCTGCTACACTGCCGGCCTCATCCCAGGCGGGAGAAGTCATGAAGAGAGCTCGAATGAGCTCGAAACTCCAAGGATTGTGATCACCCGACCTACCGGGTGGGAGCAACTCTTACATCTTCTGAGCTAGTTAGAAACACAACACAACGAGCACACGTCCAAATTTAGAGCTAGCGAACAACAATCACGCTGGCGTTCAAGTTCGAGTTCCTGAGAGCAAGTGCCGCATACATGTCGCAAGCTCGAGTGCGAACATTGCTGCGACACATTGTGGCAAGGGCAGCTGTAGCGGACACTCAATAATATCTCTCGCTGCAAGACAAAAACAAGCAGTAGTGTGTCGGGTTTTCGTGAGATCTTGTCCTGACTAACAGCCCCATGGCCTAGCAAAACCTAGATCATCGTGACAGTGTGATTTCCGACCTCCATAGTAGTTCCTTTTGGAGATTACTTTCTTGGATTAATATGAACCCCAAAAAGGAACTACTGTGCTCGCACTGTTGGTCCAGGTACTGTAACAGGTGATACGGCGAGCAGGATTTCGCATCGCCTGCCTCTGTTGAGGCTTGAAAAATTTGGGAGTTTCCGAAAACAGGGGACCCTAATCTAGTACCCTGAATAGTAGGATCCTCACAATAAGAACCCCAAGATAAGGTGCCCCTAATGTCGGAAACTCCCATTTGCCTAACACAACCTTGTTTTCATTCCCCTGTGAAACTGTACCGTGGAAAGTCTTACGAGTACTACTTGACCAACAACAGTCGGGCTACCACCACTTGTGGCTAGTCACTGCAGACTGCACCGCCGTCTGCAGAGCGTGCAGTTCCTACTGCACCACTCGCCACTGCATGCCTTGGCACATGTGTGTCTTGCAGTTTGCATCTCCTTCGGCTCATGTTTGCTCGCAGTAGACATGGATGGCTACCCCACGCGCTCTGAGTCCTTCTCTCGTAACATCTGTCCACTGGTCTGCTTCGTTCTATTTCAGATATAAAATACCGTCCTTCCTCTTTCCTTTTCTTGTTCTAATTTTACAATGTGCGGTAAGCTCTCTCGCTCTCATCTTGCTTGCTTGCTTGCTTTCACGGTGTTTGGGCTAGAGGGAGTGACCCCTCCAACCCTGCGCGCCAGACCTACTCCTCTCTCTCTCTCTCTCCCTCTCTCTTCCTTCCTTCCCTTTGGGGACGAGTCTGCTCGCGCAGACACGGGCCAAGGCCCCCCCTCCCTCCTCTTCACTTCACTTCACAGGGGAAAGGCTCCAGGAGCCCGCGCCAAGGCGCCCCCTTCCCCCATGTTCAGTGGAAGCTCTCTTTTCTTTTCTTTCGCCAGGGCTATGGTGTAGGGGTTTTACCCCCTGTGGAAGCTCTCTCTCTCTCTCTCTCTCTCTCTCTCTCTCTCTCTCTCTCCAGGACTTGGAGACCGGTCAAAGTCCCGGGCTTAAAAGCCCACCCAATACCTTGATTGGGTCTCTCCCTCTCTCTCTCTCTCTCTACTCTCTCTCTCTCTCTCTCTCTCTCGCTCTCCTGTTTATAGCCTCCACCTCATCCTGCAGACTCGCATGAGGCACGTCTCGCAACCTAAGTAACTAGCGGTAACTAGGAGACAGCTTCGTCCATCTTTTGTGTTGGCATCGCAGCGTGAAGGGATAAGAAGAGAAACTTGAGGTCCATACATGTTTGTGGGGTTACCCTTTGCTGTTGCACTCTGCTTCGGGTTGTCCACTTCCTGAAAGAACCTTCGCGCTCTCGCCAGCCACCGATTGCTGGACAGTGGAGTTCTCAAGTCCATCCCTCTTAATCAGACTCTCCGTATGGCTGAAACAAAAGCCTGTGCTCCGATCTCGCTCTTCCTGTACAAAGTTAACTTGTGTTATCCTCGTCGATCATCCTAGCTGCAACCATGAGCAGCTTGCAGCATGCTTGGCGCTCTGGCATCTGACCCATTCATGCGCATACCTGTTGATGTGTATGTGTATGCATGCATATGTACATACATACAGACATTACTACTTACTAAATGTGGAGCCTCGGCGACTGTCCTCAAAACTGAGGTGGGGACCTATTTGCATGACAAGCATTGCGATGCAGCCCATGAGCAGTACCACCTGTCACAGGCAGCATGGAAGGCTGGCACATAAATGGGCAGAATAATAATAATAGTAATAACAATAATAATATAATAATAATAATATAATAATAATAATATTATAATAATAATAATAAAAACAATAATAATAATAATAATAATAATAATAATAATAATAATAACAATAACAATAATAATAATACCAATAAAAATATTATAAATAATAACAATAATAATATTATAATAGTAATAATAATAATAATATAATAATAATAATAATAATAATAATATAATAATAATAATAATACTATAATACTATAATACTATAATACTATAGTTCAGAAAGAAGGGAACCCTAGAGATGCAAAACAGAACCCGGACTAAAACGGGATCCCGCAGCAAGGTACCACAGCTTTCTGAAACTCCCAGATCTTCCGACACTGCCTGGGCAACGCACACGAGAATCAGAATTGCCACGAAGGCCTGGGACGCGATGCAGGAAAGAGGCCCCTTCTTTCGATCCGTCTCTCGGGATCTGTGAGGTCACGGTTTTCCAGCATTCTGTGGGACACATCTGGGCATGCGAAGGGGCAATGTAACAGGAGGCGGTATTTCTCCGCTGCAGATCGGTTCCACAAACCCCCGCGAGGCCCCTGCCATGCGGAAGCAAGTGACGGCTACGTCCCGCCATTCGCGGTGCCCCGACGGGTTGCTTGGTGGCCTCGGCGGCTATCCAACGCTTGGCAGCTGCAGCAACGTGATGGCATCTTGACGATTAGAAACCATTGAAATCATCTTGCGAGTGTTCCATTTCAGCTAAATGCCTTCGTCTTCGATTTGCGGATGAGATCCTACACACGACATTGGGCGAATTCACAGAATAGCCAGCTTTCGCAGGAAGCCCTGTGCTAAGTGACGCGCACGATGATCGGGCCGGGCATCAGAAAGCCTCTGGACCTCAGGGACCACAGCGGCAGGCACGCGCAAGCTGGCCATGAAGCTGATGAAAGGAATACGACTCCAACCCTAAACCCTACCTGGAACCTACCTTTTTAGGGATTTATATAAAGAAATCATATTCGGGAACCCTAAAAAAGGTAGGGTTTTTAGGGTCCAGGTAAACCCTCCCCGCTTTTTCTGCACAACTGCCGCCAAGTTTCCGGAAGGGGCAAGTGACCTCCAAGACCCGAATTGGTGGGGAGAGCACCTCTCAGTCAAGGCTGGGGTTGGTGTCATTAGGGGTACCTTTGATGGGATCCTTAAAGGGGTTCCTTAAAGGGATCTATAAGGGATCTATGGAGGGTTTAAGGTTTAGGGAGTTTCCGAAAATCAGGGGTACCTTATTTTAGGGGTCCTTCTAATAAGGATCCTACTATTTGGGGTACTACATTAGGGTCCCCTATTCTCGGAAACTCCCATCAGTCTGACTGTGAAACCTAGTTGGAGTCAGCGTTCTAGATTCCAAGGAACGCAACAGCGGGTGCACAAAATCGGTCTGCTAGACCGGATGGGGGTTTCCGAAAATAGGGGACCCTAATATAGCACCCTAAATAGTAGGTTATAAGGAACCCAGATAATGTACCCCCTAATTTTCGAAAACTCCCAGATGCCTTCTGCCACTCAGCTTTTGTCTCATTGAGGTCAGCCCAACGCCTCGGGGCTTTCCGCGAAAGCAGCAGGTACCAGCGAGGATCGTCCTAGAGCATGACAAACTGAGTCCGTCGCCAGTCGTACTTGCAGTGCATCAAGGAAACCTGGCTCATGGTTGGGATAGGATTAAAATCTAAATTTGTATCCCTAAACCCTTTTGCATCCAGGCCTCTTGAAGTCTAAACCCTAAACCCTAATTGGGTTTAAGTACCCATAAAAAATGCAAAAGGTTACCCAACTTTGGCAAAGGAGACCTGGCGAGGCATCTGGACGATGGCCTCGAAGAGCCTTGGTGCTTTCTTTCCGTATACCTATGGGATAGTTATGTGCTATAGGGTTATAGTTTATTACTAAATTTTGTAGTGTCTTATTCTTGTATGTTATAGTATGTTATAGTATGTTATGGTATATTATGGTATATTATGGTATATTAAAAGGTATACTAGCGTATTATACTATATTATGGTATATTATAGTATATACTAGGATATTGTGGTATATACTAGTAGATTAGCTTTCTGCTTGAAGCTGCACCCGATCGGACCCGTGCTCGCCAAGGAAGGATGATGAGGGAATCACGTCAACCAAGTTTGTCCATCGCTCCCGAAAAGCCTGCACAGCACGAATTGCTCAAGCAAACTCTGTCATGGCTTCTTCGGCTTTCGCTTTTGGGTCTCTTGCGTGAGCTTGAAAGGACTACCAGGCAGGAGGTATGGGATCTGGGGCCTAGGATTGGCATGGGACTCCAGGTATGTCTGCACCTAGCCCGGTTTGAACGGCGATTTTCAACCGCCGAAAGCTGTGCAAGTCACGATGCAAGCCTGCAGCTCTTTCATGTGGCTTCTTTAGGCCGCGTGATGGTCTTAGTCGTGGAAATTCTAATCGCATCGGCAGCTTGAATTGGATCCGGACCCGAGATGTAAACACAAGTTGCCAGGCGAACTGACCGTTGAACCGGCAGCACAGCGACCGCAATAGGCAGGCACAAAACGCAGCTGTTTCCCGTGGTGCAGTTCGAGAGCACCTCGCCAGCCGAGAAGGCTGTGGATTCGGCGATGGAAGCCTAAGCCACACAGTCCCGGAGTCCATAGGGTTTATG
Organism: Symbiodinium sp. CCMP2592; assembly: GCA_905221615.1. Classification (NCBI taxonomy): domain Eukaryota; class Dinophyceae; order Suessiales; family Symbiodiniaceae; genus Symbiodinium; species Symbiodinium sp. CCMP2592. Next base: position 171,424 of record CAJNDT010000791.1, read on the forward strand.
CTCTCACAAGTCGAACAAGCCTCGCGAGATGCCAGGGTGCGCGAGACACAATTAGCTGAACTACTATCTGCACAGAGCCCGCTACTATTCAGACAACCCGAAGGACTCCTAAAAACGAGGTATCCAAGAGCCACGCAGGACCAGCATACGTTGACTGCAACATCTAGCCAGTAGGAACAAAACGTAGCAAAACTGAGAACCCAAATCAAACCTAAACTTCAATTCGAACACTCGCACGGGGCAGGCACGGATTCAAGGGAAGTCTCCACTACATTCTGGGTTTAGGCTTGGTACCGAGAAATGTCCGGGAAGACGAGCTTCTGAGCCAACCTTTTCGCAAATGTTGCTCCCCAAGCTCAGCGAGTCCACCCGAGCGCATCCTTGAAAATTCGTCCGTCCCAGCCAGCACGAATGCAGAAGTGCTGCCGGTTTCGAAGGCTTGTAAGGACTTTGCGATGGCGCAGTCTTCGTTATGCGGCTACACTGTAGGCCTGGGCAATTTCAAGTCGAAGGTCTTAAGCTTGTCCGGTGCTGAGGTCCCCCAACCAAACATCGCCGTGTATGCAATTGGCCTAAAGTTGGGCGGTCATGGTTGAACCCTTGTACAGCAGCATCTGCAGCATAGTCTGTCCGGCTGTCTAAAATCACCTACGGCCATCCTCAGATCACAGTTGCAGACTTTCGCTGTCGTTCGCTTCTGCTGGGTTCAAGGTCGAGTCGAATCACACCGCAGGCAACTGTGAACCGATGACTTGAAACCTGCCAAACTGCGAAGGTGAAACGGCGGAACAGATTGCAAGCCTCTTGCGAATGTTGCTAGTCCCCCCACTCTGACAGTTTGGATCGCTCAAAAGAATACCGCGGCTACCGGAGATCTTGTCAGGAAACTGAGAATGGGGGTGCGACTAGTTAAGCCAGGCCTCTGCTGGCAAACTAAAACTCAAGCTCAGATGAGCACTTAAAGATACCTGAACTACCTCTATCGCGCCCGGATGTAAAGCCTCTTGGCCAGCATCCCGCCTGCAGCCAGACTCAAATCAAAGACAATGACACTCCACTCTCCCATGGGCTTGTGGTCCTATGAGGTTTCTGCCAGGTGGCCTTCAGCGGGAAGTGTGACCTGCCCAGAGTGGTTAGAGATGGACAACGTGACAACGAGAGCCATCTGACTAGCTAAAGCATGAGTAAGTAGTAGTGACGGTCGTGACGGTGCTAATCGGAATGCCGGTAGCTATGCTGGTGCTGTCGGTCTGTGGTGGACGTCGTCGGCATAGTCGTCGTGGTCATACTGGTCCTGGTCGTGGTAGCGGCAGCAGCAGCAGGTGCGTTGCAGCAGGTAGCGCCTACTACAGTACTGCTCAAAGGTCCAGCTGCTCTTACGGATCAGGCGAGCAGGCAGGTGGCCTGGTACACGCGCACCTCGCAGTTGTCGAACTCCTGGGCATCCGGAACTCCAAGGCGCCCACGTTCAAGCTCCCGCCTGAAGTTCTTCAACGGGTCGATACACGGGCAAGCAAGAGTTGCTTCTCGAATCGTGAACGAGAAATTGCACACGGACTTCAAAATAACACTTCAGCACTTACTGTTCCGCACAACATACACCTCTCTCCCTTCTTGTTCTCTTTGACCCTTGCTTCGCCGAGTCTCAGGTAGCCCTTGTGCGTCACCACAGCCAAGCAGCCGTCTGCCTGCAAAGTGGCAGCTGCGGCCAGTCTCTGGTGACTTGAGCTCATGCAGCAGCGCCTGTTCACGCAACAACGTCTCCATCAGCCCTGTTCGGCTACGCAGCTCGTTCTTGTCCTGCAACACTTTGCGCAGAACATCGCAAAACTGCTTGCTGTGCCCTCCGGCGCGACTTCCCTCCCAGCATCCTCTTCCCCGTCTTCTGCACTAGAGCATTGTCGGAAGTTCTGCCGGTCGTGACTGCGCAACTCATCCTCACATTGTCGACAGATACCAGAGAATGCGGGGCTTGTGCGGCTTTTGGCGTGATGGGTTCTGCTTCATAATGAATCCGGTACACATATTAAATCATGCTCCTAGCCTCTCTGTAGGACTGTACTCCTAGTCCGGACCTTTGACGCACTGGTCTTAACAGTGTTCTCATAGCACATATTGGCTACATTTGCGACCGCTTCTATAGAGTACTACTGCTGGTAAGGTACTGCTACATTCCATATTTCAGACCACCGAGGCTCAAAAGACATGAAGTTGAAGGTCTGTCGCATTGCAACTTGGTCGGCACGCTGGCGCTCGTCGCAAGGCAACCCCGTGCGGCGCTCACGCAGCTCTTCTCGCACCTTGTAGCATAAGGCAGAACTAATGGTGGAATCAAACAGCCTAAAATGGGCTTAAAACTCCAGACAAGACAGAACACTGACACCAACATGGCCAACACCTTGCCACATTTAAATTGTGGCAGCACCAGCATTGAACATGGCCGTTATGATCAAAACTCATCACGATCAAAGTCTTAGTGGGGAACACAAATCGAAGCAAACTTGCTCAGACACATAGTCAAAAGGATGTGTTAGTGTTACTGCTACGTCCCCCCGCGACACAGATCAACAAGTGCTTGCCGAAAGCAGGTGAGGTTCATGAATGCTCGGATGCTCCGGAAAGAGGATCGCCGCCGTTTGCAGGGTCCGCTGCAGAGGAGAGACATAGATAGCCGTGGGCTGCGGGTAGCTTTGCCTGAACTTGTAGCAGGCCTAAATACCGGCCACCCGCATGACTGATGAGGAAAATGTCTCCGAAAAGCTTAGATGCATCTCGTTCTTGAAACAAGTTGCATCGTCAGCCTCTTGATTTCAGCAAGGGCATCCAATGCTTGCATCTTTCCAGAAGGCGACAGTGCAGCGTCGTGAAGAGTCTCATCTTGCAGCACCTGCTTCCTGAATAACCACAAACAGGCAAATGACTTGGAGGTTCATGGGTAGTTATAAGTAGGGTTATAAGTCTCCTAATAGGACTTATAACTCTACTTACCCTGCTTATAACCCCACTTACAACTACCCATGAACCTCCAAGGAGGCCTGGCCGTCTTACCCCGCAGAAGTGAACTAGGGAAAGGGCTGCTTACTTAAAGGATCAGGGGACTTAGTAAGTAAGGTTACAAGTACCTTAATTGGGGTTATAAGTATTATAAGTATATATAAGTATAGTTACCCTAATTATAACCCTAGTTACTAAGTCCCATGATCCTTTAGGCAGGGCCCCCGTATGTTTGCATAGCTGCCCGCCTGGCCGTTTCCACACGCGCCTGCACGTGCACATGAGCTTACTCGCTGGTCCCTCGAAACGAAGCCGAAAGAAACAAATCAATGTGCATTCAACGGCCTTCGGCGCTGGCAGCCGTTTACAAACCCGAGAATACCTTCGGTATTCATATCGGAGAACAACGGATATCACGACTACAGCGCAGAGCCCGGCTATCGCGCCTGAAACTCGCCCGAGCTGGGCGTGAGGCCATCGGATAACGCTTGTTGCTTGGCGCTCAGCTGGGCCTGTTTCTCCTTAATGTTGTGGACCTGACGGAGCAAGATTTCATGGAGACTACTGAGGTGCAGCGAAACGAGAGAACCAGGCTTCGGCAAATATGGCTACCGCGCCAGGCGGCTGCCTCGCCATGCCGCACCAAGTAGAGGGTTTTGACCTGCTTGTGCCGGATGGGGGTTGCTAGAACGAGGGTTTGGACTGGAATGACTTTGCATACCGATGCACAACATCTGTAAAGACAAGATTACTGGCGAGTTCAGCGGCAACAACCTAGTAATGTAAGCATTGCAGTAGCGGCAACCTGTTGCTGTTGCTGTTGCACAAAGGAACTGCCGGAGCCTCCGGCGGCTTCAGATCAGGACAGCAACCTGAGCTCTCCAACATAGGACGTGTGCTTCACGAGGCAAGACGCTGCAATCCTATTTTTTCGGGGTTGGGCTCCGTCCATGCTAGACTCTGTGCCCCAACTAAACAAGTCCTATATTACTTGAACCCCTACTAATTTAAATGGAACCCCTACGACCATGATTCTAATGTTCATGGCAGGCAGCTGCTCCAGCATTCGCTTCGAACACGCTGACAGCGAGCGAGCGGAAGCGGCTGTGGTCTGGACCTGGCCTGTGCGAGACAGCCTTCCTCCGCTTCGATCAGCCTTGGATTGGTGCAAAAGCTCGACGGTAACCTGCGAGAGCCCTGCGAACTGTGTGTGTGTGTGTGTGTGTGTGCATTACTTCCTTCGTATTGCTGTATGTGGCTCTAACTGCTATATCATCAGACTAGGATCGTGAAACTGTTGCAAGGTCTTGGAGCCATCCTGGAACATAGTCTCATAGACGAACTACAGTAGAATACGGTCGGGTCCGAGCCGCTCCAGAGCTTGGTCCACCGTCAGCCGCTTGGCCTCCCGAGTTCGGAAATCGGCGGCGGGGGGGGGGGGGGGGGGTTGAGAAAGACTGGTGGAGCAATTCCGCTTGCGACAATACTTCTGGGTTATCCTAGGACGTGCTCGTTGGAGCACTTGCCGACCCTGGCTGCGGATGAGCCTTCTAACACAGTTTCAGCTGGGCACGGCTGTTGAAAAAAAGCGTTCGTCTATTAGGGGTACAGTAGTAGGTTACCTCAGGTGGCTCTGGTCTGAAAATGACAGTCCCGGGTGTGCCCTGCCATCTGAGTGAAGGGGGTTAAAGCCCACGGGCTCTTTGAAACTTTGGTTGTCAAGCACTCAGAGACATTCTATGGTGAGTTCCAGCTGTTTTTCATGCTGTAGTGCTGCATGATTCCTTAGGAACACCCCGTAGTTCAGTGGGGATGAAGACAGTGACAGAATCTCATGGTACAAGTTATCATGGCTTCTCTGTCTGTGATCCTATTGAGTTCGCTTGGCGCACGTGCACTAGTCTTGTATTTCGCGCGGAAAGCGCTTGTTTCCAGGAGTTGTCTTTTCATCAGGCCTGCTCCGGGTTGAGCAGTTGGAGTACCAACTGCTTGCTGGCTTCCGAGATCTCCTTGAACACAGCATCGCCGTCAAGGGCCCGCCTGGGCGAGGGCAAGCTGAAAGCGCACCACGGGCTGCTCTCAGTCTTTCTGTTACTACTGCTATTAATAATACTACTTCATATCTCAAGCCGGCATTTCTCCGAATCCGTTGGACAAGGGGCTCGTGCGCCTCTCGCAGCTCGGAGAGGGAGGAGGCCTGGATAACATGCCAAGTTTTTTGTGCTGCTTAGAATTGCGACTGCCCTAGTATGGCCATGGTGATGGCAAGCTACAGCTGACCATGCCTTGGTTTTCACAACTTTGCTTCTACTTTCACTCTAGAGGCAATCTCACGTAGCCCTGGTGCTTAACAAGACCCCGCACGCTGTTCAATCCCGATTATGCACTACTTTCCTCTGTCAGAACCAGCACCATGCTTTCCTACCACATCCTACCACATCACTGCCTGGCACTATTTTACTTGGTCATATCCATTGCTAGGCGTAGTGTCAACTACACCGTTGGATTCAATGGCAGCCAGGAGTGTAAGCGCCTGAAAAGGAAGGTCTCCAGAAAGAAGCACGAAGGCCATGACGCCAATGGCCTCAGAGTCGCAGCCCAAGCCCGAAATCCATATATATATATATATATATATATTTGCTCTGCTAGGGGTGTAGGGCCTATATATATATATATATATATATATATATATATATATATATATATATAGATATATCTCTCTCTCTCTCTCTCTCTCTCTCTCTTGCTTGCACGCAGCCAGAAGTAGGTCGCGACCTACTCCGCGCACGTGTGCGCACTGGTAGGTGTTCGTGGTGAAATTTTTCCCCCGAGTGAGCGAGGCGCTGGCTTGCGCTGGTAGACCCCCTGTGAATAGAACACTTTTTAAACCCCCGCCTCGCGCCTCGTCTCGGTTCCGGGATTAAACCGTGCGGGGCCGGCTCAAAAACTGTTCAAGGCATTGTTTGCCTTTACTCGCAAGCCCCCATTATCCAAAAGCAACATGGCGAGACTGCACTGCAACAAACACTCAGGCACTGGCAACACCCTCTAAGGCTCCGACCGCACATGCTCACTCTGTCACCGTTGCTTCGGTATGCTACTCTGCTGGGGAGATTGGCTGCACCAACTGAAACAGTATATCTCTCTCTCTCTCTGTTTATACAACCCACACCCTAACCTCTAAGCAAGTAATGGTCTTTGCGAAACCCTATGTCACGGAAAGGGGCATGTCGGGCCCATTCTTGTACTTCATCTATTTCAGCTCAGCGGCCCACATGTCCGCGGCAGGCGACACGTCTCCCAGAAGAGCCTCTGGGCTCAAGAAGGGCCCAGTGCCGCACCAACTTTTTGAAATCAAGCGGTCCGGGCGAAAGCACATCGTCCTCGGCATACGGGAACCCTTCGCTTTCCAATGGAAAGACAAGTGAGGAATATAAAACAGCTGCTTGCTCAGAACCAGTTCTACTATCCTGCATGTGCACCTGCCGATCCTGCATCCATGGCACCCAACGACGTCTACAAGCTTCAGCTCGCTGGAAGGTCCTGACGAGTACGGGCTTTGGCAGACAGGAAAGCTATTAGCTAGGACGACAAAAACTAGTGGTAGGATTGCCAAGCCTGGCTCTACTCCGATCCCGGCAATCACTTCTGTTCGGCATGCCACGAGGCCTCTGGCGAAGCGGAAATTGTCCAGCTTCAGGTCTCTGTGGACGAAGCCATGTCGGTGCACTTCACGTGCCGCCAGCAAGATTTGCTGAAGCAGCCTGGTGACCGTCTGAGGAATGAACTTGCTGTGGATGTGTGTCTGTGTGCTGTGTCTTTTTTGTTCTTGGGGACTCCCGGGCGGCCAACTAGGGCAACTGGGGCTTCTGTGAGAAAGCAAAAAGGCGAGAGGTTGTGTGCCTCTCCACTTACCCTTCTTAAACAAAGATTTCCCAAACCCAATGCCGAGACAAGATCTTACCGGCAAGCGGCAGCATGACGACCAGCTCGTTTCGGCGTTGCCCCTGCACGGGCAGGTGCTGTGAGAAGTTTGAGAGATTGCACGCTCCCAGCTTCCACGGTGCTTAAGCTGTCTAACCGTTTCCAGGCATTGCAGCCTCGTCAGCGAGCATCCAATCGGAGAGATCCGGCCCGTCCAAATACTCCATGATGACATACAAGAAGGTTGGGCTCACGAGCACCTCTCCGGCAGGCGGCAGGCCAAACAAAAAACAACACCCCCCCCCCTCCCCCCTCAAAAAAAAAACTGAAACAAACAAACAGACCCAGGTGAGGACCTGATGAACATGCGTGATGTTCGGCTTGTTCATGAAGAGCCAGTTGCTCACGATGCGCCTTGGGCCACAGACAAGATGGGCTCAGCTATGCTGCCCCGCCCTAGACATGCCGCCACTGAAGGCAAACTATGCAATGCAAAGAACAGACTCTAAGAGTACCACATACATCGACACGGTGAAACATTGTGAAACCATCAATCAGCCCGGCACCGGTCCAAGAAATCCAGATCGCCAAAGCTCCTCGGGCCACTTTCCTCCACAGCTGTCGCAATTACGCGTTTTGTCCGCCTCCGCGGTTCATGTCCCAAGCTCAGCACATGAAGAATGAATTTTCATGCATCGCAAGCTATAATCCAAGTTTCAGCGAGCAATGCGCACCGGAACAAACATGTGCCACCAGGTTTTGGGAACGTTGGGAATGTTTGGCATCTTTTTGCGCACTTCGTGCACTTCTCGATTTGTTCGTGTCATCCTTGCAGGGTGTGCGCCGGCCTTGGACCGCTTGCTTATCTTGACCGCGACTTGCGAACCCCCGGATGCCAGCTTCGCCACGTAGACCGTTCCTGGCGAGAGCGCTCCGAGCGACGCAGAAAAAACGAGAGCTTTACTCTGAGCGCGCGACCGAAGGATCCATGGCCAATGGTCTCCTCAGACTCCGACTGAGCGGAGCAGAAGGTCAGGGGAAGCAAGAGAAAATGGCACGGGAACCCGTCTCCCGAAAGTACACACATACTCACATTCATTCACTCATTCGTTCGTTCCTTTCTGGTACAAGAACTCAGCAGCAGAGCAGACTGCATCGTAGTGCGGTACAGCTAGGTATAAGGCTCCCTACCGAGGCGCCCTGTGTTCAATCTCTAAAGGATGAGGACAGCAAAAGATGCACCGAGGCTCTCCAATCTGCACGGTGTCCTTGACCCGCTCGTCCTCCACCACCTTTGCCACGCCACCGGGTCATGCCCGACTCCCAGAAATGGCGATAAACTCTGCACTACCCCCAGCCGCTCCCTTCCCCGCTCGACGACCCCGACCCTTGAGTCACGGCCGAGGCGGACGATGCCAAGTGCTTACAATTGGAGAAATCATAGGAGCAGATGGCCGCAGCATGACAGTATGTGATATCTACACCATCACAACGAAAACGCGAAGGAGGAGGACAGGGACAGAAGCATTGATAATCATCAAATGGTGAGCCGAAGACGTCTGGCCATCCTAAACTCCTAAACTACCCCAGACCGTAAAGCTATCCGCAGCGCTCAAGGAAGGCCTGCAGCAGACCTTGAGCTGGCCCTGCCATGGCTGTGAGGAGGATTGCCACGACCATGGCCCCGCCGTCGCAGATGCTTTCGCTGCCTCACTTCGTCTGGAAGCTTGGGAAGAAACTGCTGGAGAACATCTCCCGAGCCCTCCACAGTCATTGATGAAGCCTCCATAGCAAGGCGAGCTCTTCCTTAGTACACGGAAGATCGCCATTTTTGCACTAGCTTTTTGAAGACATGAACTTCCCGGAAGTTTCCCTAACATGCACAGATGTGTAGAGCACCGCATCCAGCTGAGCGACATGCTGGCCGTGGCTCGTGCGCCCTCTTGGGCGGCCACGGCAATCGCTTCCCAGGGCACAGGAATATCTGCCTGCGAGATTTTCTGATGCTTCCGACTTGATGATGCTTGTTCTTGCTCCCGGTTCCCAACTCAGGGATGCAAACTGTGCTCATCTCGGATCCATCCAGGTCGAAGGCCTCGTCACCCGGAGCCTCTGTCTCCTCCTCCTCCTTGACTTCGGTGTCTTCGTATTTCACTCACCACTCAACTCATCTCGATGGTCACTTTTCAGGCTCAGCCAAGGCTCCACGTCGTTGCCATTGCTGGTTTGCCGACCTGAACCGGGGGAATTTCGGCCCCGCGGGGAGTGAACTCCAAGGCTGCCGAGGCTGCAGGGGCTTCTGACACTCCCACGGGGACATGTCTATGGGTAAGAATTGCGATGGGGAGGCATTGCACGGTCCGAAGCTCGAAGCGCAAGCACGAGGCTCCATGAAGCCAAGGAGTGGCTCCAGTCGCTGTCGTCCTCGTCATCCTCCAGTGGCAGCAGGAGCTCGCCTGGAGTGTTGGGTCGTTGATTTTCGTTTGCAGCTGGGGAGTCTCCGAGAATTAGGGATACCTTATTTTGGGGTCCTTACAATAAGGATCCTACTATTTAGGATGCTATATTAGGGTCCCTGGATGATCTTGGTATGTATGTGATCGCGGTGCCACTCGTCGAGGCTGTGCAGGCCACGCAGAATCCACCATGCTTTAAACTTTAGCAATGTAACATGCCGGTCTGATGATGTCCCTAAAGGACAGGTGCGATATGACATCGCAAGCCCGAGTTGCCTTCGCAGCCCTCAGCTGGTCGTTTGATGGTGTTTCCGGCCGCTTGCAGCGCCGGAAGCAGCGCATCTAGAAACGTGCCTCGCCGGAACATGCAGCCAGCGTGCAAGGAACATGAACAGAGTTTGACGCTGATTTCTGCACTCATGGTTGCATTCTGTCAGTCTGATGCATGATTCGTAGTCTTTCAAGCGCAGGCACGCTTCCCTTCGGCACATTCGCCAACTTCTTCCACCTCAGCTGCACAGCTTCCAGCCTGTGCTCCCTTGTCACACTAGAAGAGGCCCGCGCCTCCTTCTCAGCGGCACGGAAAGCATCGTAAACATCGACGCTGTTCCAGCCCATGTGGCTGAAGCACCGCTTTCTGCTCCTGTGCAGTGGCTAACCGGAGGTTCGTTTTCTTACTTCCATGGTACCTCAGAGAAGAGGTCAAGGGCCCCAGGCCTTCCCTTGGCCTTGGCCTTCTTTTGCCACTTCGCTCGCCGGTGCGCCAGGAAGCGGCCAGCTCGGCCGAAGAAGACCGACATTAGGGCCTCGCAATACTGCCCTGGGGCCCTAACCCTCTACGTCTCAAAAAGCGGCCGCCGAGACAAAGTCAAAGTCAAGCAGCGGAAAGTGTTCCATCCACACCACGCATGATATCCGCCAGGCGCAGGAACAGCAAGGCTGGACGGGCCTGCAACTTGTGCAAGGGAGGGCACTGGACGGGACCCTCAGTTCGTCGCGTGCTGCCAAAAGGCCAGCGGCAGGTGGCCATCAGCTAGAGCACCCAGGACCAGCCTGGCAGAGCAGGTGAGCCATTGGCTGTGCATTCCGGTCGCTACATGACATGGGCAAAGCAACCGGGTTTGTCAGCTATTCAGAAACCTACCAACCCCAAATCCTCCAACCATTCGTAGACGCCTACACACAGCGGCCGTTATACCGCATCTTTTTATCACTCGTGCTCGACAAGTTATACCGCATCTACAGGTACAGGGAGGTTCTTTTATCAGAGCAAGATTCTGTGCTGCTCGAGCCATGTTCCGCCCCAGGTCGCCATCTGCAGCAGCCGCATCAAGGGCGTTGAGCTCGCGCTCGCTGTCCAGAATAGCCTTATAAGGCTTTGTGGTTTTAGGGCAGCGTCGGCCTGGGGGAAATGAAAGTTCAAGACTTCAAGAGCAAAGCTGCGGAGAGACTGAGGGGAGGTCCTGACAAGCACGGGTCAGCATCGAGCGAACCTGAAGCGCATCGGGCACTGCCGGGCCAGATCAATCCCAGCAAGCCATGGCTCATGCGACAACAAACTTCTTGCAAGGAGCGAGAGGATGCTCAGAGTCTGCGAAACGGCTTGAAGCTGATCGCCCACGTATTGCGAGCAGCGGCCGTGGATCATGTCGCCTGCTCAGAATATAGCTAAGATCAATGTTGAAAGCACAGTACACATACTGTGACGGAAACAAACCAAAAGGCCCCGTTCCAAACTAACCGCCTTGGAACCCCCAACGAGCCGTGCCACGCAATCTGTATCCATGTCTGCGGGGCACGAGCAGCAGCCGAAGTAAGGTCATTGAGGAGAGTGCTCACCGGGTAACGTCCGACCACGGCCCCGTCAGCTAAGAAAACATACGAGCACAAGCACTGTGCAGGGCGGGCCAGAAGTTCCGCCAGATGAGTGTCACTATGCAAGTTGGATTTGGTGAGCATTGGGGCAATGAGGGGCGATGTGGTGAGGACACGGCTGTACTATCCCGGGCAGATCGCAGAGGCCGGCTGTGTGCACGCGCATTCGCGCATTGCATGGTCACCCAAAGAACATCGAAGTGTCTGACTGGACATTTGCCGTGAATAGTACTTGAATCATGAGTTCCGGATGAGGGGTACAAACTACTCTCAACTATGAGACGTAATTAACGGCACTCAAAGCAGTAAGGATAGAGCCACATCTCGTCTCGTCGAGATGTGCTGATGTGCTTAAGCTTCCCACATGGGTGTCGGAGGTGAGGGGTTTGAGCTTCGAGACATGATGAGCCGCCCGCCTCCTATGGATTCTTGCAGAATCCCGAAATCCTGAGAAAGCCCGCGTCGTGGACCTTGTTAAGCTAAGTTGCTTGACGATCTGTGGATTGCGAGGGATGACGGCAGCCTGACAGCGAACACGACATCTTTATGGACAAACAACATAAGCCTGCATACGTACGCATATACTTTTTTTCCTTTTCTTCTGTGGGCAGCGTAATGCGAACATGCTGATTTGAGAAGTAGAACACTTCAGAAAAAGGAAAGAGCCAACCAAAGGCTTTTCCGTAATTTAGGGAAAGAAGGCAAGCTGCTCGAAATGGACTAGAGACTAGGGAACGAAAGCAAGAGGAGCCAATCGATCGACTGAAATGGAGGAATAGGATCAAGCCGCTCGAAAAAGGCGAACGCGTTTGAGAAAGAAGCGCAAACACCCAGAGCTAGTGGAAAGAAAGTCGTCAGAATTGAGGAAAATGACAAAAGCCCTTTGAAAGGGACCAGGGAATTAGAAGAAGAGAACAAGCAGCTCAAAAGAGACTGAAGCCTAAATCACTTGAGAAAGAAGAGCAAGTCGCTCAAAAGCAAAAGCCGCAGAAACAGGGCAAACTGTTCGAAAGAGAAGCCAAGCAAATGTCGGATGCTCATGGGTAGTTATAAGTGGGGCTAGAAGCCCCATAGTGGGAGTTATCATTATAATTACCCTAATGATAACCCCACTTATAGCTACCCATGGACCTCCAAGTAGTAGTGACTAGAGTCCTCGAGCTTTCTTTTTGGAAGGGAGGCAGCGAACGGATCGGAAAGGGCTGGTTGCTTGCGAATTTGGGACAGATTTGCAAACCGCTCGAAACGTCACCAGCAATCCATTGACTGCAGTCGTTAATCCGATCACAGAAAGTTTGGAGATTTTCGCACAAGTCACAAGCCTCTCTTTTGTGGGTTGCGTAGAAGGCAGTTATGCGCCTCTCGCGAAGCTTGCGGTCTCCCACTTTTGAACTTGGAGTCCTTACACACTTCATGCCCTCTACGAAATACCATCACTACAGTCACTGCGGTACGGGGAAAAAGGTGCCATGCAGGATGCTCCAAGCTGCAGGTAATACACCCAGCTACAAACAGTTCATGCCACTGTGACGTGCATGAGTTTCCCACTTTGAACCCTTGTTATCCTGCAGAACCAGGTCATGCCTGCGTTGATGTTATGATGTTATATATGATCCTACCGTATCCGGTCTACTGCAATGCTTGCTTCATAATCAAATTACTTGTTCAGGCGCCTCGAGCCCCAAGGCCCAGTGCATTCGTTTGCGTGGGTGCGCGTGTGTCCTTGCTAGTGATAGTGTGATTCTGAAAGTATTCCGAAATTGAGCCGAGTCCAGTCCCGACTACATGGCCTGACACAGACTGTGTCAGGATATCAGCTGCGCAATGCCCCTAATCGCCAAGACATCGCAAGCCTGGCGGTTCGTAGCAGCTTCCTCTTATTTTGCCCCTGACTCGATCGGTCTTGCTGCCTTCCAGCCCGTGCACGAAACCGGCGCGAGCAGCCGCATGGCACGAAGAGAGAGCTCGGGGTTCTCGCAGCAGCTGTCAGCCTTCACGTAAGGCAGACACGCTTTGAATGCTGTGCATGGACGAGCATGGCCTCCTCGATGTCGTCTGAGCACTCGTTCGCCTCGTCTGCCTCCTCTTCGAGAATCTGCGGGAAGAATGCTTCGTTTGGCTTCGCCGGGGTCTGGCCAGCATGGCTGGTGCATTCACTTTGGACGTCTGGACCGTCAAACTGCTCGGGCGAGAAGACCTGTACAAAAGCCTCCTTCGCCTTCATGTCCTCAGCACTCAGACAACAAAGCACTCAGCTAAAGAATACGACGAAAGATGGGAACGATGCCGAGTGGCCGGGGTCTCATCCCGAAAATGGACACTTTTGGAGCGGCGTCGCCCTGTTCAGGGTGTGCATCGCCATCCGAGTGCCAATCTATGTCAGGATACTGCGGTGAACCGAACATCACACAACTGCATCTCAGCGGCCATCGGTGGGCTGGCCAGCGTCGGCGTCGTCATCTCGTTTTCTGTCTAAAGCCACACTTGTCCCGCAAGTGCTGGTGTCGCGATCCTCTAGTGGCAAGACGCCTTAGCTACATGTGAGGCGCTTAGGTTTGAGTGCAGCCGTCAGAGCTATCGTAATGGCGCACCAAGGCCATGTTACAAATCCTAAGACATCTCTAGGCCGGGACTGGAGGTTGCGTCATCCCTCCACTTTCGGGCGACAGTGCTGCAAGCAGGTGTCTGATGGAGATCCCGTTCGTGTCCAAGGCAGTCATGAGATGTGCTGGCCCGATCCTCGGAACATCTGTTCCAGAAAATCGCACGACACACGGAGCAAGACAGATGACGGTTGAATGAGATGAACCGGTGCAAAAGCGAGGAGCAAAAGACGGGAAATGCTAGGGCTAGAAAGAGTAGGGCGGCGCCTGAAAGATGACGAAGCCGCCCTTAGCCGCCCTTGTATGTGGTATACAGGCAACAGAATCAGAAGGCTTCAACATGTCCGAGGCTCAGAAGCTTGATCCGGGGACCGAGCTCCGAATTCATTACTTGACCAGCAACTAGCTGCATCTCGATCTCAGGCACCGATCCTTATCACAGACCGAAGCCCCATCGTGGCCATGCAGTTGGTAGAGTGCGAGCTTAGGCGCCCAGATTGTTCAGCATGACGCACAGTGGGACTTTGCGAGGAACATGGATGGCCAGCTGCGACATAATGGTCTCCACAATCTCCTTGCCAGTAGTACTCCGCTGTCGGATTCAGAACAGGGGCCTTCAACTGGAACGGCCCTGTGCCCCATGAATTCCGCATCCCGCATTGAAATACAATGGATAATACAGTAGAGTCTGCAATATGCAATACAAGTTGCACAGGAATATGTAACTCTGGTTAGGCTGTACCCACTGTACCCCAAATTACAATATACGCGTCAGCATAATAAGACCTAATACAAGATACCGCACAAGGTACAACATAAGGTCCAAGTGAGGGTATAATACCAGATGCACGGTTTCAGAGATGACAGACCATATATGAACTGCAACATAGACTGCACAAACAAAAAACTTTCTACGACATAAAATATCCAGTGGGCGCAGCATCGATATATGTATGTGTGCATGCATGTATATATATATATATATGTCACTGTATCAGATGTAACATACAAGCACATAACGCAGACCATATACTAATGGCGCGCACATCTAACACATACTACATAGAACATGCAACATGTAAGATATATTTCTTACAACACATGAAGTACACTATATGAGGCATCACGTACAACTAATAGTTTTGTCGTGCACACAAGCACCCACACACAAAGAGCCAGGACTAATTCATGCGACAAGGCTTAAAGGCTTGAATGCTTGTTACAAGACGACTGCTGCTTCATGTATGAAAGAGCCAGGACTCATTCAGGCGACAAAGCTTAAAGGCCTGAATGCTTGTTACAAGACGACTGCTGCTTGATGTATGGCTTAACACATACTACTTTGAGGTTCATGGGTAGTTGTAAGTAGGATTAGTAGGATTATAAGTCCCCAATAGGAGTTTAAGTATAGTTCATCTACTTTTAACCCCACTTAAAACTACCCATGAACCTCCAAGTATAGCCCGTCCCCAAGCCCCAAACCCGGTTCGGGCCTTCGCAGTTGTGCTGGAGGTCGCTTTGACTCGAAGGCCAGGCTCACCATGGATCCCCAGACCCACCTCCATCTCGTCTGCCGGGATAGGTCTGGCCTTAGCAACTAACGACAAAGACGCTTCTACGTGCACATATACATACATATATATATATATACATATATAATTACATATGTGTGCGAGTGTGTATGTGTGTTTTTTGTTTCCAGAAGTGTACACTTGCTCTTCACGAAGCGTCGAGGTATCTCCCTTTCGATCCTTCGGGCCCCCGGCAGGAAGCATCCCGGGAATGCTGCAGGAGTGGAAACTGACCTTGTTGGTAACGAGTATGACGGCAGGGCAAAGTAGCACAAGTGACAGAGTCGAAGGCCAACTTTGCACAAGCGGCTCCTTGAGTCCGGACCGCTGCTGCAGCTGCTGCCGTCTCCTCGTAGACCTGCAGTGGCTTGCTTGGCGGAAATGGATCTGGCACGGATCTGCAAGCATGCGCCGTAAAGATGCCACCCATGAATCGTCAAATGAGCAGAAGCCCTGGCCTCATCTAGCGAGAGTTCTGCTGCTGCTGCCGCACCAGCAATCTTGCAGATCAGGAGGGAACCTCTGAAGCAAGGGGGCTTCGTGTTTCGTTGACCCCACAGCCCGCATTTCTGTCTGCTTGGCTGCGGCTTGTACTGAGGCCTGGACCTGCAATGCCTCTCGCCTGCGTGAAATCAGCGCGGGAGCCATACCTGGCAACCGCTCGAGCCCCTTACAAGAGTTCCTGGAGTCTCACTCGAGCCCCTTACAAGAGTTCCTGGAGTCTCATAGAGCCAGAGTCGAAATCTGAAACCTTCCAAAACCTCGCCGCTGTCAACTTGGAGATTTTGGCTCCCGCATAAACTTTAGGCATAAACTTGGAGATTCATGTGGGCAAAACCGAGAAGCACACAGCCCCAAAGCCGGCAACGGTCGTAACTTAGTAAACATCCACAAAGGCAAACACAACATTTTTGCGGCCTCTTGCTCGTGGCCACGTCATCAGACACGCAGACCACCTTGACCCGCAAGTGTAAGCGACTCCTCAGTTTGCATGTTGAGCGACATGTGCGTTGTTTGTCTAGTTACCGTGGCTTCTGGGCACAGAACCGTGCATTAGCCGATCAGCCAATCAACCGTAAACCCTAAGCCCTTTTCTCTAAACCCCTAAACCCTACAGTAAACCCCTGAACCCTAAACGGACCACCCGATCACCCCATCAGCCGATCAGCTGATCGGCTGATGCGCAGTTGGGAAATCCTCTTTGCGAGCACAATGTAATATTGTCTTTATGTAAATTACAACAGATGGTCTGCGATGCCGTTGGTTGTTTCATCATGACTGCAACGGCTGATATACGATAGCAACTGGCCTACTCCTGTCGTTCGCACAGGTGTATGTACTTGTTCAAGTCCGACATGTCGTTGATGCGTGGTCTCTGGCTCATCGCTTCATGGTCGAGGCAGCCAGTGCTCTCCAAGCTGCTGGACTTCCTTCACAGCAGACATGAAGTTCAGCCGGGTGCCTGCAGTGCGGTTTTGCAGAACTGGCGCGCATGGCACTGTCAACTACGGTCACGGGCTGTGCCTGCGTTCGATCTGACAACGACAATCGCTCCGGCACTGCCGGTGATGGCCTCCAGCATGAAAGCAAAGCAGCAGACTTTGAGCGATTCAAAAACTCCCTCCCGCCCACCGTCCAGCTGCGTCTGCCAGGCATATGCCTGGCTGCTACAGAGGCGAGTTTTGCATCCAAGGCGCTTCTAGAGCGCGAGCCACTGCATAGGCAGAGGGCGAAGCAAAAACTTCGCCACAAACGACGGCAGTCAGCATGCCATCGCCAATCCTCATGTGGGGCTATTAGCCGGTCACTAATCTTGACTTAGTCGCCCACAAGCCTGCACTCCAATCTCTGAAATCGGGGGCTCGGCATGAGTTTGGCATGCAAAGGCTCATTCCAGCATCGGCCGGCTCATGACCGGAGCCACCCCCAGACAGCACTGCCACTCGGCCACAGTCGCGAGACCAGGAAGAGGAGATGAGGACTTTGACCTTCCAGACATGCACGCATTGGCTGCCTTCAGCCTAGCCGCCAGCCCTTCCCTCACAGCCTCCGGGTACCCCTCCAGGAGCTGCACATTTGGATGTGTCCAGAGGTAGCCTTTCAATTGCTGCCGAAGATGGACATCAGCAATGAAATTAAGTCGTCGTCGTCGTCGCAGTTCGCTGGCATAGTCGTCGCAGTGGTGGTAGAAACAAGGCAGAAGCAGCTGCAGCAGCAGCAGCAGCAGCAGCAGCAGTAGCAAGGCAAGGCTAGGGTGCTTCGTCGCTGACACTAGAATCAGCAGAAGATGGAAGCAGTAGTAGCAATGCAGCGGGAGCAGTATCAGCCGTAGTAAGCAGCAAGAAGAATTGAATAGTAGCAAGAAGACCTGCAGTAGGAGCACAAGCAGCTTCCGTGGCAGCAATACCGGAACTGTCGCTGGTCATATCGACAATAGCTGATAGTGGAAGTTGGCAAGAGCGCATGTGAGCGAGAAGCCTGCTCACAGCAAATGAAAAAACGTGGTTCAGAGGTGGCCCCTTTAAGCCGGAAAAGCCCGCTCAGGTAACCTTCCAGAGCATCGGCCACAACTTCCCGTGGGTGATTCACGAAGCGCTTCAGTGGCAAAGAGCCGGCAGTCCTTGTCAAGGGGGCCAAGCCGTCACGCCCCCAGGAGCAAAAGAGAGAAACATCACGACGATGACTACGATACACTTGTCACCCTGTGGCAATAAATCCATAGCAACAGGGCTGCGTGAACGCCCAGGAATTGTAACTGCAAGCAACAGCCACCGGTAGAAAGGTGACAACCAGTCCCAGGAGCAAGTGGCAATCACTGAAAATGCTCTAATGCTGTTAGGCCTGGATTGATACCCCAGAAAGTTGGAGGAAGTCAAAAACCCCAGTGACCCCCTTTCTGCGCCCGACAAGACGTGGGAGTTAGGGTACTGGGGTGCTCACAATAAGGATCCTACCAATTAGGGTACTATATTAGCCCTATTTTCGGAAACTACCAAGTCAAACAACAGGGCTTCATGGACTTCTGAGCTGCTCTTTTCTAGCGAGTGTAAGGCTGGTTCTACAGCTTGAGATAGCCTTCTCTTAATTAACAATTGCTGTTTATGAAAAGCAGTCCAAGATAGTTTGTTAGAGCTGGTTCCGCAGAGTTTCGATGGAGTGTAACGTCGGCTCTATGGATTCCTGCAGCCTCTTTAGCTCACTCTAATAAGGGGCTTTGATGGATTTTGAACTGGTGTAAAGGTGGTACAGAGGTTGTTGCCTGACTTTTCGAATCTTTCTCACTTTTCAGTTTTGGAACCCAACACAAACTCTGTTGATAGGCTGTGCGAGTGGGGCCGGTTCGATTCGTTCAACCGGGTCTTTAGTGGCTTTTAGATGTGTTTCTGATTGTTTTGATTAATACATTTCCGAACTGGCTCTGCGGTGCTAGAGTGCCTTTTCGATCCTGAACCGAGTTGCTTTGATAAACTCGGGCAGCCGCAGTGACGCTCAGTGGGGAAAAACAAATCTGTTGTGGCCCTGCTGGTCCGCCCAACTTAGCCCCGATGTCGCCCTTTTGTTGGAGGCTGCAGCAGGAGAGATGCATTTTCAGATCCGGTTTACGGGGCGAAGGAACGAGTTAGCGAGGTTCGTGTATGGAAAGCCTGTGACACTCCGCGCTGTGCGAGACTTCGTTCTTGGTGTATCATGCCGCAAAGGATTGCTGAGCATGTCACTGCTGCTATGCTTTGCGATGCTACTGTACAAGATGTTGTGTTGTGCCACTCTACCCGGAAGCCCTCGTCCCGTTGCAGCCATGTTTCTGTCCCATGCTCAGACAAGGCCGCACGGCAACATCGGGCCCGTCAATGAATTGACTGGCTCTACATTCTGACAACAGGCAGCTATCTGCTATGTCTTTGTCCGGTATGTCCGGTGCTGCTTGGAGTCTGGAGCGAGTTCTCCACTTGTCCTCACTCCGGACTCTCTCTGCGTGCTTCGTTCGGGCAACGTGGTCCAAAAGCCGTCACGTGTCTGGTGGGTTTCGGCCCATGTGGCCTCCATGTGATTCAGACTACCTCTGGAACTGCCGCGGCCGACCAGCACAGGACATGCACTGCTACCCGATTTTGCCCGACATCTGCTTGAAAGGTTCAGCCAATCGCCCAATGCCTGTGAGGAAAAAGCTGGGGCTGTGGCTGAATCGCGCTGGTCTGCACCCTCACATGCCTCCCAGCACAGAAGACCGAATGAGCCAAAGAATTCTGAACGCTAAATCAGAACCCCAAGAAACCCAAGACCCTTAATCTATTGAAAATGGCCAGAAGCCAAGCGGCACATGTGCTGTTGGATCGCGGTGTGGCCAAAGGTCCACCTGAAGCTGGCTAAGGTCCAGCTGCCTGCGCAGGCTGACACACGGCTTGGGCTCGAAGATTACAAAACCACATCGTTACAGTCTCAGAACCCATACACTAAGCAGAAGAAGCACAGGAGTCACTATGAGTTACACGACTACTCAGATCTCTCTGTTTGGGACCCCATCCTAAGTTGTTGCGGTGCCGCTGTTTGCATTTGCTGTTGCTTCCATGTCCTCTTCAGTGTTCCTTCTACTTATAACAGGACTCTTGCTTCTGTCATGTGCTCTTGGATTGCTGGTGTTAGAGCTCTACTGTTATGTCAAAATTATCAACTCTCCGCTTATTCCTGGCCGACGACTGTTATTATGCAATTGTCGCTGCACATGTCGTACAGTTACACTATGCCTGCCTTTGCTGTTGTACCATCATATTGGCACACGATCATACGCCTACTTACATCTAGAATACAGCATGTTTACGCATCTGCTTCTTACACCAACATCTAGACATAACTTCACGATGTCCTAGTATGACGCTTCTTGATTTTCCTAAAACTGCAGCAGCATCATCATGCAATGCGTTACTGTTATTGTTGTTGTCGAGTGACTAGGCCGCCGGGGTTTTCAAGACATACAACGCCTGAATGGAAAATGCACTCGACTTCATCATTTGTATTGCGTTTACAGGGCCCTGTGTCCGAACATTCTTGTTCTTGTCATTGGCCGGATTTTTTTGGAATGTTAACAAAAGACGATCCATTCATTAAAAGACGACACAAACACACGCGCACACAGACACGACACGGACGAGAATGTATATACTGTACTATACTGTATATGCATATAAAAAATATACATACATACATATATATATATATATATATATACATATATACGTATTATGTTATATGTGCGCGAACATGAAAACATCATGTATGATAAAGAGCTGGCAAATGATCAAACAAATCCTGGCAGCCCCTGCACTGCAAGGCCGACCCCTTCTTTTGCAATCAGATCTTTCAGAAAGGTCGGAGAGCTTGGATGAAGAGAACAGGAGCTGAGTCCGAGCGGTTGCAGACTCTGAGCGCAGAGCTTCAAGCTTCGACTGTGAGCTCAGGCTGATAGGGAGCTCTACTAAGCAGAATAAGTTTTGGGGTATACTGTATGGTATTTCCATGTCATTATTTGGGATTCTATATGACAGTAACTGCAGTCGAGACTAAGCGGACTTGGTATCTGACCAAGATGCAGGAAGGCTGCTGCTTTTTGCAGCTGGGCTCTTGGTGTAAGCCAGCGAGTCCCGAAAAGGCTTCTGCTACTTCTCTCATCTGCCAGGACCTGCGAACATCAATCGCATAAACGCGTGCACATAGACACACTCTGTCAAGCAATCTTTCATAATGCACATATACACATCTAGATATTCATACACATAGTTACATGCTATGTGTATATACATATATCATCTTCCACACAGCCACAGAGGAGCAGTGTGTGTGTGTATACATCTATATATATATATACAAATATATATATATATATATATACACATATTTGCTTATTTATTTACATAGATACGCATACATACGTACATGCATACATACACATATGTCGCTCCGTCTGCATGTTTCGGAGAGGCCGTCCTTTTCTTCCCCGTGCCAACGTTATCGAACAAAGCACAAAAGGCACCGCTTGCTTGGAGGACATGCCTGGCCTCAGAGAGTCTTTGGACACATCCTGCACATCCACGCATGCGTGGAACGCGAGCAAAAGACCAAAACAGCAGTCTGGGATGTGCTTCAAAGACATCCCACTGCCGGTTTCGAACAGTGGAAGATAACACGCGCGCAGAGATGCCTAGTCTGGGATCTAATCCAAGAGGGACGGCCTCGAAACACGGCTGTCCACTGTCCAGCCACAATCTGGTTCATCAGCGGCTTCTGCTCTGCAGAAAGCTGCATTTACTTACTCCTTGATCTCGCCGGTCGCATCCTGAGCTCGTCTTGCTTTGACCTGCTTGATTGCTTCACGTAGGAAGTTGTCGCGCTCTTCCTCCGTGTACACAACGGCCATGGGCTTGGCGGCAGAGCACAGCTTCTGGATCACATAAGTGCAGCCACTCACGGCCATACCTGCAAAGGAGTTTTGGACCATCACGCAGGTGACCAAGGCATGCTGAGACAGGAGTGGGCTCATCTCGTCATCGTTCATCCATTTTATGATCGTAGAGCTGTTGTGCATAGAGGGCGTCCTGGAACACGCAGAGTATGGGGCATGGTGGCGAATCGAGCTGGTTGCACGGCCCTATTTTTTTGACCACGAAACACTCCCGTTGTTTGCAAAGACGTCAGTCCCGCCACAAGAGACCGCTCCCCTTACCCAATCCCTCGGACTACGGTTCTAATTTCTATTCGAACAGACTCGGACAGTGTCCTCAAATCTCGCAGGTCGTAGCAAAGTGCGAAATCCACCTTTTCCTCGGCTGGAACCGAACTTCCAAAAAGCAGCACTTCTACCTCTGCAAATGGATGCAAGCTGACTAGCCGGTGACTAGCCCCTCGACACACTGCTAAGAACTCACACCAGCGTCTCGCAGCACGGCACCCATAGATGCCAAGGCCGTGTTCAAGGCTTGGTCTGTGATCTCAGCATCGGCTGCCTCATCGGCTGACGCAGCGAGAGATCTGCTGCCAGCGAAATTTTCTGAAGGCAGAACCTCTTACCAAGCTCTGTCGGGCCTGCAGAAACATCACGGGCATTCCATACTCGGTGCCCTGACACTGACAGATCTATGTGGATGTGTGTGTTTGACACCGAGGGAATCGACTTTTCCTGACACCGAGCCTTCAGGTAGACAGAAGCGAAGCCAGCATCGTCCAAGTAGCTCCGGACTTCGTCAGGCGCTAACTGCAGGTGGTCGTCTGCCTGAACATAGCAGAATTAACTGGAACTCTGTGAAACCTTACTGCATGTTGCCGCACATCGCCATGCGGGTTTACAAGCAGAAATGCTTTCTTGCGGTGCTTTCGGTGGGACAACACCTGCAAGAGTCGAGTAGACTGAAGCTTACGTTGAAAAACCTTGTTTCTTGGATCATGGCAACGGATTTGGATGCCGACCGGGTGATGTTCATACATCTGAAATACACGAGCCGGCCTCATGCAATCGTTTTTGCATTGAACCGTTTCACTTCAAGTAGTCTGGTATGGGCTTGTGAATTAGAACCCTGATGCCAGTGAAATGACTGGGTGCCTACTTGGCCTGCCTGCACCTGCACAGCTGCCGTGGCCATGGGTAGAACGTGACCTTTCCTTCCTGAGCCCTCGAGAATCCAAGTCGGGGCAACCAATCTTGAGCCGTCGTGCGAGGCGAAAGCAGCCCGGCATCGGTGAAGTCAAAGAACCCGCACTGTTCTTACGCATTAAATCTTTGGAACACTGACTGCTGAAACAATGCATTGATGCCGAAGACATGCGCGACTCTTTGTGATCTGGGCGCCGTCAGCAAATGCGAGCCGTCAAGCAATTTGCAGTCTTTGCAAAAAGCTTCGGTCCAAGCGGAAGCAGTTCAGGCGCTCTCTGCACCACTCGCTGCTGATTTCTCGCGCTGCTGACGGCGCTCCATTTTTGCCGCCAGTAAAGCCATCTCTGCAGAGTCTTCGGCCTTGGAATCATGTCGACACACTGACGAGCTTGGCAACAGTCAGCTAGGTCCTAGGTGATATGGTTGTCAAGGCTCAACGTCTGCGGCTTTTCTGAGGATGCAATATGCCGAAATGGCATAATACGCCTCAGCAAATCGTGCACTCACTAAACTCACACTGTAGCCACTGCGAAATAGCCGTCAGCTTGCTTTTGTATATCGACTTATTGCCGCAATCCTCTCGTCAAGTGGCGGTGGCTTGCGAGGCCGCACTCTGCGGAAGCACGACGACTCTTGCAGTCGGTCTGGCTGCCTTCCGGCTTCTGTCAGCACATCTACTCACTGTTCTTATTTCTCACAGCGTGCATGTGTATCAATGTATATGCCTGTAGATCAACGCAACATTGTCTTCCTGCCTGGACTGGTTGCATTTTCAACATCCACAAAAGTGGACGCTGTTTCAGAAGGCCAAGTCACACATCAGTGCAGAAAGACATCAGACAAGAACATCCTGCTGTACAAGCACGAAGCATCAAAACCAAAAACCTAATGGACCCTCGCGGACACTTGCTGAAACAAGTGCTTGTTTTACCCGGCACTAAAAGTCCCGGGGTCGTAGTCGTAGAATTAGTCGTAGTAGTGGTGGAGAAGTAGAAAGTCGTCATCGCTGTCGTAGTAGAAGAAGTAGAAGTGGAAGTGGAAGCAAAAGTCGAAGTGCAAGTAGTAGTAGCAGTCGTAGTTGTTGCAGTAGTAGTAGTAGTAGTAGTAGTAGTAGTAGCAGTAGTAGTAGTGGTGGTGCTGGTGGTGGTAGTAGTACCAGCAAGAGTAGTGGCTGGCACTAATACTAGTAGTAGTCGTCGTCGTAGTAGTAGTGGGAGACATATTAGCACTAGCGAGACTAGCCGTACTACTACTACTGCTACTACTACTACTACTACTACTGCGACTACTCCTGCTGCTGCTACTACTACTACTACTACTACTACTAGTGGCAGCTAGTGGCAGCAGCAGTAGTCGTAGTAGTAGCAGCAGAAGCAGCAGCAGCAGCATGGCCAGCGGTAGCGGCAGTGGCAGGGTAGCAGTAGTGTTAGAATAATTCTTACTAGTAGTGCTAACAATAACAGCAGTCGTAATAGGAGTAGTAGTAGTTGTTGTTGTCGTCGTCGTAACAGTAGTACTTCTTCCGAGTTCTTCCTATGACCATGGCTTCTTGTTCAAGACACAATTGAGTGCGAGCTGCTGTAAATCATGAAAGTCGCAAAACAGCAACCGCTTGGGACGAGTGGTTGATTTGTGGTGCCGGTGTGTGTTGTTCGGAAGTCGAAGGCTTCTGGTTTTTGCAGCACGTGCACTATGTTTTTTTGCAACTTTGTGTCATTTTGGCATTCGGAGTAAACATAATTGCAACAACGAGGCCCCAAATCGAAAAAGCCTTCATGTCGGACCATCATTGAAACTCGTCTTTTATCCAACATTTTGTTTTCAGCAGTATACGCGAGAGGCGCAGGCCGAAACACGTTTCTGTCGCAGGATTTCTGTACCCATGTCGAGTTTTCATATCATCCATGGCCCAACCACGATGGCGTCCATGGTCTAACCCGTTCTGAATTTACAACATCCACGGCCCAACTATGATGATGTCCATGGTCTAAGGCGAGCGAGAGAAGGGAAGCATCCATGGCCCAACCCTGATGACGTCCATGGCCTAATGCACTCTGAGTTTGGATGAGTTTAGACCATCCATGATCCAATCATCATGACGTCCTTGGTCCCTTTCTCATTTCTTGTCTACACGTGTCCCCAACACCCTCGAACCCTACTCGTCTTTGACCTTACGCCCGCTCGCAAGTTCAGCCCACTAGGGGTGTGCATGTGCCTCTGGCCAGGTCCTCCGCCTGCTGTCGTTCCGTTCCCTCGTTGGCGTAATCAGGACACTTCGTTTGAACATAATTGAATGAAAGGTTACGCATTCTGCTTTCGGTTGGATTACGTTGTCTGAAGCTTTCACAAACCCCTCTCCCATGAACTAAACTCGCAGACACTCGCTTTCCGAGTACGGGCAGACATCTCAACCTGAGGCTCTTTGCAAATAACTCTCCGTTTACTTTCGCGACATCCGTTGGATCAGGGGCTAGGGGTGGTCGTAGTAGTAGCAGTAGTAGTAGTAGTTGTTGTTGTTGTTTTGCCAACTGCATGGCTCAATTGACGAAGCAGGGTAACAGGTGTACACTCCAGCGAGGAAGTAGTAGTAGTAGTAGTAGTAGTAGTAGTAGTAGTAGTAGTAGTAGTAGTAGCAGTAGCAGTAGCAGTAGTAGTAGAAGTAGCAGTAGGTAGTAGTAGGTAGTTGGTAGTAGCACGTAGTAGTAGCGGTAGTGCAGTAGAGGTAGTAGGTAGTAGCAGGTAGTAGTAGGTACTAGATACCAGGCACTTGGTACTATGTGCTAAGTAGTAGGTGTACGCTGTAGGTTGGTAGTGGTCGTGGTAGTGGTAGTCGCAGTAGCAGTGGCAATGGTAGAGCTGGTGCTCGTGCTAGTGCTGGTGCTGGTGGTGGTGGTGGTGGTGGTGGTGGTGGTGGTGGTGGTGGTGGTGGTGGTGGTGGTGGTGGTGGTGGGGCTGGTGGTGGTGGTGGATAGTCTTCGTAGCAGTAGGAGTAGTAGCAGTAGTAGCAGTAGTAGTAGTAGTAGCTAATAGAAGCAGCAGATTTAGCAGCAGCGGTCGCAACAACAACAGCAGCAGCAGCAGCAGGAGTAGTAGTAGTAGTAGTAGTAGTAGTAGTAGTAGTAGTAGTAGTAGCAGTAGCAGTAGCAGTAGCAGTAGTAGTAGTAGTAGTAGTAGTAGTAGTAGTAGCAGTAGTAGTAGTAGTAGTAGTAGTCGTAGTAGATTAGTCGTAGTAGCGGTAGTGGTAGTAGCCATAGCACTGCAAGAACAACACCACAGATCCAATGCATGTAAACTGCGAAACGCTGCGTGCATCTATCTACACACGTACTTTTCTCTCTCTCACGTGCTTCTCTCTCTGCCCCCCTCCCGGCTCTCTTCTTCTTCTTCTTTTACTTTAATTATCAGGCAGCAGCGGCGTGCGAAAACCCCCGACCCAGTGGCCCGGGCTGGTGTGACAATAGCAAGGCATGACTCCGCTGGTAAAGACTACGATACCTTTGCGTTCTGGACATGTAAAATGCATCTAAGCACATGGCTTCCCTGCGCTCGGCATCTTTGTGGGCTTGCGATAACTTAGCGTACCAAACAACCCTTGCTCCTGCTGTCGTTGAGATTGCATGGCATCTCTGAAAGCATTCCAGTAACTCTAGCAGCATCTTTCGCAAAGCACCTCGAACACAGCCTGGGCGCATTAGATCCCTTTGCTTTGCCGCAGCGAGTCCCTGGACCTAGTTGACTCCTGCAAGGCCCCTCTCGACAAACACATATACAAGATGCAATATGAACAACTGGTAACAGGTGCTTGGTTAAAGGCAAAGACAAGGATCAATAGATCATAGGCCATCTACACAATGAAGACATATGTGCAGACATATTAAACTATATGGGTGGCTGTCAAAATTATGGTCCCTCTTTGGGTCCCTAATATAGTACGGCACCTAATATTTAGGGTTCCCAAAAAGGGACGATAATTTTGACAACCACCCATATGTGATGTGTGGTACAGAATGACACGTGACACATAATGTGGAGATTAAAGCATGACATGGAATTATGTGTATATATATATATATATACATCTATATATATATATATAATATTGAGATCGAATTCATGTAATTACACAGTAAAGGTACTGTATTTTATTGTATACAACGCCATATCATACCATGTCATATCATACCTCCGTTAGAGTAGACAAGAATGGAACATGATAGAATGGAACAGTTGATCAAAGCTAGAAAAATGTAACATGATACGATTTGCTATGCTGATATGATACCGAAGAAAATGATATCGGATAGTCTTGCCACATAAACTAGAATAAGACAATACAGTATACTGTATACTGTTACACTGCCTTGTTTCATGACACCTGATGCTGTATCCTACATGATACTGCAACTTACTGAGATCAAATGACAGAATTCAACATTCTGAGTCCCAGATAGTTCTTTTCCAACCCTCTCCGACGCCCGCACTCGGCAGGTCAGAACACTAGCAGATACATCCTCGAGACCAGCCCGAACAGCACACACCGATGACCACGCCTCTTGGAGACATTTGTAGATAGTTGTAATATTCCATTATGTTGAGCCGCGGCCTGGAGCTGCCTCGCCCTTTCGGAGAATGCGAACCGGCCAAGCCGCCCGCGACGTAAAAGAACCTGGCCACGTCGTTGCATCGTAGCGTGCGCGACCCGGCCTCCTCATCACGGTTTGTTTGAGAACCGGACCATCGCAGGAAGCCTCGCGGGACAAGCCTGAATTGCCGACACAAGCACAAGCAAACATGCAATGACGTTGCAGCTGTAATTGAAAAAACTCTGACAAAGATTATCGACAAGGCCGTGGCACTCCCTTTGAAAAGGCCTCCATCCGGTCCAGCATCTTGCAAAGCCCACTGGTTAGCCAATTGCACACGCGGGCTTTGTCCATGCAGCTGGCATGCTGCTCCTGATTGGCTGCGGAGGTTCTGGCTCGTGTCTCAGTTTTCTCGGGCCGTAGCCCAGTTCTGCGCCCTGAACGCCGACAGGAACAGTCCGTTGAACTTCTAGTGGCGGGATTTCTATATTCACCGTCGGACCGCATGTGGTCTCTGCACAAGGTGGTCGCTTTGAGGTGCTACTCCCCGCCACGGACTTGGTTGGGGTCAGCTCTCAGATAGCAACCCTCATGGTTTTCAACGGATAAGATTCGAAACCATGCGGCTACATTCACATGTCCCTCCCCATTCAATTTCGTTTCTTCCGACCCAGGTCCTCGAAGTCGCGGCCAGATCGTAGCAGCGAGGCCGCCCTGAGGAGCTGCAGCGGGAGTTCCGCCGTTTGCAGCGTCAGGCCCTGCGCACAAACAGGCGCGTGCGCAAGACGCTCCAGCGAGAAAGCAGAAAGCCGAAAGCCCGCTTCATGAGCGCACAACCTACCGTACAGTAGTAGGCCATGTCGCATTGTCTGCAGTGTTGTATATGTTCCTACATTGTAACACATTGTATTCATGTACTTCCCGGGATTTATCGGCCGTCCGCTTCTGAGAGAAACCGGGTCGATGCTTCGAATGATCTTCTGCGACTCCCTGCAACGCACATGATGTCAGTACGACAGTGCTGCAGAGTTCGCGCTTCACAACAGCGGCTCCGAAGCGTTCCGCAGCATCATCTGCTACTTTACAGGTCAGGGTTTCGCGCTGGGTTTGTCCGCGCAGTTTTGAACTGTTCCGCGCCTGGGTCAAGTGGATGCTGACGACATCTCCAGCACTTGACGCTTCCAACTCTGGCATTGTGGCAGTCAACACCTGGGCGACGACTTGTACAGTGTACAGTGATTAATTATCGTTAAGCTATGAATTACTTGGGTCCTCGGCCCAGCCCCCCTGGACCCAGCTTAATGGACCCTCTTTGTATCTGTAGGGTCGGAAATGCTGACAGCTAGGCCACGTCCGACCATAAATTCAAGCCAGGTCGGACAGGACGTGGCCAGCCCGGACGCTCAAATGACCATGTCGGACCGTCTCGAGGTGATGCTGTGGTCCACACCAGCATGATCACTCTTGGCGTTCTTGCAGCTAGCATCACAGATCACTACATGTGTCTACATACACTTGCTGACGATGTCAAGATGATGACCACCACCAACCTGACCACTGTCGTGGTCGCCCTGACCATCACAACATATCATTATCGCCACCACCATCATCATCAGCAGCACCAGCACCATCGTGAACAAAGAAGCACGGCCGTCATTGCTGTCACGATCAGCCGCAGCGGAACCATCGTCATGACAGCACCACCACCGTCACCTTCAGCATCCTTCAGCACAAAAGACTCTGGCATCATCACTCGTCGCTATCATCACTAGCAGCAGCACGGCCACGCTCAGGAATATCATAGTAAGTATCAGCCTCATCGAACTGTACCGTCACTCCCGGTGGCTCTTTACCAACTGTTCGCAGGAGTTGATGACAGCTCTCCATCACCACATCAGTGTGCATCGGCTTCTAACGACCCCCAGTGCGGACTGACCCATCTGTGCTGCGGAAAAGCAGCGCTAAGCCGTTGCGACACCGTCCCCGGAAGGAGGTGAAACTTCAGTTCCCGTACTGAGTCCTCAGTTCGTGCACACTCCACTAAACCCTAAACCCTAAGCCGCCGACTACACACCGTCTTGACGAGGCAGGGCATAGCTCAGGCAGTCGAGGCACGTTCGGGTTCTTGAAGGACGAAAACCCGTAGTGCAACAAGAGGCTGCTGTTGGCAAGGTTTCTCTGGTACAGATGGTACACCTGGCAAAGTCATCCGGTCAGCTCAAGCTAGTTCACGACCTCCTTCAGTCGAAGTGGCGGAAACATCACTCCAGACAAACTTGTGGGGTGCCTCGTCCCCGACCTGGTAGCCAACAGCTCCAGTCGGCAGTTGAAGCCCTGGGTTCATGTGCACACGGAGATTCGAGGCTCTGAGTCTATGTTCGACCATGACACTGTGAGTCAGGAACCCGAACCCTAAAGGACCCAAGTCAAGCTCGTCGTGCCGCTGGCCGGATCCCTTTCCAAGTTCTTCCGAACCGGAAGAACCTCTCAAACCCAAGCCGTTCCAAAACGAGCTGGATGCCTCAAAGGGAAACCTTGCCGGTAACATGGTGAGGGAAGCGGGAAGGGGATGGCACGAGGGAGACACCCGCTACTCGAAGCGAAACCATGCCATACCTGCCAACCCTTTGAGACTGAACCCAAATGGATGGTCTAACGGTCTCCTTGGTGACTTCTAATCACCGCCGAGCATCGTGCCCCGTTCTGGTCGAAGTGAGCCTCTCGGCCCCAACAGCTCTAAAGCGAGAGCTCTAGACCCCGACTTCTTTCAATGCTTGCTCTCAAACTCTGCTCGGCCTCCACTTCCGCATCATTTCTGTGGTTCAGGGAGTCCAACAAGGGACAAAGGCCGTCAGAATCCCATTCGCCACCCGACCTTTCCAAAGCTCATCGTCCGTCATGGGCGCATGTCAGGGCGAAAGACTAAGCGAGCCATCGGGTAGCTGATTCCCTCCGAAGCTCAAATGCGAGCTAGGGTTGAACACTTGTTGCCAAATAAAAATGAGGCGAATGATTAGAACATTCCGGTGCTTTGTATGTCTATACTGCATGAAAACCAAATCACGCTGCAGTGCAGCAAAGGCCAAGCTGTTGGCACTTGCTGCGGTGTGATACGTACATGCACACACACACACACACACATACATATGTGACATATGTGTATATAGCTATATGTACAAACATATCAAAATACTTACATCTACACTGCTTAATAGTGTATGTCTGTGTGTCTATGTCTATGTCTCTGCGATGTATGCCACCACCAAACCAAGCCAAAGCCCAGGCAAGCAAGGAAGCAAGCCAGCAGGTGCCAAAGTTAGGCCAAGCCAAGCCCAAAGACGAGCTGCACCTAGCAGAAAAGAGAAGGGCCAGGCCAAGCCAAGCCACACTTAAGAAAAACAAACTCCGCCGCAGCCACACCTGGGGCTACTAACAGCAGTCAAATGGTCACGCAAACAAACAAAAGTCACTACCGCCAATGGATAGTGTCAGAAATATTGAAATACTGGTAGAACAAGTTCCAAAGGGCTTCGCCACTGCAGTCTCAGGATGTCTGGGGCACGCACATAGCGAAAGCAACTCGGTCAAACGCCCTCGAAACGTAGCATGACCTGCGATGTGCACTTTGAAGCGAAAGTTTTCACGTCAAGGACATCAGAGAAGACTGAACGATGGCCGGCCCACCTTGCCCATCTCCATGCCTGTAAGCTGAACCGATGCGAGGTGAAAAAAGCCTTAGCTCAGGAGCTTGCTTACAGCAGCTTCTGCATCTTGCCGAAATCAGGCTCAATGCCTCGCTTACTGCGGCGATTGAGGACAGCATGAGACAGTGCCCAGCTGCTGGGTCGGCTTTCTGAAGCCTGCCCACCACACTCAGGTGCCGCTCGGCTTGCTCCGTCACCGCCTTGCATCATCTTGACACGGCTGACCGAAGCTCTTCAAATTTCTCAGTCTGTAGCTTGGCCTGCCGTGCTTCCTGCAGCATTGGCGTGCCCACGAGCCATTGCAAGGCTTCCTCGTCGGAGTACCAGCTCCTCAGTGGCATTGACAGCAGCCGGCAGGCAAGGCTGGAGAAGACCCAACAGTCACTTCTGCAGCAAAGCTGCAGCGGATCGCTGGGCGGGAGAATCTGCAGGTAGGGATACCATCCACACAATTCAGGTTCCTGCAAGGAGATCTCAAGTCGGCTGTGGAAACTGGAACGGCAAGGTCGCGACAGTCCTCGCGACCCCAGATCATGTACAACCACAGCAGCCTGAGAGGTTTGTGCAAACAAGTCAAGTCCAATGAGTCCTCTGCTGGTCCGGAATCCAAAACTGCTAGATTCTGCTAGATTCTTCTGAGACACTCCTCGCCGGGAATGTCGGGCATCACCGCCAACACCTGCGGCTTACTCTCAATTAACGCTGAACAAGGTGCATCCACACGTGGCCTTGGCGCCAAAGGAGGACTTCCGCACCTGGCCGGCATGAAGGATGGCCTGAGCAAGCATCTGCGACACGGATTATGGAGGATACTGCCACACTGCTTTCAAGCGGCCTCCAGTGGAATCCTGAACCGATACAAGGTCGCATGGCACATGAACCAGCATCAACGGGTCCTCCCAAGAAGATCACCGGGACCCAGCCTTCGACATGCCTGAGACAGGAATCTCACGGCTACAGCTCCCACAAGGAGGCTGCAGCAAGGCAATCTCCCCTCCGCCAGGGCACGAAGACCCCGATTCCACCAAACTGGTCGCAGCGAAGCGTAACCCCCAGATCCTGAAAAGAGCAAACAGACACAGAGAGGCCCAAAGAGGGGGAGAGAGAGAGAGAGAACGAGACGTGCATGCAGCCAAAAGAGGCACCTCAAGGTCAACAGAAAAGCTGGTCTTCAGCCATTCCTTGAAGCTTTGGACCTGAGCCCCGTTCTCCACAGACATGGGCTAAGGATCCCAGCTGTCCTGTCCTGGCCTTGGCTGTAGGGTTGACCGCAGGTTCCA
Organism: Symbiodinium sp. CCMP2592; assembly: GCA_905221615.1. Taxonomy (NCBI): domain Eukaryota; class Dinophyceae; order Suessiales; family Symbiodiniaceae; genus Symbiodinium; species Symbiodinium sp. CCMP2592. Next base: position 204,053 of record CAJNDT010000791.1, read on the forward strand.
TGGCGCAGCGACCCAGGGTGCTGAGTTGAAGAGTTTCAGGGCGCCTGGGACCCGTGGCCTTTTGTGACAGTGCTCCAAAATGCTCCAAATCAGTCTTTGGAAATTTTACCCCGGCTTCGAGCACAAAAACAGCATCGGCAGAGCTGGCAAAAGCAGGGCTCCCGCTGGCACGAGGTCATCTTCTAGGTTACACTGCAACTACACACTATCACAGCCTTGAAGATCCTCAGCCGCTGTAGCAAGACGCCGCCAGAGGTGCAGTCGCAAAGAATCGGCATGGCTCTGCGTGCTTAACTTGCTGCTCGAAGTCTTGTGACTTCACTTTTGAGATGTTGGTGAACCTGACTCAAGGTTGGCTGCCGGGTGTCTGTCTGCCCTCTGTACTACCAGGAGCGTGAACGGGAAGCGAACCCAAGACTATGCAAATTGCAGGACATGCAGCTGGCAGCCAGACATCTCACAACTCCCACATGAGAGCGCTGCACGTGCTTCTAGACACCGATCGGGCCTGGAACCTCCACGAAAGTTACCAGCAGTCAATGGACTTCGGGACTGGACAATCTTCCATCCTCAAAGCCGACAAAATCACATCTGAGATTGGCGGGGCGGGAACCTGAGAAAACGGATGTCGGCTGGCCGTGTCGGGACGATCAACTTTCGCCTGCAGAAAGAGAGAAGCAGAGAAGCGATGATGCTTCGCATGGCATGGCTGCAACTTGCGGAAGCGCAATATTTATCATTATTACTATATTATTCCTATTATTACTACTATTATTACTACTATTACTATTATTACTATTATTAATATTATTACTACTATTCTTACTATTACTATTGTTGTTATTATTAATACCAGCACCGGCATGAGGCTCGGCTCATCCCTTTCCGCAATTCTGAGAGCGGTGCACATGTGAGTCGTCGCCTGTAGCAGGGCAAAACACAGCGTGCTACTGTGTGGCTTTGCAGCTCTCACTCACATGCAGCTGTGCCCAAACTGTCGAGGAACCAAGAGACCTCATACTCTGAGGGACATTTTGGCCGTCGTGGAATCAGTCGGCTGTGAAACTGGTCACTTGCTGAAGGCTGTTGGACCCACTAGGTGAAGGCAGTTTCGTCCGAAGCAGGCGCCGGCTGTGGCGTCCAGTCCTTGCGCTTGCCCTCGATGCCTTTGTATGTGTGTGCCCTCTGCCTGATCTTCTTCCGGCGCTGCTCCAGCTCTTTGTTGTGAGTATAGCCCACTTGAGCACGAATACGCAGCATCTGCTCGTCCTTCTGGTCTTCTGTGAGGTGGGTCCAGAAGCAGTCATGAAGCGTAACGACCCGAAGGCCTATCTTCCTCGCGATCCGCGACTTGAGCCCGATCCAACCCGAGGGTCGGGGTCTCCCGGGACCAAGCGGTAACATGGAATCACACTCCAAGGCTACTCTGGGTTCCATCATGAACCCTGCAAACCAGCAGTGTTGCTCATCCCATTCACGACCGAAAGAGCAGTTCAGCAGTGCTTGAGTGTTCGTTCGCTGCAAGCACATGTCGACATCTCTCTGCATCTGATCCGCCCCCTGCGGCTGCGCATGCAGAACAATGTTGTCAAGCCATCGATGGTGAAGTAGCTCTTGTACCCACATGGGCATGGCCCTCTTGACAGCCTCTTCACAAGTGGGCTTTTCAACATCAACACAATACAAGGTTTGATACAGGAAGAACTGCGCCCATCCGGACTGCTCCAGTTCGGACTTGTCCTGCAGCTGCTCACATGCACGGACTATAAGAAGCGGAAGTACTGGATAGCCCTGCCCTGTCTCGCTGACATCATAGAGCCCGGACATAACCACAGCGAAAGCTGCCCTTGACCAGTCATGGACGCTTCCGTCCGAATCTTCGAGCAAGGCTCGCCTGCCCAACTCCTGAAGGATCTGCCCAGAGAGCTGGCTATAATCACGTGTTCTGCGCCCGTCCAGGTCATCGAAAATCACTTGTTCACCGCCGAGGCCCAGGGAAGCAATCGAATGCAACAGGAGGGACCTAGTTCATGGTTGGGATCGGGTTAAAAATTTATCTTTTTATTCCTTATTTGGTTTTTACCAATGAAAATGTAAAATGTTACCAACTTTGACAAAGGGACAAGGCCTCCGTCCGGAAGTTCGCCATGCTGCGCTCGACGGCATCCAGGAGATGGGGAAGGAGCGGAACGCAACGATAGTCCAGGCAGGCCATGGAGTAGAGCAAGAGCGGTGCAACAGCATCGGGCAGCTCTCCTTGCACCTTCCAGAGATCGTGCGCCAAGGATCGGAAAGTCTTATGTTTCGTCAGAAGCTGTCGATCCGCAGTCGAAAAGAATGAATTCGGATCAAACAGGAATCCCAGCTGTGCGAATGCCCGGATCAACACAGCTGAGTCTGCACCACCACTGGATACATGGCGCTTATACACTTCCAGGACCTTGGCAGGATCGGTGAGGACCTGACTGGAGGCCAGATCTGCGAGATCGGTAGGTGTCAAGTCGGATGGGGGCACTGTGCGAAAGACGTCCGTCTGGAGCAGTGACTTCGGCTGCCTGGCACGCAGCGCCTCCATGGACACCATATTAGGTGTGTAGGTAATGCTTCTTCGAGCCACGCCAAGCAGTCTCCGCCATCTTGCCGGGCCCGGTCCTTTCGACACAAACATGGAAAGAAAAACGGTGCAAGTACACCTCGGGCCAGCAACGGCTGCTGTCCAATTACCACATGCCACAAGACTGCTTCGGACTTCGAAACACCAAGACTCACACCGAGCAACAGGAGCAAGACCCATCATCATGAGATACTGCCACATGGTTACATCACAAGGGGCGCAAGGTCACATGATGCTACATACAAGCCACATAAACTAGCACAAACGAAAGAAATCGATCCTGGAGGCCTTTAGCCAGGCGCCCACCAAGCCCCTCCGTGTTGACCTCCACGGCTCGCCTCCTGCGCTGCAAGCAGCAGGATGTAGGGTGCGTGACTGGCTTTAGGGTTTGTATATATATATATATATATATATATATATTAAGGCTTGGAAATACATTACCTGAGTCGGGCACTCGAGGGTTCCGGGGTCTGGGAGCGGCCGGGTGTAGAAGAGCTGCAAAAGCTTGAGGTCTTGTTACATCTACGACGTTTTGGTGAAAAGCAGAGGTGTTCATGACCACAACAGATGTTGACCCTCCATATGTTGGACTCTGTGCTGAGTTTGCATGGACGTCTAGCTGCATGGACTTGCCAGACAGATCTGGATTGAGGCAAGATTTCAGGCATGAGCCTTCACAGCCTTTTCACAACGGATCAGTGACTGCCAGTGTCGCAAAGGCTTCCCGTCCAGGTCCCATTTCGCCATACATCGCCGATGACGTAGTCCGCCTCGGCATGCAAACACGGTCACTTGCAGCCAAATCTCTTCTTTCAGCTGCACAAGACTGAGACCCCACCTCCTGGCGAGCCACCACAGCAGTTTCTGCAGGAGTTTTGGACCTGAGAGCACATGTCTGCGTGAGCCTCGCAATCTTTGACGCAATCTTTCCGGCGATCCACCATGTGCCTTGCACATTTCCTTAAAAGTACATATCGATGTAGCCATGTATGGTACTGGAATGTCCTTATATACTGCTGGCTGGATGGGTGGGTGGGTGGATGGATGGATGCATCGATGCATCGATGCATCGATGGATGGATGGATATATGGATGGATGGATGGACGGACGGAAGGAGGATGGGAGGGAGGGATAGGTGGATGGATGGGTGCACGGATGGATGGATGGGCGGATGGATGGACAGGTATGCATCTACGCGTGAGTGGATGTGAGTGTGCGTGCATGCATGTATGCATTCATGCATGGTCGTAAGAAACGTATAATCTGTCTGCATGCATGTACGCATGTTCGCATGTACATTTGTACGTACGTGTGTACAAGTATGTATGGATGTGTATATATATATATATATACCGGTACATACGTACATGCATAGATGCATACATACTTCCTTCCTGCCTTACGTTCGTACCTATCTATCTGTATTTCCCTCCCTCGCCCTGCCACAGCTGCGAGGTAAAGACGCCAACTCTCCTTCCGAAACGTACCAAACGAAGTGTGTACACGCCATGCACCCAATTGCGAGCGCCCCAGCGACCTGACATTACAGTCGCCGGGCAACGTGACTAATTGCTTACCCATGCATGTGAGAAGCTCGACGGCGACAGCAGGAGCAGCGGCACCAGTGAGCAACTGGAAGCGTGCGCTATCTATATATATATATATATATATATATATAGATATATATATGTATGTATATGTAGATAGATATATACTTTTACTTACGTATACATAATATAATACGGTTGTGTATATTTATACACGCATGTACATAGACGGACATGTCAATGTATGCTAAACTGTGTGTATGCACACATATTAACATATATACACATCAAGCAGACATTCTTTTGACACTCGATTTTGGGCCTTGCCGTGGTGTGACTTACACTTGCATTTCTGTCGAGAGGTGTTCATGATGTTTCGTTTAGAAGTTTAGACCCTTCCCCTAGCTTTGCATGTGTAGACTACAGGCGAGTTTTGCTCACGCTCTCGTTCAACATCAGCTGCACAACCTGTACCAGTGCCCAACTGCGTGTGCGTGCGCAAACATATGTGCAAGAGTGCATGTCGAAGGGTCTGGACCTGTAGGTAACCAGAAATGCTGTTACGCTGGCCCAGGCGAACTGAAGGCGGCATTGCTAGCTCATGCCACGCCTGCACCGCACGCGACGCCGGACACCAAGACCGGGGCGCTTCATCTTTGGGTCGCGTCGGAGCCGCCAGCCTACCGAGGCGCGAGTGACAAAGCCATCCACTGTCCACTCGGATTGCAGCGGTGCGCCTGAGCATCGCAGCCTTGAGCGGGATGACAGCTGCATGTGCACTTGCGTCCGCACTTGGGTGATTCGTATAAATGCCACTATCTGCAAGTGCCACTTGCCTGCGAGCTTGCTGCCAGCAACAGCACCACCGTAGTCGCGGCCATCTAAGCAACTTTGCGCTTCCATTCCAGCTAGCGGAATTCGGCAGACAGCAGGCTCCCATGCTCAGTCCAGCACCAATCTTTGAATGAGCCATGCTGGGCGTCGCCTCGGTGCGGCCCCAAGAAATCTATGCCACCATGCCTGCAATCATCCGTTCAATGCATGCGCACATGCCTGCACACGTGCAGATGTGACATGTTTTGTATAAGTACGTGTACGTGTGTGTCCATGCGTGTATGTGTGTGTGTACATCTCTATACATATGTGTATATATATATGTATATGTTGTATGCATGTAACTTGTTATCTATGAAAGTATATGAGTGTGTATCTGGGTACGTGTGTCTGTAGGTATATGCGCATGTAAAAGAGCGAAGTCTGTCTGTCTCTGTCCGTCTCTGTCAGTCTCTGTCCTCTCTGTCCGTCGCTGTCTGTTCCTGTCTGTCTCTGTCTGTCCCTGTCCATCTCTGTCTGTGTGTCTGTTCAGCTGTGTGCAAGTATGTCTGTGTGGAGAAAGCCCTACCACAGCCACTACAGTTACTACTACGGCGACGACGAATAAGGTGCTGCTGCTGCTACAGCTACTACGGCGACGACGACTACTGAGACTACTACTGCTACCACCGCCAATGCCGCCCCCACTCATTCTGCTACGTTACAGCTGCTGGAATCACGTTCGCGTAATTTACTCATCTTCTCCAATATTATTCAGCTGTAGGCTCGCGATGACGTGCTCTGAAACCTACAGCTCAGCAGAATTTCGAAGGGATCCATTTTGCATCTGCGGTCGGCTCTCCAGCATCACGTAGTCCTTCAGGGCCAATCCTGAAGGTTTCAGAGATCGCAAGTGCTTGCACTTGGAGCTGTTATCTGTGGAGGGGCCGAAACGCTTCGGCCGGCGCACTACCTACGACGGCACACTGGACAGCTTGATGTCTGCAGTATTTTGGTCAGCTTTCGGGCTCACATGCTCTTGTACGGAGGCAGCTTGGCGTGGAATTTACCGCCAGCTTCAAGACCTCAGAACATCACGCAAAAGAAAGCTGTACAGCTGCGCGAAGGCTGCTCATGAAGCCGCCCGCATAAACAGCATAGTGAGGCATTAAGCTGGCATCCTGCAATCGTCTACCAGAAAACCCTCGGTGCTTTCCCTATACTCTTCGACACAGTGTGCCCACTCCTCCTGTATTCGGAGAAGCCGGTCAGAATAATCATTACGGTCTGGAAGACACTTGGTCATCTTCCGGCGGATCATGTCAGCCTGCTTCCTCAACTGAGCCCCCTTCGCCTCCGCATCATCTTTGTCGAAGTTTGCATTGGCAAGGTCTGGCCGCTGTTGGAAAACCTCGGGCACATCCAACCAGCATTCGATCACCTCTTCCCAGTCAACCCAGGCTTTCTCCAGGGTCTCATTCAGCTGCTTGGCCCTGTCCAACTCCTCCAGCGCGTCCTCTACCGAGGTGCTGTCGGGATCAATGTTCACCTGTGCTCCTGGAACAGAAGTAGCACAGGTAAGGCAGTACTTGACAAAGACTCTTTCAGCTTGGACCTGGCCCTCCCGGAGTGCGGTGCTGTAAGCCTCGCAGATATCCCGCTGCTGGCTCATGAGGTCTTCTTTCGAGGCTAGGAGGCGCTGAAAGGCAGACTCCTCAAGATCCCTCTGATCTTGGACTTTTTGCCGTCTTGCGGAAACAAGCCTGGCCATGACCTCCTGACCTTCTGTATCAAGAAAAGACCTCAGAAAAGTATTCACGTCTTCGCCCTCAAACTGCTCGCGCTTCTGCTCCACGAAGCGTCGGAAAGAGTCAGCATCAAAGCCTAAAGGCTGAATTTCTGCAATAACCGCACCAATGCTTAGCTGGTGGCTTCCTCCACCGCATTTGCACAAGACCTCAGCACCCATACTCAAGTCCAGAATCCATCCCTTCTGCGCCGGGCAATCGAGGGCACTCATCTTCTTCCGAATTATTTCTGCCGGATCCTCCGGACACTTCAGGGGTTTCCGCTCAAAGGTCAGACATCTCGGAGCCAAATCCGCATCCTTGCACACCGGACGATCCACTTCGACCAACCGGACCGGTCTGGCCACCAGTGGTGGAGGTGGTACCGTGGCCTGTCGCGTCCCATGAGAGAGCCCCAAGAAACCCTGAAAAGTCAGGAATGTGTACCTCGAACCATCCCTCTCTCTGCCATGCCATCATTAAGTGTCTCGCAATGCAAGGGCACGAACTATGAGGGGATGAATCTTGTGATTGAAGGCCTGTACCTCTGAGTAAGGGGTATTGGGCAACGGGCCAATGGCCCTCTTCATTTCCTATCAGCTGAACTATGGGCTTCTCTATCAGTACGGCCCTGTGTTGATGCCTACAGTCTTGCGACTAAGACTACTCGGAGCGCCAGTCTTAGTCTCACAGTACCCTATAAACTCTGCAACCCCCTTTCGCATCTGGCAAAACTCCCTTCAACCTTAAACCTTATAACCCTACACTGCGTGCCCGCCGAAGCGCGATCCCAATGCGCACAAGCAGCGGCTTAAGACCGGGCCAGCGCCGGGTCCAAAGCTTCGAGTGGAGGAGCATGTGCTGCTCTTTCAGATGCTCCTGCAGCAAAGGAAAAAAGGGCCAGGCGAAGCGTTAAGAAATGACCTCTCTCAACTGCGTGCAGCAAAATCTCAGGCCGGCACCTTGGTGTATGTCATTGGCCTTTCGTCACGCAGAACTTCTGCACAGGCTGCGCAGAAGATGCCCTCCGGCAGGTTCACAGCAGGGCCCTGGTGCCTGGGGAGCAGGGATTGTGCTTGTAGTTCCACCACTATCCCTACTCGTCGGGTATCATGGGGAACCAAAGGTTAAGCTTTTTGGCTATATAGGGATTAGATAGGGACTATACTACCCAAAAAAGGTTAAAGTTGCCTACTCTACTACTAGGTATCTTAGGGTTGTTAATTACTTCTAGTATTCTTCGAGTGCCTGTGGTTCCCCAGGGTGGCTGGACAGCAGCGCTCGGGATCCCAGGTGCTCTGGACGAGATGAACTTCGAACGCACCGAGCCGGCTTGGAACCGAGGACTTATGTGAAGCATTCGACGGCGTGCTCTTTGGCAGGCGCCGTTCCCATTCCGAGTACCTGTCATAGATGCGCTGGCTCTTCTTGAGCACCGGAGTCTTGAAATCAGTGACGCTGATAGCCTTGTCAGCCAGGACCTGTCTGAGTTCTCCCGCGAGCCGCTTGTACTTCTCACCCCAGGTAAAGTTGTTAGGATCCTGGCTCGAAGGTTGGGCATGGGCAGGCAAATAGCCGCTCTCACTCCAGCTCATCTCAATAACCACTGATCCTCTCTGTTTCGGGCCTTGGGGGGACTCGCGAACCAGTTCCAAAACTTTGTTTTTCAGCTGGTTCGGTACCAACTCATGAACTGGCGGTGGCCTCGGTGCAACGTCGCTGAAGGATGTGGACTTCTGGAAAGGGCGCACACCCGGCGGCTGTGGCCTGTTGGTACTCCCGGGCTTTCTTTGTGCACTCGGCGATGAGGGAACAGATGGATAACCGCCGTGCCGTCTGGAGTAACTCACCCAAAACGGCTCTGGCGGTTCAAAACGCCGCGATCTCGAGAATGCTCCGACGGACCCACTTCGGCCAAGAGATGGCTCACTCACACTGCGGCGCATGGACATGTTGCCGTGCAGCACTGCCAGCCGAAGCAGCCACGAGCAGTCAATCATGCACAAACCAAGCCGACTCATACCCTCCAGACCGTCCGCGACGGATTCTAACTCCACAGCACAATGTGAATGCACTGTCCTACAGTAGGGCATTGCAGGTGCAGGTGCTGCCGCGATCCAACGAACCCTATTCGACTGGCTGAAGTCCGCACATTGCATCATTGAACACAGCATAACACAGCCAAGCGTCTGAAATCGTGACTGTGTTGGGATGAGTGGCATCGGACAGAATGCCACACATGCCGCACACCTGAAGAGGTCAGGGTATTCCAGCTACCGCGGCTGCAAACCTTTTGCGCCAAGTGGCAGGCACTTGTGGCGCACCGCCTTCACACCAAACTCCTTCCTGGGGCTTGCGATCCAGCCCGCAGTGGCCCTGTTCGCCCTGATCCTAGCCAACAGTCCAGCAGCGTGAGCACGGTTGAACTTGCAACTGGAAGGCACAATGCACGCCAACTCACACGCTCCGGATGCAGGTCAAGCATCACTGGAAAGCCGCAGTAAACGCATGTATCCATCTTCGCCCCAAGCCTGCAAAAAGGATGTAGGCACCAGAAACAGTGGATGGCCCGCAGATGCGCCTTGCCCCACGAGTTTCGAATCAGGAAATAGTCTTTACCCAGAATGTCCCGGCCATAGCCTGAATGATGGGCAGAGGGTCCACTTGACACCGAATGCACAGGTCACGGTCACAAAGAGCCAGCCGTCAACGAACATCAACTTTGCACACCTGCCTACCAAGACCACGGCGTGGTTAATCGTGGCATCCCGATCGCAGCCATCGAAGATTCCGTGGCCGTAGACATCCCACCGGGACGCATCCGCCCCGACTACGAGTGGACCTGGACCGGGAGGATCCGACCTAACAAAAACTTTTGCATGCTACCTTGGCAAAGTCACCTCTGCTTGCAAGCGCTTGCAGCACTGAGTCCAGCTTGTTCGTGGGAAGGCGAACAAAGCCTGCCAAAGCACAGTCGCTCATGGAACATGAAGCAGCCCATGATGGTTATCTGAACTCCTTGTGCCGACAGCTGATTCTGATTCTGGAACAGACTTTCACTAGAAGTTCTGCATTAACTGTAGTCGTGCTATGTTTCGGCTCACACACTCGCTTCAGGGCCGGCATGGCTTCAGGACTACCATATTCAATCTATCATGGACACCGCGTCCGGACACAGGAGAGAGAGCGAGAGAGAGATTGAGAGAGAGAGAGAGCCACAGACAGAGAGAGGGAGTCTGGTCCTCGGGTAAAGCACGCTCCGGTCTGGGCCTTAGTGGGCTATCTTTACGACGGTTGCTCTTATTAAACTGAGCGCAAACACAGACGACATACCTTTATAATTCGTACCGCCAGGCCACTTGAGAGCTGGTCACGAAAGCTAGAAGCACGAGGTCCGGTGCTGAGCTCTGCAAAGCGATGTGCACGACAGTAGCGGAGGGAAAGTTTGGGCCGGTGAAGGGTACAGGCGTTGCTCGTTCATTTAACTCTTGAGAAAGTAATGTGCGAACGACAACTAGAGGTAACTCTGGAGAGAAGACCGCACTTCAGTCGCCGAACGTCAGACACAAACAAAACCAAGGGACCTTGAGGAGGGGGGGGGAGGGGGGGACCTCATGATAGGGGGGGGGGGTGATTCCGTAAACCTCTAAAGGGGTAGCTCTAACAGGTACCTACAGCAATGGCTGCATGCTCATACATATACATTCCGCTGCCCATTGGCTCACAGTGGTTTTACCATATTGAGACAAGACAAGCTCTCCTTGCGTAGCAAGACAAAACAACTACTGTCCGTGTGCAGGGCGCTGCCCTTTGATCCTTAGGGAATAAACTGGTCATACACCTCCTAACAAGGAGCATTTCCTTGTGGGTGTATCGGCACAGTTTTCTGGTAGCGGAGCCCGGAAAGGGCCGCCCGCCTCCTAAAGTCCGCTACAGCGGTCGGCCTCGCCGAACGCTTAACCAAGCGGATAAGAGGCAGCACAATGTCGAGCTCGCATAGCGAAGCCGACGGCAGTTCCCAATCCTCCGGGGGATATGAGAACGAAGAGACCTCCCAAGGTCCAGCCACTTATGTCGCACAGTCATATGCAACATCTGACCGCATGCTTGCATCATTAGGCATAACGCCCAAGATCGCGCCTGCCTATGATGGCACCACCTCGTGGTTTGAGTATGAACAGTTGATTGACGACTGGTGCGACATAACAACGCTGGATGACACCAAAAGAGGTCCGTCTCTCAAGACGAGGCTCTCCGGATTGGCCGCAGTACAAAAGGAATCACTGAACCGAGAAAGGCTTGCAGCCCCAGATGGAGTAGATTACTTCAAGAAGAAGATGCGTCCATTTTTCGTGAAAGGAGAACAGTACGTTTTCCTGTGGCGTTTCCTCGGCCTATTCAAGGCATGGAAGGGCAACCAAGACTTTGTGACTTGGATTGCCAAGTTTGAGATCGTGCTACAGCGCGTGAAAAACTCATGGATGGATCTCTTACCAGAGATAGCTCTGGAGGATGCCCATCCAGATTTCATGCAAGCTGTGCAGGCAGATCAAACCTTCTTGCGCCTACAGGATGCAACCGAGAGAGACACATACGCCGCACGTTTCTTCGAAACATGGAACAAGGAACGCCTTGACAATCATCGAAGAGCGTTTCCTCTGAACGATAATCTCCTAGCTCTCCTCTTCCTAGTGCAGTCCGACCTAAATGAGATGCAACGTGAGAGGTTGGTAACAGCATTGACCAACCAAGGTCACCGAATTGAGACCTACACGTACCCTGTGGTACGGCAGACCATGTTCGATCAGTTCTCAACGACCAGAACTGGTCTGCAGGATCCCAACATTCGGCACTCTTCTCACAAGAAGGACCGCCATGGAAGGAGAGACCAACGCCGCAAACGCGGAGGTCGAAACTTCCTCATCCTCGATCAGGGTGAATACGATGGAGTCGATGGATTCTGGCTCCAAGACGAAGACACCCTTGAGGAAGGCTTTCTTGCCGCCGAGGATGAAGAAGCTGTCTTCTGGACAGTTGATGACCATGAGGCCTTCGTTGCAAGGAGATTCAAAAAGGGAAGAAGACCAAGAATGCGTCCCGGATCACCGGGAAGAGCAAAGGGTGGCAAGCGAAAAGGACGTGGCCGTTTTAGGTCATACCGCGGAAAAGGGAGAGCCAACCAGGCAGAACATGATCCAACTGATTCCAGCTATTTCGGTAAAGGTAAAGGAAAGGAAAAAGGAAAAGGTGGAAAAGGCAAAGGAAAAGGAAAGGACAAAGGAGATAAAGGAAGCTCCTTCAAGGGCGCAAAGGCAAAAGGCAAAGGTAAGGATACAGCTAAGTCTGCCTCCTTACAAGGAGACCAAACTGGATCTCCACAGGCCTATGAGAGTTCCACCGCACCGAGCTGGGATTCATGGTATGAGGACAGTTATTATACTGACTCCAGTTGGAATTATGCCGCTTATGACGATCAAACGTCTTATACATACTATGCATCACAAGCCTCACGAAGAAAAACACGGAGAAAGAAGAGAAGAAATCAAGCAGGATCATCAGGTAGAGGCACAGATCCGAGCGCGCACCAAGAACCCGTGTTCAACTCATCAGTGAGTTACGTGCCCCAGGTCTTTGAACCATCCGAGGGGCAAGGTGTTGAAACTGCAACAGCGGTGTTTCCGTTGCAGCACACCGTCCTATCTGCTCTCACAGAGCGGATCAATCTTGATAAGAACCCTACCTTTGTCATACTTGACTCAGGTTGTACTAGGGCTATGGGTTCCCGCTATGCGGTGAACAGGCTTATCAAGGCCGTGAAGCAACGTGCCCCAGGCATGATTGATTTCACTTTCTCACCTTCGAACACGAAGTTCTCTTTCGCAGATAGTGAAACAGCTCTTATCAAGGAGCGTGTAACTCTATGGTTCAACACAACTCCAAGAAGAGATACAACCATAGAAGTTCTGGATCAGGGGAGAGTTCCCATTTTGTTCTCCATCGAACAGATGAGGAATCTAAGAATGACCCTCGAGTGTAGTCCCACAGCTGACCTAGCAACGTGTGAAGCTTTCGGTTTGTATAAAACCCCTCTTCCGATTAGTACCAATACCCATTTGGTATTGGACCTTCTAGGCTTCACTTCCACCAGGAAGTATCTCCCTAAATTAGGTACGTCGTTCAGTGCGACAGAGACTGCTCTAGGAGCTAGGAAGCCAAAGGAAGAAGGAAGATCTTATACTAGGATTCCGGAAGGTCGCTGTCCAGCCTGCGCAGGACAGAAAAGGGCTCATACGTACCTCAAAGGTTGCGACAAGGCACCTGAGGGAGCAGCTGATCCACCACCGAAGGGCATTCTAGGTAAGAAGAAGCCTCTTCCATCTGATCCGGCAGAATCATCTGCCAAGAAACCCGATCCACCAGAACTATCTGGTGATGCTCCTGAGCCTTCCGAACCGCCGGAACCATCATCAGGCTCTAGAGACAAACCTGCAGAATCATCTGCACCGCACGAACCTCCAGAAGAAGAAAGACTTGAGGTTCCACCTGCGAAGACAAAGACTCCAAAGGGTCTTAAAAACCTTCTGAAGAAAACCCGCAAATATGCGGTCAAACCTCCTGTTGAAGAGAAGTCTACAGTCCCAGGAGCTGATGACGGGACGGAGGTAAGACCACTTGAGTCAAGAGAATACCCGGCTCCTGGTACAGACTCACCTACAGGTGAAGAGACTGTCGCAGAACCATCGCCATCTCTTCCCATTGCTCTTCGCAGGATTCATGAGAAGCTTAAGGACCCTGTAGAACTCTATAAGCTTCACCTTAAGCACCGTCATATGAGTACGGATCAGTTCAAGCGACGCACGAAAGCCTTACAGATCCCAAAGGAGATATATCAGCTATATGACCAACTGGTCAAAAAGTGTTCAGCCTGTCAGGAACACGTGAGAGCTCCTTCAAGAGCGAAGATTTCCGGTTTAAGATCAGAGACTTTCGGTGATCTCACCTTCGTAGATCACGGTGAGCTTCCAATTCCCGGCAAGAATAGTCGCTTAATATTTCTTATTCTCTATGACGGAGCAACAAACCTGTTGACTTCCGAAGTAGTCCAGGATAAAGAAGAGCATACTACAATGTCGATTATGAATGACTACTTTGAGAAATTTCAGATCAACCCAAAGGTTGTAGTTGGAGATCAAGCATTCATGACTCCAAAAATGGAGGCTTATTACAATCGGCAGAATATCAAGCCTGTAGCAACAGGACCTGGAACACCATGGCCCAACAGGGCCGAAGCTGCTGTAAGATTGCTGAAGCATCAGATTAAGATCATACTTCAGATCCTGAAGGATGGTGACCCGCAGTATAACGGAATCACCATGAAGTATGGCAACCTCGTTCGACAAGCATGTTTGGCAAGAAACTCTTCGATTACCTACGGAGGAGTTACTCCTTTAGAAATGGCCTTTGGTAGGCGTCCTCGAGATGTTATAACACCAGAGAACGCTGATCCCAATCAGTTGACAGGTAATCCAACTGATACGGAAGTCACTGCGAGAGCCATTAAGGAGCTTGCCAACAGGGCTTACCAAGAGGCACGCCAATCTGATGATCTGCGCAGAGATCTTGCGGCCAGACTGTCAATGACCGAAGGACCTTTCTCTTGGGAGACAAGGTTTTCTACTGGTCAGAGGATAAGTCTAAGATTGGATCAACTGGGTCCAAACATGGATCTTGGCTAAAAGGAAAAGTGATCTCCGAACTCGGAGGATCCATGGTAGGTGTGGATCTTGGAACACGCATCGTCCGCGTTAATATCTCAAAACTGAGGAAAAATTATGACATAACATCTGATGTGGAGATTCCTCTCGCGCCTGATGAGGAAACTCTGACGTCAGAAGGTTCTGATCACGCAAGTTGCATGGTCACCTTTGATGCTTCCCTGCAGTCGACAGACCTAACGGTTCCGCATCAAGAGTGTCACTGGCAGGTCACCAGCACTGGGAAGATTGACTTCCTAGAACTCTACGGTGGATCTCCCCGTATGAGTCACAAGGCTGCCCTGTCAGGTCTGCGAGTAGGTCAGCCAGTCGACTTGCGTAGTGGTCTAGATCTTGAGCAACCTCAAGGTCGCTCCAATCTTCTTAGGATCATCAAGGAACAAGAACCTACTATTATTGTTATGTCACCCGATCACTCTCAGTGGTCTAGCTGGTACTCACAGTGGAAGAAAGGCTCTGCCAAGAGACTTTCTGTTTTAAAATTCTGTGAATCGGTCGCAGACCACCAAATGAAGCTCGGACGTTACTTTGTTCTTGAGAACCCATACTACAGCAGGCTCTGGTCTTCACCAGAAGCAAAACGCCTGTTTTCCAACCGCAAGATCAGCTATGAGGTCTGTAACCTACAAGCCTATGGCATGAAAGATCCAAAAGGATACTATGAATCGAAATCCTCGATTTTCATGCACAACCTGCCACCGCAGGTTCTAACTCCTCTCCAGAGGCATTCTGCCAAAACGAAATCTCCAACATCTCCACCAGGAGACGAAAAGGGTATTCAAGGCTACGGTCTTAAAACGAAACTCGCACAAGTGTATCCTTATGAATTCTGTGAGACCTTTGCCTCGTGTTTGGCAAGATTCCTGAAGAGAGATACATATGCATCTCATCTTTCTTTAGTCACAGACATACTAGGATACTCTGGAGATGAATGCCTCCAGGGACTTTCGGAACTTCTTGACCAAGAGTATTCACTTTTGACAGCAAATCCTCTCAAGGATTCCAAACTCCTGCAAGATCCGAAAATCAGATCACTTGTTGCTAGAGTAAATTCCTTATCGAGTAAAACTGAATTACCATTGCATCATTCCAAACCATCACCGTCCCTTGATGCCTTGGTGTCAGACATTACTCGCCTTAGATCAAGACTCTTACCAGGGTCTGGTTTCGAACAGTGTACTCTATACAGAGGTACATTTGGAACAGTCAAAGCACTCACCAGTGTAACTGATGGCGTTCTTGTCTTCTGGAACAAGAAGAAGCCCAATTCGACTATGACGTGTTGCTTGCCGCACCAGGTTTCCTGGAACAAGGTACACCCATCAACCTTCTCGGGGGTGCTCTTCCAGATGACAGGCGGCAAGACTTCACCATCCGTGCGAACACCGCCGGATGTTATCATGTCGGACGAAGAGGTTTCGCCGTCAGACCCGTCAGAACCCATGAGCACTAATCGCTCACGAATCACATCTGACGATGTCTCTATGCCGGAACCAGATCAGCCGATGCCTCCCGGCACGCCGCCGTCGCGTCCTCCTCCTCCCATACCTCCACCGCGACTACCGGCCGTTTCCTCCGATGAGCCCGTGGCTCCTGCTCGGGCTAAGCCTCGCGTGCATCCGCCTCCTCGCGTTCCGTCTCCTCGGCGTCTGGGGGGTGATGTGTCGCCAAGGTCTTCATCGGAAAGGAAAGTTTCGCCGCACAAACAGAAATCACCTTCACAGGTGCCGACACCAAAACCTAAACCGAAGGCACATCCACAGGGACCCATTCTTCCGTTACAACAAGATGAAGAAGATTCTGAAGAAGAACTGGTCCCGGACGACCCCGGACAACCGTCCGCTCCTCCTCACACCTCTGGTTCACCAGAACCGGAGAGCGATGCCGAGTCAGAAGACACAAGGTATTACTCTGATGAGGAAGGTGACCTGGTCGTAGATGAGAAGGACTGGATCCTTCTCACAGAAGAACAGAAACTGTGCAGTAACACAGGTTCTTTCTCCATGCCTCGGTACATGCATGGCGGACCCGTAGACATCAGAGAGGTAACATCAAGAGTGAGGTCAGACCGGACACGGTATAAACCCACAAAAAGGTTCCGATCTGACATCCGTGAAGAGTATGATCTTCTCACGGAAGAGGACAGGGCCTTATCTCTAAGTTCCTCCAGGAACTCAGCAAATTTGACCCAGAAGGCACAACGGAAGGAGGCAACCGCCAAGGAAAAGCGTGAGATGAAGAAACAGTTTGATGAAGCGAAAGCAGCAGAATATCAGAGCTGGCTAGACAATGATGTCTTTGAGCTCGTCGATACACGGAAACTCGGAAACATCCGAAATTATGTCACTGGTCGATGGGTCCTGACTCTAAAAAGAGATAAGGACGGAAACTTCCTTAAGTGCAAGGCCCGATGGGTCCTAAGAGGTTTCCATGATCGACAAAAGGACATACAGCAAACTGATAGTCCTGCTGCGAGTCGCCCAGGTTTCCGCTTAGCGATTCAACTAGCAGCTAACAAGCTGTGGAATCTGACACACATCGACCTAAAGACTGCTTTTCTGCAGGGTGAAGCCTATGATGAGTCGAGAGACATAATCTGTCAGACTCCTCCTGAAGCAGGTTATCCTCCCTACATTGCAGCGAGGATGAAGAAACCCGCTTATGGACTTAACGATGCACCTCGAAGATGGTGGAACATCGTTGATAAGGCACTCCTGTCTTACGGCCTGATGCCAACCCGTGCGGATCGCTGTACATATGTTCTGTATGGTAAGAAGTCTGCAACAGCAGATGCTGAGCTCAAGAAGTCTCAGCCTAAGACCATGGAATCAGCGATTGATTATCTCCTAGATCCCATAGCAGGCAACAATGCCAAGGGTAGACAGGTACATGGAGTAGTCTGTTTACATGTAGATGACCTGTGCATGGCCGGTGATTACACCTTTCGTAAGGCCGTGATTGAATCGATCAAAAAAAAAAAAAAAAAAAAAAAAAAAAAAAAAAAAAAACAAAAAAAAAAAAACAAGATAAAAACACAAAAAAAAAAAAAAAAAAATAAAAAAAAAACAAAAAAAAAAAAAAAAATAAAAAAAAAAAAAACAAAAAAAAAAAAAAAAATAAAAAATAAAAACAAAACGGCGTTTGCAGTCGGTTCTGAAGACACGAACGATATTATGTTTGTAGGACAGAGATTAGTCTGGAAGGATGCTACAGCATCGGTACCAGCACATATCGCAGTAAATCAGAACCTAGCTGTTGAAGCTCTAGAGGAAATTGTTTTTGATAAGAAGCTCAACAATGAGCAACAATGCACACCACAGCAGCACACTGCTTACAGAAGTGTTTTAGGACAGATCAACTGGCTACAAAGCCGGACTCAAGCCCACATCTGTTATCGCTTCAGTCGGTGTGCGAGTAAGGCTGCCAAGCCTACTATCGGTGATATTCGAGAATTGAACAAGCTTGTTAGGATTTTGAAGTCTACTGAAGTAGAACTGCGTTTTTGGCCTCTGAAAGGAAATCTCAGAATCCTCGGTTACCCTGATGCTTCCTACAGGAACAATGATGACAAATCGTCTCAGAGAGCACATGTTATTTTCCTTGCTGAAGATCGAAATCCAAAGCTAAAGGGAATGAAACAATCAGCAGCAGCTGCTTCTTCCAAGAAGAACGATTTCTCTGAATCCTCTATTAAGGAAACATCCTCGCGAGGTAGCCTGGTGGATTATGAGTCTCACAAGATTACGACAACCACAATGTCCACAACAGTGGCAGAGCTTAACGCACTGATGCGTTGCTTTGGTACTTGCCTGTTCCTCAAGGGACTCTGGGCAGATCTCTCATCAGAGACCGTACCCATACATATCAGAACAGATGCGAACAATCTTGTGACAATTGTTAACAGCAGGCACGACACACCTTCCAGAGCAGAAGGAAACCCACCATCTTATACAGATGCTTCGTAAGGAATCCAACTCTGGATCTTTAGATGACCTAGCTCATGTAAGCTCGAAGTACTGCCTAGCTGATGCACTAACAAAGCACTCGGCGCAACCTGATGAGCTTATCAAGGCTCTGGAAACAGGGAATTTACCAGAAACAGACATTCATCCACCCTTCCGTGAACTTCTTCAACATAAGGCTTTCACTGTCCGGTGGATCATAGACAATTGCAAAAATGCCGCCACAGCGGTAGCCTTCCTTGGAATTGATGTCTCAACAGAGATTTACCGATTATTTTACTGCCAAGGAATATGGTGGTAGTCTCGTTTGCTGGTAGCACAACCATGTGCTGGATTTTCTATTTAGACTGTTTTCCGTCTAAAAGAAAATTTGTGTCTGCGAGCTGCCTTTTCATTAAGATCGGACATGTTCATGAGAATTATATGTTCTGTATCATCCGCAGCCGCTTTCAGCCTCGAGCCTCACAGCAATCAGCCTTTCGGGCTAACCAAGCGTTCCTGATCCTGTTTGGTCATTGTGCCGTAATGATCACACGATCAAACTTCCGTAGCCGTGATGGACACGCCCTACCCAGGGCAGTGCAGGCGTACCATGAGCGACATCCACACATGGATAGCTCGTACCCCGAGTCTCGTCGGGAAGCATCACGTCGAAACACCGAACACTGTGGACACCGAATTCACAAACGTGAGAAAAATCACGAGCCTCAATTCATCATCATGGGTCACCAACAGGTGTTCAATCCGCATCCAAGAGATCTTGCTCAATTGATCTCACGATATGGCCATGCGAGTAGAGCAAGGCTCACTCTAAACTCCAGACATGGAGTCAGGCTCTACGAAGGAGTCCTTCAAGGACCATGGGACAACAGTCCCCTTGTATACTGGGATAACAATGTCGGCAATCACGCTCGTGATCCACACCAGTTCTGTACGATGCTTGCACAACACCTTCAGACAGGCCTCCCACTGGAGGTAGAACAATGTGTGAGCCTTGATGGATCCGGAGAATATGACTATTCCTCCTCAGTGCCAAAACTGGCAGATGTAACAGGTCTCTCACCAGAGATGTGCTTCCACATTCTTTCCAAGACCAACAGAGTCGGAAGGTGGTTGGCACACTCAACAATACACCTTCAGAACCAGCGCCCAGATCTCTTTGCTGGCCAACACAATTATCTTCTGGACATGTTCAAGTTGGCCGATGCAGAGCTCGCACAGTATACACCACAAGAGATCGCGCTTGGTGTCCTCCTCAACACTAAGTCTAGGTTTGTGGTCACCATGGTTTATAACAAAGATGGCAAGTCCGAAACCACAGATGCCGCCGTTAACATCCCACCGGATGCAAATGTGTTGACCATGAGCAAAATTTTCCTTTCGGCAGTGGGAGGACACGGTTCACGACGAACTCTACCAAGAGCTGAAGAACCAGATCCTGAAGAAGAGAGACCAAGGTCACACATGACCATCTCAGCCTTCATGGCAACGGGGAGCAATCCAGTGCAGTCCCGTGCACAGCGTCTCTCCACTAACGCGCCGAGGCCCGTCGGCATGGAGGATTTTGTTCGACAGAACAACCCTTGTTACATCATGCATGCCACGGACCTACAGGCATTATCCTCAATCCTGAGGCACGGTCTGGTACCATCCAACCTCCTAGCGCAGGTGGTTACAGCACCAGATTTCCAAGCTCTTGTGAATGAAAACAGTCGTTCCAACAGGGACACTGTTCAGTTCTCAACGCTAAACCTTGCGAATCCCAATCCGACCATGTTGCGTGCCAACAAGGCACTGCTTCTGGTCTTCGATGCAAATAACGTAGTGAACGAAGTCACAAACCTGTGGCAGTCGCAAGTAGGGATGTTTGCTACACCAGATGTAGTGCATGCCCGTACTCTTAGCGCCGTATTCGCACCCTCTGAAACACTCTGGGTATCATCGCAATACGATGAGCTCAAGAGCATTGGACCATGGTGGGCAGACCATTGCTCCAAACAGATGCCGTCAGCGACTTACGAGTCGAAGAAATGGTGCGCAAATTACGGCCGAGAAATCGAATCGGCACTTCGAAAAGTGGCAAGGCGAAATCTGCCACCAGAGCCTCCCAAGGCTAGATCTTCTCACAAGAAGTCTTTTTCTCTGCCAAAGACAGAGGCTGACACCGCTCCAAACCTGGAGCAAACCGCTTCTGCAGGTGAGGTACCTCCGAAAACGGAGACTACTGCAAAGGAGATCCATCCGAGATCCAAGCTCGCCGGGCAGGCCGAGGCTGACAAGGATCCGGACAGTCTTATGGGACAGCTCTGGAACTCCGACGGCACCAGAAGCGCCACCGAAGTTCTTAAGATAACGACAGGTCACAAACCTCCAGAACCTGTTCAGGATACTTCCGCCAACGTAGTTCCTCCCAAGAAAGAATCTTCTGGAACAGAGACGGAACCTGAGGAACCGGATCCTAACCAGGATCGTGACGAAGAATCAGACGATGAGTCGGCATCAAGCGAAAAGAGCTCAAAATCTTCGTCATCCTCAGAACTCCGAGTTGATGTTAACCCGTCTCACAAGACGAACTCTGCACCTGCAGCGTCGGAGGAGAAGAAAGAATCTCCCACGGAAGAGATCACAGAGAAACTTGAGAAGGTCAAACTTGACCAACCAAAGCCTGAAGCAGAATATGTTCAGAGTTCAGACGAAGAGCCACAGAAACCAAAATCGCCTAAAAAGGAGAAGGAGAAATTCCTAGTTCTCTTCGATCCTGAAACAGAAAGTTATTATCGAGTCAACAGAAGCAAGCTCAACCTCGAATACGAGGAACCTGCTGATGAGGAAGATCTCGTAAGAGAACATGAGCGCATCAGCGCTCGACTTCGAGAAAATCTCAAGCACCGAATCTCGAAGTCATCGTCTAACCCGGCTATGCAACAGGAAATGAAAGAGAGAATCTGGGTTAGTCGATGGAATCGAAAAATCCGAAGTCCACTCATGATCAAGGATTCTGAGGCTCCTGACGAAGAGGAGTGGGACAGACCCAGAGATTCGGCATCTTCCTCCTCTGCAACTCCTACCAAGGAGAGATTTGTAGGAGTACGCAGGACAGCCATGAGTCTTAACCAAAGGATACGGCTGATGACACGACCAGATAATCCTCTCTGCGATCTTTGCAACCAGCCTACAGGCTATTTTTGCTATTCCTGTGGTACGATTGTATGTGCAGACTGTCGACTTACCCCACAGCGTAAACAACAGATGTGCGAGTGCGTCTTGCCAATCGATTGCCTCGAGACCTCTAAAGTGTCAGCAGGAATGACCTCAGAAGAGCGTCAGGTTTTATACGAGGCCATCCTCACACCTGAGGACGTAGATTTGGCAGTCCAGAAAATTAACATGTATTGTGACCACGCAAGGAATTTGTTCATGAGAGCCCATCCAGGCGTTGATCCATGTAGCTTTGATGATATTAGGAATAATCCTCCTAATACTTACACCAGCTCCACAGAAGCTCCAACCCTGGAGGAATACAAGAGCATTAACAAGAGTCACATCAATATCAAGGACTCCAGAACAAGCCACCCGTCTTCTTTTCTCTCTCTTACTGGCTACGAAGACAAACTGGTGCTCGACGCACATTACGAGATAGTTCGTAATAGGATGGCCGGTGTTAACGAAAAGAGAGAATACATAGAGGGCTCAACCCCAGACAGCGTATCACTAAGCCTAGTGGTATGCAACTGGGGAAATATGGATCGAGCGCCGGTGCCAGCAGGGAATCCCAAAAAGAAACTCAAACCTGAGAAGGGATTCGATTACCACCCTCTTATTGAAATGTGCTTCAACAATTCAGCACATATTACCCTCGTACTCGAGGCAGGAGCACTTGCGTCAAAGTATTCGATCGCAACCATGCGACAACATGACTACAGAGGGATGCTAAGCCATTCTCCTCCCAAGGAGCCTGAGGCACCCTCAATGTATATTGGAGTCAAGGGTGACCCAACAACAGACATCTCTCTCGTCCACCACTTTTACCGTCACCGAACAATGAAGCCTAAGGCTGGTGGTCCCAAGAAGCGACTGTGGGCATGCCACGGTGCGGTATGACGCCTCACCTTTGGGTACCACAGTACCATCCCGGAGGCAAAAGAATGGGTCCACCCATATTCCGGCCAGAGGATGACGAGAGATGAGTTCATGAAGATTATCGGATATGACCCTCTCAAGGGTAAAAATCCTGACAAGGATGGCCCCACTGATGGCTCTTACCTCTCACCAGAGGCGTGTCTGACAATGTCGGACCTCGACCCTGCGCCGGTTCTCTGTGAATGGAACGGCCATGTCGAGGGTGATGAGCCACCAGAGGAAGACTTTGAGTCATACGCAGAGATCTTCTCACAAGAAGCATCAAACGATCTCGACGAGATTTGGTGTACAAAAGGGCCTTACAAGGTCATCACCATCGCGATCGTCCATTTCAACTCATACATGACTCATAAGGAAGAACAGAGGCGCGAACTGGTGAACGCGTTCCTCAACGAGGTTCTCCCTTTCAAACCGGATGTAATTGCGGGGGATCTCAATAATACTGCGTCGAGGCTCACCTTAAAAGGTGGAGACGTTCACCCGCGAAACGGTTTGTTTTCTCTATACCTGGAGAAGAAACTTGCAGCATTCAACAGAATAGCAGGAAGGCACTCACAAGTGCGACACCTCTGCTTGAACAACGCTGACCAGCACAGACTGGCACGTGCAGATCGTCTACCGCCGGACCCGGCGAAGAAAGTTGCTGACCTCGACTGTATCAACAGTTATATCCTTGACTGGAGCAAAACGCCGCACACGGCGTCACCTAGTCCAAGAGATGCTACACCTGCCGCCGAAAGAACATACTGGGAACGAATCTCAGATATGTGGCAGGACATGAACAAAAACAGGGATATCGATATCCGTCTGTTTGTCTCAGTCAAGCAGTACTATTCAACTTTTTCTAACCTTGACCTGTGGTTGAATCCCTCTGACAAAGATTGGCACAGCCCTTTGGGCTTCACGATACAACCAATCCTTACAAAAGGGAAACACAACCGGTCAGATGCCCAGGTTCAGAAGATCGCTGACAAGCGACAGGCTTACAAGCAGCGTAATGCTGAATACTGGGATTACAAAGACTCATTTGTGTATTCATCCGGCAACAGCTGGTACGACAAACAGCAACCACAAGGTAGCTATCACAGATATGGAAGAGTCTGGGAAAGGCCACGGCCTGAACGTCCCAGCGAGCCTGAAGGCTCTCCTCCAAGAAGGAGCCAGGCATCATCGTCCTCTTCACAACAAGATCTACCAAGATCGAGATCCAGACCTCAGAGAGCCAGTCGTGTTGACAAGCTCAACATGTCTTTAGAGGAACTGGACACACTTGAGGAACAACAAGAGGAAGAACATTTGATCCGTGAGATGGAGAGTGTTACTGAAGAGCACGAACGAGAAACATCAAATCTGATGTCGGCTCAAAGAGATGAAGACGAACAGGAGGAAGAATCTTCCAGTCGCAGAAGAAGAAGGAAGTCATCGCGACCGCCGTCAGCTCCGAGCAGCAAGGCACTCCGAACAGCTGCCACAGCAGCAGGGTTGTCGAACTGGTTCGGACACCCTAATCAAGGCGGTGCAAAGGGAGAGTCTATCAAGACTGATGAACCTTCACTTCCAAACTCACTAACCAGTGAGCAAGACTTCTCCGTCTTCATCATCGCGTGGAATGTGTTTCTGCTGCTAATGGGCCTACACTGGATGTGGAAGCAGCTCACCAGGGCTCCCATCAGATGTATGGACCGCCAACAATCAAATGCAAAAGCAGCAGCGAAACGACCACCACCATTTCTCGAACCCGAGAATGAACCACAGACGCGTGAACCTTTAGGACCCCACAGGGTCAATTCTGGAGAAACAACGGATTTGCGACCTGTGTGGCACACTTCCCGAAGCGAAGTCTACCATCTTTCAGACAGCTGTTACCAGCTCAAGAAAGCAAAAGATGTTTCAAGGAAGGTGCTGTGTAAAACCTGCCTCCAGGCAGTACAAGTTGCGGAGATTCGCAGGAACGATCCTTTTCAAAGAGGTGATACACGATCACGTGGCACCGAAAGGGACATTGAACGGTTTCAAACCTATGACGATGCAAGTACTACTCCTCCTATGAGGCAATTATTCAGTGATGCATTGCATTCACAAATGGCCGAAGAAGCCATGCAGATTACCTATACATCAATCCCTAAGGGATCCTCGGCAAGAGCCAGAGGTACATCTGCACTCGCAAGTGCCTCATCGTCGTTAGTGCCCAAGGCAATGCCACCAGTGCCTAACAAGGCAAACATGTCACCTCCACCTAAGTCTCCTCCGCCAAAGGCGAAAGGAACAGTACCTTCAGATCCTCCGAGACCAAAAGGTCCTACCAGAAGAGGAGGTCAAAATCGGCGCATTCAACGAAAAGCAGCTAGAGAAGCCCATAACAGTGGACTCTGCAACCATGCAGACGCTGCACTTGGCGAAGCCAATCATGGCCAGGCCATTAACACTATGTGCCGAAACATGGCAGTAAGACACGTCAGCTCTATCGATGCAACGGTAGAAGCAGCCGAGCAGTTTACACAACGCGTGCAACAGCACGTAGAAACATATGATGAAGAGGCACCGTGGAGCACGGAGTTTCTACCAGTCGTGGAAGTCCTATTCAGGAACTTGAGCAGCGACGAAACAACTGTCATACATGACAATCATACGGTAACTATGCCTATTGAGAAATATCTCGACCTCCTCAGAATCGCACAATCATTGCGAAACTCTATCCAGAGAGACAAGGAGGAAAGAAGGATCATCTTGACACCATCCAAGATACTCTATCCAGAGTGGAAATCCTTCTAACAGCACTGAAGGACTCAAAAACAGTCTTCAATCAATTGGTCCATTCCGCACTAGAGATAGAGCGAAGACATAAAAACCTCAAAAATGTCCTTGAGACACTTTTTGACGACCAAAGCTCTGAGGAAGACCAGTCAGAATCTGACCATGAAGAAGTCCTAACTCCTTCTGCAGCACAGTACTGGAACAGCCTTCATGCCCACGCCTTATCTCCCTCAGGAGATGAAAGTGAAAGATCATGGGCGTCCTCAGACGGACAGCTTGAAAGAATAAGGGCCGAACGGGCAAAGGCTAAGCAGCCACAACCGGCTAAAGCCGAGGCAACTCCAATCAGCTCACAAGCTGCACCAAAGGCCGAGCCAAAGGCGACTACATCCAACCATGGATATGGAACTGCAGACGCCGCCTTCACCAGGGCTGAGAACAGATTACTCGGAATCTTTTCAAGTTCCGAAGAAGATCACTCAGACCCGGATGAGCCACATCCGAACGTCTATGCTCGAGCCTATGATCAAAACCTGGATCCGAATCTGAGATAAGAAAATTCTCAGAGTTTCACAACAGTGACTCACAAAGCTCTAACAAGAGCACAATGAAGGGCTGCATAATTCGGTAGAAGAACATTACCAGACCTGATCTTGTACAGATGATCTCTCTGACCAACATGCATGAATGTGTGCAAAAGGAGTGACCTCAACAGTGTACTTCAGTGCTATACCTAGCATAAACAATATGCTGTTTTTATCATGAGTCCAAACTCCGCAACTGTGACAGTGGGCATAATAGTATATGTGTGAATGTGCGGCCATGCTTCCGGTAAAAGAAAATTAGTGTCGGTTTGTTTGCGTAAACCTCTAAAGGGGTAGCTCTAACAGGTACCTACAGCAATGGCTGCATGCTCATACATATACATTCCGCTGCCCATTGGCTCACAGTGGTTTTACCATATTGAGACAAGACAAGCTCTCCTTGCGTAGCAAGACAAGACAACTACTGTCCGTGTGCAGGGCGCTGCCCTTTGATCCTTAGGGAATAAACTGGTCATACACCTCCTAACAAGGAGCATTTCCTTGTGGGTGTATCGGCTCACCCCCCCCCCATCTCCCCCCCTCTACCGCTGCCTCCCCTTGTGCCGATACACCCCCAAGGGATACTCCTTGTAAGGAGGTGTATGACCAGTTTATTCCCTAAGGATCAAAAGGGCAGCGCCCTGCACACGGACAGTAGTTGTTTTGTCTTGCTACGCAAGGAGAGCTTGTCTTGTCTCAATATGGTAAAACCACTGTGAGCCAATGGGCAGCGGAATGAATATGTATGAGCATGCAGCCATTGCTGTAGGTACCTGTTAGAGCTACCCCTTTAGAGGTTTATGGTTTCAAACAGACACTAATTTTCTTTTACCGGAAGCATGGCCGCACATTCACACATATACTGTTATGCCCACTGTCACAGTTGCGGAGTTTTGGACTCATTATAAAAACAGCATATTATGTATGCTAGGTATAGCACTGAAGTACACAGCTGAGGACACTCCACTCGTTTTTGCACACACACTCATGCATATTTGTCAGAGAGATCATCTGTACAAGATCAGGTCTGGTGATGTTCTACTACCGAATTATGCAGCCATTCATTGTGCTCTTGTTAGAGCCTTGTGATTCACTGTTGTGAAACTCGCGGGGGCAAAAAATGGTGACGGTTGGGGGGGGGGGGAGGGTGGGGGGGGAAGGGGTGAAAAAAAAAAAAAAAAAAAAAAAAGTGGGGGGGGGGAAAAAAAAAAGGGGGGGGAGGTTGGGGGGAAAAGGGGGGGGTGGTTAGAATTTTCTTATCTCAGATTCGGATCCAGGTTTGGCTCATAGGCTCGAGCGTAAACGTTCGGATGTGGCTCATCCGGGTCTGAGTGGTCTTCTTCGGAACTTGAAAAGATTCCGAGTAATCTATTCTCAGCCCTGGTGAAGGCGGCATCTGCAGTATCATATCCATGGTTGGATGTTGTCGCCTTTGGCTCGGCCTTTGGAGCAGCTTGTGAGCTGACTGGAGTTGCCTTGGCTTTTGCCGGTTGCGGCTGCTTAGCCTTCGCCCGTTCAGCCCTTCTTCTTTCAAGCTGTCCGTCTGAGGACGCCCATGATCTTTCACTTTCATCTCCTGAGGGAGATAAGGCGTGGGCATAAAGGCTATTCCAGTACTGTGGTGCAGAAGGAGTTAGGACTTCTTCATTGTCAGATTCTGATTGGTCTTCCTCTGAACTTTGGTCATCAAAAAGTGTCTCGAGGACATTTTTGAGATTGTTATTTCTTCGCTCTATCTCTAGTGAGGAATGGACCAACTGGTTAAAGACTGTCCTTGAGTCCTTCAGTGCTGTGAGAAGGATTTCCACTCTGGATAGAGTATCTTGGATTGTGTCAAGATGTTCCTTTCTTTCCTCCTTGTCTCTCTGGATAGAGCCTCGCAATGCTTGTGCGATTCTGAGGAGGTCTGTGTATTTCGCAAGAGGCATAGTTACCGTTTGATTGTCATGTAGGACAGTTGTTTCGTCGCCGCTTAAGTTCCTGAATAGGACTTCCACGACTGGTAGGAACTCCGTGCTCCACGGTTCCTCTTCATCATATGTTTCTACGTGCTGTAGCACGCGTTGTGTAAACTGGCCGGCTGCTTCTACCGTTGCATCGATAGAGCTGACGTGTCTTGATACTATGTTTCGGCACGTAACGTTGATTGCCTGGCCTTGATTGGCTTGGTCAAGTGCAGCGTCTGCATAGGTGCAGAGTCCACTGTTGTGGGCTTCTCTTGCTGCCTTTCGTTGAATACGCCGATTTTGACCTCCTCTTCTGGTAGGACCTTTTGGTCTCGGAGGAGCAGAAGGTACTGTTCCTTTTGCCTTTGGCGGAGGACTCTTAGGTGGAGGTGATATGTTTGCCTTGTTAGGCCCTGGTGGCATTGCCTTGGGCGCTGATGACGATGCGGCACTTGAGAGTGCAGATGTACCTCTGGCCTTTGCCGAGGATCCCTTGGGGATCGATGTATAGGTAATCTGCATGGCTTCCTCGGCCATTTGTGCATGCAAGGCATCCTGGAATAATTGTGTCATGTGAGGGGTGTTACTTGCATCATCGTATGTCTGGAAGCGCTCAATGTCTCTTTCGGTGCCACGTGGTCGTGTATCACCTCTTTGGAAAGGATCATTCCTGCGAATCTCCGCAACTTGTACTGCATG
Organism: Symbiodinium sp. CCMP2592; assembly: GCA_905221615.1. Lineage (NCBI taxonomy): Eukaryota > Dinophyceae > Suessiales > Symbiodiniaceae > Symbiodinium > Symbiodinium sp. CCMP2592. Next base: position 232,675 of record CAJNDT010000791.1, read on the forward strand.
AAGGCAGTTTTTGCACAGCGCCTTCCTGCAAACATCTCTTGCTTGCTTAAGCTGGTAACAGCTGTCTGAGAGATGGTAGACTTCGCTTCGGGAAGTATGCCAAATAGGTCGCAGATCAGTTGTTTCTCCGGAATTGCCCCTGTTGGGTCCTAAAGGTTCACGCGTCTGCGGTTCATCCTCGGGTTCGAGGAATGGAACTCTTTGGTTCGCTGCTGCTCTTGATTTTGGTTGTTGGCGCTCCATCCATCTGATAGGAGGCCTGGTAATCTGCTTCCACATCCAGTGTAAGCCCATTAGCAGCAGGAACACATTCCACGTGATGCTGAAGACGGAGAAGTCTTGCTCACTGGTTAGTGAGTCTGGAAGTGAAGTTTCATCAGTCTTGGTAGACTCTGCGTTTGCTCCCCCTCGGTTGCGGTGTCCGAACCAGCCCGACAACCCCGCTGCTGTAGCAGCTGTTCTGAGTGCCTTGCCGCTCGGAGCAGACGGTGGACGCGATGCCTTCCTTCTTCTTCTCCGACTGGAGGATTCGTCCTCTTGTTCCTCTTCATCTCTCTGAGCAGACATCAAATTTGATGTTTCTCTTTCGTGTTCTTCGATGTCACTTTTTGTTGGTGACGGTTCTTCTTCTAGTCCATCCAGCTCTTCCAAAGACATGTTGAGCTTGTCAACAATATTGGTTCTTTGAGGCCTGGACCTCGATCTTGGTAGATCTTGTTGTGAAGAGGACGATGATTCCTGGTTCCTTCTTGGAGGAGGACCTTCAGGCTCGCTGGGACGTTCAGGCTGTGGCCACGCCCAGAATCTTCCATATCTGTGATGGCTACCTGATGGTTGCGATTTGTCGTACCAGCTGTTGCCGGATGAGTAAACGAATGAATCGTTGTAACCCCAGTATTCAGCATTACGCTGCTTGTAAGCCTTTCGCTTGTCAGCGATCTTTTGGACCTGGGCATCTGATCGGTTGTGTTTCCCTTTTGTAAGGATTGGTTGTATCGTGAAGCCCAATGGGCTGTGCCAGTCTTTGTCAGTGGGACCCAACCATAGGTCAAGGTTAGAAAAAGTTGAATAGTACTGCTTGACTGAAACAAACAGACGGATATCAATATCCCTGTTGTTGTTCGTGTCCTGCCACATATCTGAGATTCGTTCCCAGTATGTTCTTTCAGCGGCAGGTGTGACCTCTCTTGGACTATGTGACGCCGTGTGCGGCGTTTTACTCCAGTCAAGGATATAACTGTTGATACAGTCAAGGTCAGCAACTTTCTTCGCCGGGTCCGCCGGTAGACGATCTGCACGGGCCAGTCTGTGCTGGTCGGAGTTGTTCAAGCAAAGATGTCGCACTTGTGAGTGCCTTCCTGCTATTCTGTTGAATGCTGCAAGTTTCTTCTCCAGGTATAGAGCAAACAAACTGTTTCGCGGGTGAACGTCTCCACCTTTTAAGGTGAGCCTCGACGCAATATTATTGAGATCTCCCGCTATCACATCCGGTTTAAAAGGGAGAATCTCGTTGAGGAACGCGTTCACCAGTTCGCGTCTCTGTTCTTCCTTATGAGTCATGAACGAGTTGAAGTGGACGATAGCGATGGTGATGACCTTGTAAGGCCCTTTTGTACACCACATCTCGTCAAGATCGTTAGATGCTTCTTGTGAGAAGATCTCTGCGTATGTCTCAAAGTCTTCCTCTGGTGGCTCATCACCCTCGACATGGCCGTTCCATTCACAGAGAATCGGCGAGGGGTCGAGGGTCGACAATGTCAGACACGCCTCTGGTGAGAGGTAAGAGCCATCAGTGGGTCCATCCTTGTCAGGATTTTTGCCCTTGAGTGGGTCATATCCGATAATTTGCATGAACTCGTCTCTCGTCATCCTTTGGCCAGAATTTGGGTGGACCCATTCTTTTGCCTCTGGTATGGTACTGTGGTACCCGAATGTGAGGCGGCACACCGCACCGTGGCATGCCCACAGTCGCTTCTTGGTACCACCATTCTTAGGCTTCATTGTTCGATGACGGTAAAAGTGGTGGACGAGGGCGATGTCTGTCGTTGGGTCACCCTTGACTCCGATGTACATTGAGGGTGCCTCAGGCTCCTTGGGAGGAGAGTGGATTAGCATCCCTCTGTATTCGTGTTTTCTCATGGTTGCGATTGAGTACTCTGACGCAAGTGCTCCTGCCTCGAGTACGAGGGTAATATGAGCTGAATTGTTGAAGCACATGTCAATAAGAGGGTGATAGTCGAATCCCTTCTCAGGTTTGAGCTTCTTTTTGGGATTCCCTGCGGGCACCGGAGCTCGATCCATATTTCCCCAGTTGAATACCACTAGGTTTAGCGATACGCTATCTGGGTTCGAGCCTTCAATGTATTCTCTCTTCTCATTGACACCGGCCATCCTGTTGCGAACTATCTCGTAATGTGCGTCGAGCACCAGTTTGTCTTCGTGGCCAGTAAGAGTGAGAAAAGAAGCCGGGTGGCTTGTTCTAGAGTCCTTGATGTTGATGTGACTCTTGTTAACGCTCTTATATTCCTCCAGGGTTGGAGCCTCTGTGGAGCTGTCATACGTATGCGGAGGATTGTTCCTGATATCATCAAGGCTGTATGGATCTACGCCTGGATGGTCCTTTTCGAACATGCTTCTTGCGTGTGCGCAATACATGTTGATTTTCTGGACTGCCAAATCTACGTCCTCATGTGTGAGGATGGCCTCGTATAAAAACTGACGCTCATCTGAGGTCATTCCTGCTCTCACTTTGGAGGTCTCAAGGCAATCGATTGGCAAGACGCACTCGCACATCCGTTGTTTACCCTGTGGGGTAAGTCGGCAGTCTGCACATACAATCGTTCCAC